>JARQOC010000006.1:7293351-7576748 GCA_033576535.1 Allobates femoralis | reverse complement strand
CGGGCCCTGCACATCCCCGAGACCAGAGAGGCTCCCATGGCTCCCAGCCTCGAGACCAGAGAGGTTCACCCGCCATGAGATTAAGACTGCAGCTGAGGATCTGTGTTCCCCTATGTGATAGCAGCGGCCCCTCCGACACCTGACAACACATACAACGTTTCCTCTTCTCTCCAGTTATTCTTCTTCCCAGACGTCTGAATCTGAAATCTATCAAGTCCACAGAGATATTTGTACACGAGAAATATCAGTAAATCTGCACACAGATCTGCACTCAGGTGTCTGGGAAACTCGGCGACGGCCGATCGGAAAGTAAAAGCCCGACCCCAGGGGGTGGTCTCAGTACAGAGAGCCCCCAATGTCGGCTATCATAAGGCACATGGATGAAGGTGATCCGTGACATGATCACGTGGACCACCACCCTCGCTGTACTTACATACACCCCCCTCGTGCTACTCGCGTGGACCCCCCTCCCTGTAGTCACGTGGACCCCCTCACTGTAATCGCGTTGATCCCCTCACTGTGGTTACGCAGACCCCCTCGCTCTACTCACGCGGACCTCCTTGTACTCACATGCGCCCGCCTCATGCCGGCCACCTCTTGGGCGTTCTTCACAGCTTTGGAGAGACATACAGGGGTGTAAGGAGACAGGAACCGCTGAGTCTGAGAAAGGGGCAAACATACAGAAGAATAAGAGAAAATGTCCATAAACATATTTATTTATATATTATCTATATACACGTCCCGGGCAGTATAGCGGGGTCTTGAGTGCTACATTTGATGGCGTTTTAGGTAGAATTATGCCACAGGGCCCGGGGCTCCCGGGATCCATACCTTGGGGATGGTCTCGGTCAGTGCGTAGCTGGCCTTGTCGCTGATCCACACCTTCTCCTTGGGGGGCAGCGTGGCACAGATACCCTGCAGGGCCCCCAGCACCGACTCATACGACTCCAACTGGACCCTGAACTCCGCGGGAGGGGAAGAGTCCAGGAGGAGGTGACGTCTGACGGCGGGGTCCTGCAGCCGCCCGCCACTAATGAACAACCTGAAAGTGGGCGAGATTTATTATATCTGACATTATTATTAGGAAAGAACATACAGAAACTTTGTTATGTAGGAACAGCTACTGCATCCGGTGAAACGCGTTAGCTTAGTAATAATCAATCCCAAATATCACCGAATCTGCACCCTGTGCACACAAACAGCGACATTGTACCTAAAACTAGTGAATAAAATAAAATCCCCTTTGTGAATGATTACTGGCTGATTTGTCTCCATTTTGCTTTACACTGCAGCACTGCTTAATTATCACACACTTTACATGAAGAAATAGAATGGCCGAACTATAAAAATAAAAGTGATAAAAAAGTGATAATGATCATCAACAGAATGCAGCAAAAGCGGACGCAAAGTGAGGGGCAGCGGCGACCAGGACGAGGGGCAGCGGCGACCAGGACGAGGGGCAGCGGCGACCAGGACGAGGGGCAGCGGCGACCAGGACGAGGGGCAGCGGCGACCAGGACGAGGGGCCGCGACCAAGACGAGGGGCAGCAGCGACCAGGACGAGGGGCAGCGGCGACCAGGACGAGGGGCAGCGGCGACCAGGACGAGGGGCAGCGGCGACCAGGACGAGGGGCAGCGGCGACCAGGACAAGGGGCAGCGGCGACCAGGACGAGGGGCAGCGGCGACCAGGACGAGGGGCAGCGGCGACCAGGACTAAGGCAGCGGCAACCAGAACGAGGGGCAGCGGCAACCAGGACGAGGGGCAGCGGCCACCAGGACGAGGGGCCCTGCCAAGGATGTGGGGCTGTGCTGAGGACGAGGGGCCATGACGAGGGTGAAGAGCCCGGGCAGTGCTTTTATATCTATAATTTATTTTTTAACTTGTTAAAAAAAAAGTTTTACTCAATTTCCAAACTTTCAAAAAACAAATCTCGTTTTTCTCCACAGCCCGATGATTAGTGCCCGCCCCTGCGGAACATCGGGGGCAGAATCTCACCTGATTGTGTCTGTCCCTATTATGGCATAAGAAAAGAAGACCGGATTATATTCCACGTCCGAACCGCGGAGATTAAAGAGCCCTGAACAAAGAGAACAAGGGGAGAAAAGAAAAGATTAGCATAGAATCCCTCCTTACACAGAAGGGGAGGAATCATTAAACCGTTTAATAAGTCACGGAATGTTTGGTTCTTTTTTGTAACTGTTTTTTAACCCCTTCACGACCTCTATGTACGTCAATGGTCGTGTCCTTGCGTTTGAAACGAGCTCACGCGCGGAGCCTGCATCTATTCTCTCACGTCGGGTGATCTGATCAGCCATCATGTGCCTCCAACAGGCGCAGGTAGAACAGAGACCTGTCATCACCTGTTAACTACTTAGATCACGCTATTAAACTCTGACAGCGCGATTTAACACGCACCAGTGCGGTTCGCGACTCCCATCGGCAGCTCTATGACGTGATCACAGGACGCCTATGGGTTGTCATGACAGCCAGTGGTGAGATGATGACCCATGTCACTGTGATGACTCACTTTCTAAGAACGTTGATCGCTGGTGATCACAGGAGATGATCATTTGTGCTGTGCAGAGCCAATACCATCAGCATGGCTTTGCACTGTAGAAGTGAGTGAACAGCGGCAGCTCAACGTCCCCTATTAATTAATCTGTAAATTGCATAATAGAACACCAAAATTAAGGGGTTTTTTTGTTGCCGCAACATTGCAATAAAATGCGGTAACGGACGATCAAAACATCACATCCACCCAACAATGGTATCATTAGAAACATCAGCTCAAGACGCAAAACTGCGAGAAAAAATTAAGGATTTACACATGCATCCAATAAAAGAAAAACACAGAATATAACAGTGATATTATATCATTGGCGCTTACACGCAACCTCATCCAGCGCGGTCAGGACCATCCACGCCGCTCTCCTCTCCGCCATCTTGGCCCGCAGCGCCAAAATCTTGTCCTGCCACGACACCCCTGTGGACACAGAGATATTAGTTACATTGGCCGACGGCAGCCATGATTCCTGCGGGGGCCAAAACCTCTATAAAGAGGGGTCCTAGATTTCTGTAGACAATTCGGAGTCATAAAACATTGATTCTCTAACAGAATCATTGCTGCGTTTCTTCCTATTTTATTTTGTTTTTAGTGTTTTTTTCCTATTTTCCATTTATGCAAAAATTATTCTTTTAATTTGCGTTATAGTTTACAGTATTGAACGGTATTGATTTTGCACAGGATTCATAGAGCACATGAGCCGGTGAGCAGAATTTGCAGCAAAAAAAGTCAAACACAAATGGCCTGATACATTGTACCAAACGCTCAAAACAGAAAGGGAGTATTATGGTAGAAATACAGGAGCATCTCAATGTATTAGAAGATCATCAAAAAGTGACTTTATTCCAGTAATTCAATACATAAAGTGACCACATCTATTATATAGAGTCATTACACACAGAGGGATCTATTTCATGGGTTTATTTCTGTTAATGTTGATGATTAATGAAAACCCAAAGGTCGTTATCTCAGAAAATTAAAGTAGGGAGGATGAAGGGTCTGAGAGATAAAATATGACCTAAATAGGGATCAGAGGCTTCACCTTGTGTGGTTGTGAGAGTCATAACCACTATAAAAAAGCAGATCACGGCTGCTGCAGTCCCCGGCGTGGTGCATATAGAGTAGGGAGGATGAAGGGTTAAACACCGCGCTGACATATTCCATAATATTTATTTTTTAGTCAACATGTTTCAGGGCTCCCTGATGGCAATATGATATTGATTTGTCCTGAGGAAGAGGCCGGGGAGCTCTGAAACACATTGAGTAATAAATCAATATTATATTCATCCTTTGATGCCCGGTGCAATACAGCAGAGCGGTGTTTAACCTTCATCCTCCCTACTCTATATGCTCCACGCTGGAAACTGCAGCAGCCATGATCTGCTTTTATAGTGGTTGTGACTCTCACAACCACACAAGGTGAAGCCTCTGATACCTATTTAGGTCATATTTTATCTCTCAGACCCTTCATCCTCCCTACTTTTATTCTCTGAGATAATGACCTTTGGGTTTTTATTAATCATCAACATTAACAGAAATAAACACATGACATAGATCCCTCTGTGTCTAATGACTCTATATAATATATGTGTGTCACTTTATGTATTGAATCACTGAAATAAAGTCACTGCGATGGAGATGGAGAGAGAGCGTGAGAGTGAGAGTGAGAGTGAGAGTGAGAAAGAGAGAGAGAGAGTGTGAGAGAGAGAGAGAGTGTGAGAGAGAGAGTGTGAGAGAGAGAGAGTGTGAGAGAGAGAGCGTGTGAGAGAGAGAGAGTGTGAGAGAGAGAGAGAGTGTGAGAGAGAGAGAGTGTGAGAGAGAGAGAGAGATATATAAATAGATTATATCTCAATGGGAAGAGAGGCGCTATTCTCATTGGTCGCTGTGTGCTGGCGCCGACCAATGAGAATAGCGCCTCACTTACAGCGGTAAATTTGAAACTCAAAGTCCTCCATTATATCTCAATGGGAAGTGAGGCGCTATTCTCATTGGTCAGCGCCAGCACACAGAGAACCAATGAGAATAGCGCCTCACTTCCCATTGAGATATAATGGAGGACTTTGAGTTTCAAATTTACCGCTGTAAGTGAGGCGCTATGCTGATTGGTCGCTGTGTGCTGCGCCGACCAATGAGCATAGCGCCTCACTTCCCATTGAGATACATAGCGGTCTTTAGAGCTATGCATGGCTGGGCCCTTGGTTCTATTTTCGGCCACGGCGCTCAGCTCTCGTCGGTCGTCGCCGGGGCGGGAAAATCGCAATGGACCTACGTGCCGGAGTTACCGCGGCTGCAACGACTCGCCACCCGGGAGACGACCGGCTAAGGTCGGTCGTCTCCCGGCTGGCTAGCCACGATCCTCCCGCATAGGGCGGCCATCTTGGTCCACCCTGTGTGGGTGGAGCTGGCCGAATATCCGACCACAACACTACGGAAGTGGCTTCGGGTTTGGCCGGAAGTGGCTTCGAGCTTTATATAATAGATAAAGTTTATTTTAGAATCTTCAACGATCGATCATTTATAATAAACATTATCATATAAATCAATTTTGCAAATTTGTAATTTTTTTTGTTTAGGATGTTGAATAAATGATATCATTTGAAGATAACATCATATAAATCATCGTTCGTTCTACATAGTGCATGTAACAATCAATGTACAGACAGCAAGTTGAGATCTTGAAGCGCGTGTAGAAGTGATTAATGACGAGCATTCGTGTACGCGGCGCTCGGTGTTTCCTATAGAAGATACTGAGATCGGCCACCGTTACCGTGATCCGTTTCCCTGGATATGGTCGCCGGTCGCGCTTTTGTGTGAACAGGACCTGAGGTCTGTGACCCCATATGGCGGCATACACTCACCTGTGTAGTTGAGCCCCAGGGTTATCAGCGGCTGGCAGGGTCTCTGGGGACGGTCGCTCCATATGGCATCAATCAGGTTCTCCTGGACCGGTACCAGGAGGTGGCCGGCGTTCTTCAGGGACAGGGATAAGCTCTTCCACTGATCTGCAGGGAAATAAATCACATTATGAAGTCTTAAAGGGGTCGTTCAGCTAGAAAGTCCTGAGTCGAGGGTGGGTCGCCCCTCGCTGGGTCCGACTGCAGTGATAACAGTCGGCAGAAATGTTTGCACCAGTTTTTATAAAACTACAACTCCCAGCATGCTCTACCAGACGTCATATTATTATTACCAGTTTGCATGATGAATGGGTCGACCCCGACCCGCGAGCCCTCGGGGAGCACGCTGACCAGCCAGTCCTCCTGCATCGGGGTGTCCTTCAGCCCTGAAATCAGCAATAAAGCGATTATAATCCACATAGAGATAATCTGAACGTTACAGAGGGTAGGAATGACAGTGACCACATTAAAGGGGTGCTCAGCCGACATGTTGGATTGATGGGGGTCTGGCACAATGAGTCACTTTGGGGGTCTGCGGAGCGGACTCTTCCGCCCGGGCAGGGACGAGCGGACAACGATGCACCTCACCCATCTTCATCAGCGTCCAGTTGTTGTCCATCTGTTGCGACGCCTGTAGGAAGTAGCGTCCGTCTGTCCACATCGCTGCGTTCTGTTCTGTGATTATGGCGGTGCCTGTTCACCCCAACAACAAAAAAGACCCCATCAGATCATCTCCTCCAAGAGCAAAGGTATCAAACGTATGGAATAAACTGGAAGAATATGCATTAGGAAGCTGAGATATGGGTGGCTGTTTGTATAGTCACTGACCTGATGAGGATAAAGGGGGGGTTCATGCTTACTCTATACTTTAATGTTACAAATAGCACCTCATATCTCATTTACCATTACTTCCATAGGCTGTGCATTGTAAGGACAAACAGGTCCCCATATCTCAGCTTCCTGGATCTCTATAGGCTGTATATTGTAAGGACGAACAGGTCCCCATATCTCAGCTTCCTGGATTTCTATAGGCTGTATATTGTAAGGACAAACAGGTCCTCATATCTCAGCCTCCAGGGCTTCTATAGCCTACATATTGTAGGGACAAACAGCTCCTCATAACTCAGCTTCCATAGCAACTATAGGCTGTATATTGTAAGGACAAACAGCTCCTTATATCTCAGCTTCCTTGGCACTTGTCAGTGTAATATAGGCCGTGCCGATGCTGAGATTCACTGCAGGATTTCCGGATTATCAGGCGGTTCTGGGTCTAACATGACGAGTTATTGGAAAGGCAAAACTTCTGGATTACAGAAATGTTTACTATAATAATTCCATTAAACTAAAACCCGCTTCTTCCCATCGAGCACTCACCGGCCGAACCATCGAACCCGGAGATAAATTCCCGTCTGCAGTCACAGGGGGCGACGTATTCACTCTGCACAGAGAACAAAGCGAGAGGTAAGTGGTGCCCAAGTTGGAGAGTGCCGGGCTAGCGGTGCCCAACCCGAGGAGCTCCGAGCTAGCGGTCCCCAACCCGAGGAGCTCCGAGCTAGCGGTCCCCAACCCGAGGAGCTCCGAGCTAGCGGTCCCCAAGCCGAGGAGCTCCGAGCTAGCGGTCCCCAACCCGAGGAGCTCCGAACTAGCGGTCCCCAACCAGGGGAGCTCCGAGCTAGCGGTCCCCAAGCCGAGGAGCTCCGAGCTAGCGGTCCCCAAGCCGAGGAGCTCCGAGCCAGCGGTCCCCAAGCCGAGGAGCTCCGAGCTAGCGGTCCCCAAGCCGAGGAGCTCCGAGCTAGCGGTCCCCAAGCCGAGGAGCTCCGAGCTAGCGGTCCCCAAGCCGAGGAGCTCCGAGCTATTGGTCCCCAACCCGAGGAGCTCCGAGCTAGCGGTCCCCAACCCGAGGAGCTCCAAGTTAGCGGTTCCCAATCCGAGGAGCTCAGGGCTAGGGGTCCTCAACTGGAGGAGCTCCGAGCTAGCAATCCCAAAACGGGAGGAGCTCCGAGCTAGCAGTCCCCAACCCGAGGAGCTCCGAGCTAGCGGTCCCCAACCCGAGGAGCTCCGAGCTAGCGGTCCCCAAGCCGAGGAGCTCCGAGCCAGCGGTCCCCAAGCCGAGGAGCTCCGAGCTAGTGGTCCCCAAGCCGAGGAGCTCCGAGCTAGCGGTCCCCAAGCCGAGGAGCTCCGAGCTAGCGGTCCCCAAGCCGAGGAGCTCCGAGCTAGCGGTCCCCAAGCCGAGGAGCTCCGAGCTAGCGGTCCCCAACCCGAGGAGCTCCGAGCTAGCGGTCCCCAACCCGAGGAGCTCCAAGTTAGCGGTTCCCAATCCGAGGAGCTCAGGGCTAGGGGTCCTCAACTGGAGGAGCTCCGAGCTAGCGATCCCAAAACGGGAGGAGCTCCGAGCTAGCAGTCCCCAACCCGAGGAGCTCCGAGCTAGCGGTCCCCAACCCGAGGAGCTCTGAGCTAGCGGTCCCCAAACGGGAGAAGCGCCGAGCTAGCAGACCCCAATCAGAGGAGCACCAGGTTAGCGGTCCCCACAGTCATCTCTGACCACAGCAAGACATTGCATGTTATTGATAGTGTCCAGGAGGTCTGGCGGTCCATATTTTATCTATATCCCTGGGGTCACTGATGAGGTGCTGGCTGGTAATAGACAACTCCCTTAAATGCAAATGTTTTGGGGCTCAAAATAATTTTTGCTGTTGGGTTCCATTACAAATTGTGCACTTTCTGCTGCTGCACATTATTCTGCACATTGAAGCAACTAAGAATCTGTCAGTGAGCTCGTTCTAGCCAGGAGTTTGTGACTCTTCTTTGTCTTCTGATGAATTTTGATTTGGTCATAAATCAGCATAGAGGAGTTCAGAAAAAGACAGATAAAAGACGTGTAAACATCAGAACGAGCTCACTGACCGATTCTTAGTTACCTCAATGTGTAGAGAAACAAAAAAAGCCTGGAAAAAGCAGGAGGTGCAACATTTTATAATCAACCTCAACTGCAAAAATCATTTTTAGCCCAAACTACCTGCATTTTAGTAATATTATTGGAAGTTCCCCTACACGGTGCGGCCGGCGGACTTTGTGGTCTTACAAGCCCTGATCCTTTTGATGCAAAATATATTTAAAAATGCAAATATTGGCAGAAATGGTGCGTTCTCCCCACCCCAGAGAACCTGGCGGTGTCCCTGATTACACCTCCCCACATCACAGACTGGTTTTACTGGTTCTCTAATTTATTCGGACAACTTTTCCATCGTGTAAACGGACGCGGAGGATGAGGATGGTAATAATGATCCTTCTATAAAATGCAAAAATAAATATTAAGAAATCTCTGGGTCCTTTTCTGTAAAGTTCTATTTAATTAACTCTTTATGGAAAAGTTGGGCGACGACCAATATGGCCGCCACATCTCCGACAGGGATCATCTACCAGTTTTCCTGGCCCCTAAGTGTGAAGGAAGGATCTTCTGTAAAAGAGAATATTCACACTTCAAACTCAGGAGTCTGGGAAAGTTGGGTGACAGCAGTTCTTGGAATCGTGGTATCCAGCAGCTCTTGGAATCGTGGTATCCATACTGGTATTCACCCAGCTTTCCCAGGATCCTGTGTGTGCAGTGATACTGGTGCGATGAAGGTGTCTCAGCTTAATTTAAATTATTTCACATTCAGCAGTCTGGGAAAGCTGGGTGACAACCAATATGTCCGTCATTATGTCGTCACCTAACTTGCCCAGACTCTCTAGAATGAAATCTTTATTTATGCAGTGATTATCCTGCAGAATCAGGAGTCTGGGAAAGCTGGGTGACAACCAATATGCTGGTCATTATAACAGAACTAGGGTTGTCACCCAGCTTTCCCAGACTCCTGATTCTGCATAAAGATTTGACCCTAGAGAGTCTGGGCAAGCTAGGTGACGACATAATGACGGACATATTGGTTGTCACCCAGCTTTCCCAAACACTCTACTGTAAAATTATTAGTTATGCAGCAATCATCCTGCAGGCTCAGGGAAAGCTGGGTGACAACCCTCGTTGTAGTCCTTTTGGCGAATATATTGGTTATCACCCAACTTTTCAAGACTTAAATTGTCCAAACCAGGCAGTGATACTGACACTCACGCCTCCCTACCCAACTTGTCAGATCCAGGACTTAGGAAAAGCTGGATGACAATCCCAATGATAGCCCGGATACATTCAAACTTAGCTGGATCAGCTTTACAATACCCCTGAATGTCATACAATCCCAGATATCATTTGTATTCCCAAATGAGATTATACCTAGAAGTTTGAGGAAGTTGTGTAACAAAAAACATGGCTGCCGGTAAACCTCCCCCAGAGGGGGTCATACAGCTTTCCCAGACCCCTGAATGATACTATCATTTTACAAGACAGGACGTCATGCAGGAATCTTGGAAAGCTGGATGGCATCCAAACTAGATGCTCTGGGGTTGTCACTCAGCTTTTCCACACTCCTGAATGTTATATCTGCCCATTCACACTTGACTGCGTCTGTAAAAAGTGCTGCTATTCAGGAGTCTGGAAAAGTTTACCCTGCCTCTATCTACTATTATTTCCAATTTCGGAGCCTGGAAAAGATGAGTAATATGGCGAAGTCACATTACAGCTTTCATCATAGAGGTCATCACCCAGCTTTCCCAGGCACCTGAATGGTAAACTAGCTCAGTTACACTTGCTACAGCGGCTGGTTGTGTCTCTCTGGAAAGTGTTGCCATTCAGGAGCCTGGAAAAGTTGAGTTAGAACCCTGAATTTTGCATTTTTATCATTACAAGAAGTAGAGACTGGATTTAGTTTTTTTATAAATTGGTAAAAATGAGGCATGAGGTGGCAGGGAGCCTCATAAAGCCCCGGACTATGGCGGGATCACCTGATGAGCGTCCCCGGACGGTACGATGTAGGCCTGGATGGGCTCGGAGACGCCCCGGGAGGATTTCATGGTCTGGCGCAGCTGGCGCAGGAGCTCGGTCGTTATCTTCGGCGCCATTCTTAATGCCTGAAATGAAGAAAATGAGTCTGTCATGACAATAAGCAAATATAACCACTGATCCAGTGACATTCTGTTAATCTGGCACCAAGTCTTGTCCATAGCTCAATAAGGTCATGGTCACACGCTGCGATTTTTCTGCCGCAACACCTGCTCTCTTGGCAGTAAAAAAAAAACACTTCTTCCAAAAAGGAAAGTTTTGCTGCTTATTTTTTTTTGTTGCATCATTTTGCTTCTCTCTTCTGCATTTTGTTGCATTTATTGTTACATTGTTTTGCTGCTTTTCTATTGCGTTTTTGATGCTTTTTTTGCAAATTTTTTTTTTTTGCATTTTCGATATCATGTTTAATAAAGTTATTTTCATTCAACAGAAAAGAAGCAAAATGCAGCGGTGGCGTTTTTGCACTTTCTTGTTTCTTTCAACGCTGCAAAACCCCCGATAGAGCTGACGCTGCTTCTTCCAAAATGCAGCAGGAAAAAAAAATAATAATAATCCCTCGTGGGCAGGAGCTTCCTAGAATCTCGCAGCTTTTACTGCTGATGGAAAAAAAAATCATTTTAATTTGAATAAAACTCATGAAAAAAAAATAATGCAACGTGTGAACATGGGCATAAAGGTTAATGCAGCTTCCAATAATTCAGACGTTGTATAATCAGACCCAACTGTGCCGGATTACCGGAATATTACCAGAAACACATATTAGCCCCAGAGAAGACTCCAGTATGACATTGTAAACTGACAGCGATGAGCAATATCAGGTTGATACAATTATCTGCGGCATTCCATCATTCCTCATCTAGGAGCATCTTGTGAGCTGATAGGTTGTTACAATGTAACTTATTTTATAAACAAATAAAGTAAAAGTTACATTGTATCAAACTACAGCTGCATCTCAATGTATTAGAATCTCATCAGAAAGTGACTTTATTTCAGTAATTCAATCCATAAAGTGACCACATCTATTATATAGAGTCATTACACACAGAGGGATCTATGTCATATGTTTATTTCTGTTAATGTTGATGATTAATGAAACCCCAAAGGTCATTATCTCAGAGAATTATTTTTGACCGGACCTATTTAATTCTTAATTTTTAGCTAATATAAGGCTTTTATGTGAATACTTGTTGCATTATTATACTGTATGTGAACACGGCTGTTCATAAACAAATGAAAAATTAAATAAACTTCAAATTCGGGTCATTTGGGTTAAATAAAACTAAGAAATAATAAATGTTCACATGTTGACAGCAAGAAGAGATTTTGGAAATGGAGAGAAATTCCAACCCCAAAGAGGCACATTGGGGTTTAAACCTATAGGCCCTATAGCCGGTGTCTATATTTTTTTTGGGGGGGGGTGGTTGGTTTAGGGTACAGGAAGGGGTATAGTGCGGTAACACGGGCAATTTTGGAAGGATTTTAATGTGGGTCCAGTTCAAAATCCACATTTAAAAAACAAAAACCACACTCCTTCGATTACTCGTCCTATTCATTGCTATGGAAAAGCTTTATTTATTTTTTAATAAAGTTTTAATTTTAAAATTTAATGTCATTAATGGGGGTTTGGAAGAGGTTTTTTTTCTTGCAGCCCTTGGAGTGGACACTGCCCGCATTGGAGCAAATGTTGTCAGATTCCATTCAAAGAAGAGACGGCGCTTTCTTCTTTCTTTATTTCCACCAGGAGTTTTTCAAAATAAATAAAAATAAATAAAAAAAGCAAAATGAAAACCCTGTAATAACCGCGTCACGTGAGCAGCAAAGTAGAACGACTATGGAACAGAAGGGCTTTTCAAGAGTTTGGGAGATGACCCTCTTTCATACGTTCACAAAAGGATTTTACGTTGTGGGTTTTTTTACCCTGAAAAATCTGTTCAGTCGGGAAAGCCACCGTCATGCAGTCAGGGGCGCCGTCATGCAGTCAGGGGCGCCGTCATGCAGTCAGGGGCGCAGTCATGCAGTCAGGGGCGCAGTCATGCAGTCAGGGGCGCCGTCATGCAGTCAGGGGCGCCGTCATGCAGTCAGGGGCGCCGTCATGCAGTCAGCGGCGCCGTCATGCAGTCAGCGGCGCCGTCATGCAGTCAGCGGCGCCGTCATGCAGTCAGGGGCGCCGTCATGCAGTCAGGGGCGCCGTCATGCAGTCAGGGGCGCCGTCATGCAGTCAGGGGCGCCGTCATGCAGTCAGGGGCGCCGTCATGCAGTCAGGGGCGCCGTCATGCAGTCAGGGGCGCCGTCATGCAGTCAGGGGCGCCGTCATGCAGTCAGGGCCCCGTCATGCAGTCAGGGGCGCCGTCATGCAGTCAGGGGCGCCGTCATGCAGTCAGGGGCGCCGTCATGCAGTCAGGGGCGCCGTCATGCAGTCAGGGGCGCCGTCATGCAGTCAGGGGCGCCGTCATGCAGTCAGGGGCGCCGTCATGCAGTCAGGGGCGCCGTCATGCAGTCAGGGGCGCCGTCATGCAGTCAGGGGCGCCGTCATGCAGTCAGGGGCGCCGTCATGCAGTCAGGGGCGCCGTCATGCAGTCAGGGGCGCCGTCATGCAGTCAGGGGCGCCGTCATGCAGTCAGGGGCGCCGTCATACAGTCAGGTGCGCCGTCATTCAGTCAGGAGCGCCGTAATTTAATCAGGTGTGCGCACCCAATTCAAACTTCTTGTCCCTTCTTCGGCTGATGACGCACCTGCGATGCGCCATTTCCGTTCCTGCGCAGTATGTGGGGAGTGTAATTGCGGGACAGGCCGGCCCCAGAGCATGCGCAATGTGCATTCCGAAGCCGGACCGTACACCCCCCAGGACCGGAAAAGACGCACGGCCAGTGCGTCATCACCCGGATAAGGAACAAGTAGTTTGAATTGGGTGCACGCTCCCGAATGGATGGCGGCGCTGCCGACTGGATGACCGCGCCCCCAACTGGATGACCGCGCCCCCAACTGGATGATCGCACTTCAGGATGAATGATCTCGCACACAAGGGTGCGTTACTTGCATCGAAGGGGGGAAGGAGCTCTGGAGACCGTCCAGGACCAGTAATTACAATACAGACATGTAAGTATCAAAGTAATGTTTTACCTACAGTATAGGACAGTTTTAGATCAGACAGGGATGGTTAGCGATGTAGTAGCAAGGTGCAGGGACAGGTAGTGATAGGTTAGAGGCCAAAAATAACCTGATAGGTTCCTTTTACATCACTGTGCTTCTCCCCTCCGCAGCGTTATCTCAGCTGTGGTGCGGGTGGTATGGACTTCTGCGTCACCATACGGTGAATGCAGAGAGAAGCCGCCCTGCACCCACCGCAGATAGTGGGCACAGGGCAGCTGCGTTCACCCGCAGCAGCAAAAGCTCTCAGATTCCAGAAATCTCCTGCACACAATTGACTTTGTTTTTCCTGACGGAAATGGAAACTGCTGCGTTTTTGAAAAAAGCATCACGGCAATTTTTTCAGTGTTTGCTGCTTTTTTTCACCATCGAAAGCAACAAGAAAGTGCTTACTTTTTACTGCTTTTGTGGTGAATGAAAGTAACTTTATTAAAGATGTACTGTAGATAAATAATCAAAAACATGAAGAAAAACAAAAAAAAAAACAGAAAAAAAAAATGCAACAACAAAAAAAGTAACAAAAAAATTGCAACAAGAAACGCAGCAAATCCTACTTTTTGGAAGCAGATTTTTTACTGCCAATAGAGGTTTTGCTGCAGCAAAAAAGCAACGTGTGAACAAAACAGAGCGGAACCGGTCACCTGGTTTGGGGCAGATCCTACAAGCGATTGGCACTGGGGGTTTTTATTCACAAGGAGTTTTTCCAAGCCTCTAAAAGGAGAAAACTAAAAACCTTCATCATATGAGCAGCAAAGGTCATTTCCCATTGACACGAATAGGAAAGGTTTTCCTGACAGTCTCCCCGTTGGATCAGCACCAAAAACTCCTGAAAAAAAGCTCAGTGTGAACAAACCCAAAAGATTTTGAAAAAGAAAGGACGATCAAGTCTTTTCTTTGAAACAGCTCCAGATGGGAAAATCCTTTTAAATATCCGTTTTTGGCAGGAGCAGCTGCGGACAGCCGCACCCTGAATGCGCTCACACCCTGGTCGTGCTCTGGTCGCACTCCACGGACGGCACCTCTCGCTGCGGACTCTCGCGCTCCTCCGCTGATCCCCACACTTGGCGCCCCAGCTGGGTCGTACCCTAGTCGCACTCTGCGGACGCTCGCACTCCGGTTGCCCTCTGCAGATGGCACCTCTCGCAGTGGACCCTCGCATCTTGGTCCTACTCTGCAGACGCTCACACTCCAGTCGCCCTTTGTTGGCCCTCTCACTCCTCCGCGGACACTCCCCCTCCTCTGTCGATCCTTGCGCTCCTCCGCGGACGCTTCCGCTCCTCCGCAGACCATCGCGCTCCCCACCGGATGTTCCTACACCTTTGAGGATCCTCCCACTCCTCTGCTGATCCCCACACTTGGCACCCCAGCCGGGTTGTACTCTAGTCGCACTCTGCGGACACTCACACTCCAGTTGCCCTCCGCAGACAGCACCTCGCACTCCTCCGTGGACCCTCGCACCATGGTCCTACTCTGCAGACACTCACACTCCAGTCGCCCTCTGTGGGCCCTCTCACTCCTCCCCAAACACCCCCGCTCCTCCATCGACCCTTGCACTCTTTCGCACATGCCCCCGCTCCACCGAGGATGCTCCTGCTCCTCTGCTGACCCTCCCATTCCTTCGGACACTCCCTCTCCCTCCTCCGCAGACCCTCACACTCCCCACCAGACCCTCCCACTCCTCCGCGGACTCTCTTGCTCCTCCAAGGACGCCCCACACTTGGCGCCCCAGCCGGGTCGTACTATAGCACTCAGGGACGCTTATACTCCGGTTGCCCTCTGCAAACAGCACCTCACACTCCTCCGTGGACCCTCGCACCCTGGTCATACTCTACAGACGCTCACACTCCAGTCGCCCTCTGTGAGCCCTCCCACTCCTCCCCGGACCCTCCAGCTCCTCCCCGGACCCTCCAGCTCCTCCCCGGACCCTCCAGCTCCTCTGTGCATGCCCACACTCCACTGAGGACGCTATTGCTCCTCCGCCGACCCTCCCACTCCTCCGTGGACCCTCGCACTCCCCATCGGATGCTCCCACTCCTCTGCGGACCCTCCCACTCCCTCCTACGCGGATCAGCGCGCTCTACCACCGGATGCTCCCACTCCTCTGCGGACCCTCCCACTCCCTCCTTCGTGCACCCTTGCACTCCTCCGCAGTCTCTCCCGCTCCTCCGCGGATGGCACCTCTCTCTTCAGACCCTCGCACTCCTCCGCGGACGCTCACCCCCAGCGCCCCGGCCTCTGGCGGCCATATTGGAGTGATGCGCTCGTGTTCCGCAGAGGGAACCGTGCAGATCCTTCCCATTGGCTCCTAATAATGAGGCTGCATCATGTGACCCCAAATATGGACTCTGTGGCCCCCCAATATATCATTTACAGACCAACACCCCCTCCCCCCATCATGTGTTACAGCACGAGCTCGGCTGTCACGTGTCCCCTCCGCACCCCCGGACTCCTCACCATACACTGACACCCCGACACTTCCTCCTGCTCACTGGAGCCGCTCGGTCTCTCTGAGTCGGTGCCGCGGTGGCCGCCGGGAGTTGTAGTCCGGACACATCTTCCTCTCTGCTTACCGCTATCCGCCAATCAGGAGGCGGAACTACAAGTCCCGGCGTGCACCGCGCCCGTGCGTGCTGTCACCTGTGTGCGGCGGACTATGGCCGGGACCGAACAGCTGGAGGACTACAAGTGTCAGCCAGGCCGGAGTGACGTCACAGGCTTCATTACACTCACTGCACGAGGATTAACCCCTTCTAGGTCACTTCCTCACATTTTTTTTCTCTCCAAGAACATTTTATTCTTTAATAAAGAACATTTTATTCTTTAAAATATATATTTTTTTGTTTACAATCTGCGTTTATTGTTACAGTTATAAGATGGGGATTCACTATTGGATTTTTTATTTATTTTTTTACATTTTTAAAACTTTTTAAAATTATATATTGTATATATGTTTTTAATACTTTTTTTGTATTATTAACACTTATTTATTTTTCTACATTTTTAAAACTTTAAATTTATGTTTTTAAAAACTATTTTGTATTTTATTCTCTTTTTTGGATTATTTTATTACCTGTTTAAAAAAACTATTATTCTCCTTTTTATTATTAACACTTATTTATTTATTTTTACAGCTTTTTACATCTATGATTTTTTTACTTTTTTGTATTACTAACACTTATTTATTTTTTTTACATTTGTAAAAACTTTTGCATTCTTTTCTCTTTTTTTTAAATCGTTTTAAATTTATTTTTAAGCATTTTTTTCATTTTTTTTTTATTTTTTTGTATTATTAACATTTATTTATTTTACATTTTCAAGACTTTTTAAATTTGTTTTTGTAAAGGTTTTTTGCATTTTTTTTTGCATTATCAACACTTTTTTTTTCAACATTTTTCAAACTTTTTACATTAATGTTTTTAAAAACTTTTATTTTTTTATTTTTTTATATTATTAACTTATTTTTTTTTACACTTTTAAAACTTTTTAAATCTATATATTTATTTTTTATTATTTTTTTGTATTATTAATACTTATTATTTTACCTTTTTAAAAACTTTTTACATATTTTTTGGTATTATTTTGCTTTTTATTATTAACATTTATTTATTGTTTACATTTTTAGAACTTTTTAATGTATGCTTTTTCCTCCTTTTTTGCATTATTAACACTTATTTTTTCACGTTTTTAAAACTTTAATTTTGCATTTTTTTTTTCTCTTTTTTGTATTATTAATACCTACGGTATTTATTTTTTACCTTTTTTAAAACTTTTAGAATATTTTTTGGCATTATTTTGCTTTTCATTATTAACATTTATTTACTTTTACATTTTTAAAACTTTTTAAAATTGGTATTTTTTTTTTGTATTATCAACACTTATTTATTTTGTTACTTTTTTAAAACTTTAAATTTATGTTTTTAAAAACTATTTTGTATTTTATTCTCTTTTTTTGGATTATTTTATTACCTTTTTTAAAAAAACTTTAAATTTGTTTTTAAATATTTAAGTATTTTTTATATATTATTTATATTACTAACACTTATTTTTTTTTTTTTACATTTTTAAAAACGTATTCTTTTCTCTTTTTTTTAATCGTTTTAAATTTGTTTTTAAACATTTTTTTCATTTTTTTTTTTTTGTATTATATTATTATTTATTTATTTTACATTTTCAAGGCTTTATAAATTTGTTTTTATAAAGTTTTTTTGCATTTTGTTTTGCATTAGCAACACTTTTTGTTCAACATTTTTCAAACTTTTTTTAAAAACTTTAATTTTTTATTTTTTATATCATTAACTTATTTATTTTTTTATTTTTTTTCCAATTTTAAGGTTTTTTTTACAAAAACTTTTTTTTTTATTTTTTTTTTGTATAATCAACAATTTTTATTTTTTTTTCATTTTTAAAACTTTAAATCAATGTATATTGTTTTGTATAATTAACTATTTTTTATTTTTACATTTTTAACCCCTTCATGACCCGGGAATGTTTCATTTTTCATTTTCGTTTTCTACTCCTCTGCTTCCAAGAGCCATAACTTTTTTATTTTTCCGTCAATACAGACATATGACGTCTTGTTTTTTGGCGGGGGAGTTGTACTTTCAGATGCAATCATTTATTTTACCATATAGTGTACAGGGAAATGGTAAAAACATTCCAAATGCGGTGAAATTGCAAAAAAAGTGCAATGACACGTTTGTTTTTTGGGTTTTTTAGTCGCCATGATCACTATATAGTAACACTGACATGACGAGGTGATGCCTCGGGTCGGTACGAGTTTGTAGACACCAAACATGTATACTGTTACTGGTATCTAAGTGGTGAAAAAAATTCTGAAGTTTGGGAAAAAAAACACTTTTTGCGCCATGTTCTGCGCCCCGTAACGTCCTCATTTTTCGGGATCTGGGGCTGTGTGACGGCTTATTTTTTGCGTCTTGAGCTGACGTTTCTAATGATACCATTATTGGGTGGATCTGCTGATTTGATCGCCCGTTATTGGATTTTATAACGATGTTGTGGTGACCAAAAAAAACCGGAAGTTTGGCGTTTGGATCTTTTCTTCCATTACACAGTTTACGGCTCTTATTGATTGGTTTTATATCTTTTTTTTTAACATTGAATTATTATTGAGAAAATTTTTAACACAATAACAGAATCATAAAAGAAACTGTAAAAATTAGGAAGGGAAAGGTGAGGTGTGAGGGAAGAGGGTGAGGGGGGGAATCCTATCCAAAGATTAGGCCGACACCTCCAAGTAACCTAAGCAAAAAGGGAGAGAGTGAAAAGGCCGCAGAACTGGAATCGGGATAGCCAGGGGGTGAGACGCCCAAATTTCCCATTTATTAGCGTACTATGCCTGCTGGGTCTATCTAAGGCCAGATAGTGTTCGTATTGGAATATCCAATTGGTTTTCTGTATCACTTTTGTCAAAGTGGGAGGTGAATGCTATTTCCACCTAGCGGCCAGACATAATCTGGCTGCAATTAGGATATAAGAGACCGTCCCCCCTAAGAATCGGGGGAAAGCTCTCAACCCCAATGTTTAGAATTGCCAGTTAGGGGGACAGGTCCACCTGCAACCCCGTAATGGAACATATTAGACTATGCACCATGATATTTTGGGGCAGGAACACCACATGTGGGCCATGGTTCTCCTCTCTCCACACTGCCTCCAGCACAGAGAGGACTGACCCGTGCCGAAATGTGACATACGAACAGGGCAGATGTATTTTTTTGAGGTTTTCGACATGATTCACACATCTAGTCGCCTTTTTCACCTCCGAGGTGGCAATATGCCAATCCTCCAGAGAGGAGGAAAAGCCCAAAATCTCGCTCCCACTTCCTCATATATTCCAACTTAACCCCGGCATAGGAGCTCACCATTGCTTTATATATGCCCGACATTCCATTGGTGATCCCAGGATCCAATAAAATGAATAGCGTTAAACCAAGTTTGGAACCCAGGGGCCCCGAGCCCTCCAGGTAGGATCCCGACATAAGCAGGTGTCTCACCTGTAAAAACTGCAGGAAAGTAGGACAACATTCAGGGTACTTGTCACAAAAGGTCTCAAAAGGATGGAAACCCCCCCCACCTCCGGGAGGAACTCATCCGGAGAGACAATCCCAGACTCCTCCAACACCTTCACTTGCAGCGATGGGATATGGATCTGTAGAGATCGAAGAGGGACATCACCTGGGGCGATCCTCGTCCAAGCACAGGGCAACTCCCTCCAGTAGGAGAGCAAGGTTTGCACGGACTCCAGGGGGTGAGACCAGCAGACCGGTTGCAGAGACTCGGCGGGCAGCAAACCCCCGCAAGGACAACATCATGGGTCGTGAAGGGGTTAAAACTTTTTACATTTATGATTTTTTTTAATATTATTAAAATATTGGTATTTTTTTTTACATTTTTAAACGTTTACATTTATGTTCAATTTCCGTATGACCGTGACATCACCGCAGGTCCTGTAACATTACCATAGCTCCTGTAGGCTGTTTGCAGGGGGACGGATAAGATCTGTAGTGATGTCACGGTCATGTGATCTGGCACCGCCCTAACTGTGACATCACCACAGGTCCTGTAGGTGAGTTTGACCTTATTGGCGGCGGGTGGGGGAATTGCTGGCGTCAGGCTGCGGTAGCAGGTTAGTGGGGGGCCTTTACGGATGGCGTCAGTGTCGGCTATCGGCGGTACGGCTCATGGTGTCATGCCGCCAGCTGGAGCCATATTTGAACTCCCATCACTTGGGTGTTCAAATATGGCGACTGAATCTTGTATTGGCAAATCGTGTGATAGGAGGACATGATTACGGCGGAAGTGGATTGTGGACGGCACAAGGTGAGTATATAATAGATACAGTCTCTGCACTCTGCATCCAGGTAGTTTGTTACAGTGTATCAGTGCAGGAAAGTCTTGATTTGATTCTCTTGTTATGTTCATTGAGTATTTACCTCCTCTTTAAAAAACATTATTTGCAATATACATTTTTGCCCTCTGCAGGGTAAAGAAATAATAACTGACACTAACCTATAAAGAGGAAAAAAGATGTCCTGATACTTACTGACCTAGACTGTCTATGAAGGCCCCTTTTGTCCTGTGCTGGGGGTGATGGGTCCCAGAGACGAGTTAATAACCAAAAGATTTCATGAGCAAAAATGGAATATAAAATGAGATAAATATAGTCTATGCTGTTTAGTACACAGAGGATTGTGTGCACTGTAACGAACCCTCAGCTGTGAGCAGTATCTGATAACAAAGGGTCAGAGGCGTAAGTATGATAGCTGCGAGGGTTGCAATTTCACTTGGGCCCTGGAACTCGGGAGGGGGACAAAAAGTCCTGCTGGCCAATGCTATAACAATTTCCAATAATTGGGGGCCCCGTTAGATCTTTTGCATTGGGGCCCATAAGCTTCACATTCTGCCACTGCCAAGGGTTTTTAGTTTGTGAAAATAAACCAACATGTTCCTTTTCACTGACAGCAAGCAGAGATCTTGAAAATATTTTAAAATGTAAACTTTTGGAAAGATTCAGAACTTTCTATCATGTAACAATGCAGCTTTGTACTGGGGAGCGGCCCGAGGGGCAAATGCATCTTAGCCCCCCGGTCCAGCCCGCTCCTGTTTGTACTTAACACTGGAGGCCGTTCATTGTTCTGGGATTTCTGCAGCTGTGATCATTATATACCAAGCGGAACATTCTCACCCCTATAAGATCTGGCGTCTCCGATCCTCGATGTCCGACCTCCAGACGGCAGTGACTGGACTTTACCCTCCTCCAGCACAAACACCGGCTGCTCCAGTGAACCTTGGACACCACTGAAGATTTCTTCCATAACTTTATATGACGCGATTTCGATAAAGACGTCTGCGCCGTATTCTAGGCGGCGTCCAGAAATGACTGCGAGGAAAGGAAAGGGGGGACGTGAATCCCCAAAATGGAAATGCCAAATGACAGCACATTGTCTGCTCTCCTGGTAATGAATGGGGAACCGGGTCTGAAAATCGAGAAAAATGGGGCAAATCTGACAGGTAAAAGAAGCTGCACCCGGCTGTCATCCACCACCACCGACAAATGAGGGTTACTGGGAGCAATTTTACTTTTGGAGCAAATGTCACTATTTTGTTACTGAAGCGAACACCAGGGGGCAGCATAAATCAACACATGGAAGCTCAGTATTATACAGTGTATGAGTGTATTCTCCTGTACACAGCAATAACTCCAGACCATGGTGAGTGTGATCAGGAGCACTGCCCCCTATGTGCAAGAATATAACTACTATAATACTGCCCCTATGTACAAGAATATAACTACTATAATACTGCCCCTATATACAAGAATATAACTACTATAATACTGCTCCTATGTACAAGAATATAACTACTATAATACTGCTCCTATATACAAGAATATAACTACTATAATACTGCTCCTATATACAGGAATATAACTACTATAATACTGCTCCTATATACAAGAATATAACTACTATAATACTGCTCCTATGTACAAGAATATAACTACTATAATACTGCTCCTATATACAAGAATATAACTACTATAATACTGCTCCTATGTACAAGAATATAACTACTATAATACTGCTCCTATATACAAGAATATAACTACTATAATACTGCTCCTATATACAAGAATATAACTACTATAATACTGCCCCTATATACAAGAATATAACTACTATAATACTGCTCCTATATACAAGAATATAACTACTATAATACTGCTCCTATGTACAAGAATATAACTACTATAATACTGCTCCTATATACAAGAATATAACTACTATAATACTGCTCCTGTGTACAAGAATATAACTACTATAATACTGCCCCTATATACAAGAATATAACTACTATAATACTGCTCCTATATACAAGAATATAACTACTATAATACTGCCCCTATATACCAGAATATAACTACTATAATACTGCCCCTATATACAAGAATATAACTACTATAATACTGCCCCTATATACAAGAATATAACTACTATAATACTGCCCCTATATAGAAGAATATAACTACTATAATACTGCTCCTATATACAAGAATATAACTACTACAATACTGCTCCTATGTACAAGAATATAACTACTATAATACTGCTCCTATATACAAGAATATAACTACTATAATACTGCTCCTATATACAAGAATATAACTACTATAATACTGCCCCTATATACCAGAATATAACTACTATAATACTGCCCCTATATACAAGAATATAACTACTATAATACTGCTCCTATATACAAGAATATAACTACTATATTACTGCTCCTATATACAAGAATATAACTACTATAATACTGCCCCCTATATACAAGAATATAACTACTATAATACTGCCCCTATATACAAGAATATAACTACTATAATACTGCTCCTATGTACAAGAATATAACTACTATAATACTGCTCCTATATACAAGAATATAACTACTATATTACTGCTCCTATATACAAGAATATAACTACTATAATACTGCTCCTATGTACAAGAATATAACTACTATAATACTGCTCCTATATACAAGAATATAACTCCTATAATACTGCCCCTATATACAGGAATATAACTACTATAATACTGCCCTATGTACAAGAATATAACTACTATAATACTGCCCCTATGTACAAGAATAAAACTACTATAATACTGCCCTATATACAAGAATAAAACTACTATAATACTGCTCCTATATACAAGAATATAACTACTATAATACTGCCCCTATATACAAGAATAAAACTACTATAATACTGCTCCTATGTACAAGAATATAACTACTATAATACTGCCCCTATGTACAAGAATATAACTACTATAATACTGCCCCTATGTACAAGAATAAAACTACTATAATACTGCTCCTATGTACAAGAATATAACTACTATAATACTGCTCCTATATACAATAATATAACTACTATAATACTGCCCCTATATACAAGAATAAAACTACTATAATACTGCTCCTATGTACAAGAATATAACTACTATAATACTGCTCCTATATACAAGAATATAACTACTATAATACTGCCCCTATATACAAGAATAAAACTACTATAATACTGCTCCTATGTACAAGAATATAACTACTATAATACTGCCCCTATATACAAGAATATAACTACTATAATACTGCTCCTATATACAAGAATATAACTACCATAATACTGCTCCTATATACATGAATATAACTACTATAATACTGCTCCTATATACAAGAATATAACTACTATAATACTGCTCCTATATACAAGATTATAACTACTATAATACTGCTCCTATATACAGGAATATAACTACTATAATACTGCCCTATGTACAAGAATATAACTACTATAATACTGCTCCTATATACAAGAATATAACTACTATAATACTGCCCCTATGTGCAAGAATATAACCACTATAATACTGCTCCTATGTACAAGAATATAACTACTATAATACTGCTCCTATATACAAGAATATAACTACTATAATACTGCTCCTATATACAAGAATATAACTACTATAATACTGCCCCTATATACAAGAATATAACTACAATAATACTGCTCCTATATACAAGAATATAACTACAATAATACTGTCCCTATATACAAGAATATAACCACTATAATACTGCCCCTATATACAAGAATATAACTACTATAATACTGCTCCTATATACAAGAATATAACTACTATAATACTGCCCCTGTATACAAGAATATAACTACTATAATACTGCTCCTATATACAAGAATATATAACTACTATAATACTGCTCCTATATACAAGAATATAACTACTATAATACTGCCCCTATATACAAGAATATAACCACTATAATACTGCCCCTATATACAAGAATATAACTCTATAATACTGCTCCTATATACAAGAATATAACTACTATAATACTGCCCCTATATACAAGAATATAACTACTATAATACTGCTCCTATATACAAGAATATAACTACTATAATACTGCCCCTATATACAAGAATATAACTACTATAATACTGCTCCTATATACAAGAATATAACTACTATAATACTGCCCCTATATACAAGAATATAACCACTATAATACTGCCCCTATATACAAGAATATAACTACTATAATACTGCCCTTATATACAAGAATATAACTACTATAATACTGCTCCTATATACAAGAATATAACTACTATAATACTGCCCCTATATACAAGAATATAACTACTATAATACTGCCCTATATACAAGAATATAACTACTATAATACTGCCCCTATATACAAGAATATAACTACTATAATACTGCCCCTGTATACAAGAATATAACTACTATAATACTGCTCCTATATACAAGAATATAACTACTATAATACTGCCCCTATATACAAGAATATAACCACTATAATACTGCCCCTATATACAAGAATATAACTGCTATAATACTGCTCCTATATACAAGAATATAGCTACTATAATACTGCCCCTATATACAAGAATATAACTACTATAATACCGCTCCTATATACAAGAATATAACTACTATAATACTGCCCCTATATACAAGAATATAACCTACTATAATACTGCCCCCAAATATACAAGAATATAACTACTATAATACTGCTCCTATATACAAGAATATAACTACTATAATACTGCCCCTATATACAAGAATATAACTACTATAATACTGCCCCTATATACAAGAATATAACTACTATAATACTGCTCCTATATACAAGAATATAACTACTATAATACTGCCCCTATATACAAGAATATAACCACTATAATACTGCCCCTATATACAAGAATATAACCACTATAATACTGCCCCTATATACAAGAATATAACTACTATAATACTGCCCGCTGTGTATAATAATGCCTGCCCTGTGCTGTATGTGATGTGTTATGTTGGGGTGTTCCTCTCGCACAGATGGTTCTGCACCTCTGTGTGTCGGGTCGCGGTGGGTTTTCCATATGTCGGTATTATTTCTTTGTGTTTCCATAGTGTCCTGCAGTGTATGGGGGGTTTCGGGGTGGGGCTGCGGGGTCCGGGGCAGCGGATGCTCTTGTCATTCTGATCCGTCTTCTTCCAAACAGGAAACTTGTGAAGCTGCTTCTAATTTTCATTGGGGAAAAATCTCCGAGTTCCCACGAGTCTGAAAATACAGAAAAAAGAATGAAAACAGCGAGAAATGAGGACAAGGCCCCGAGGATAGGAGGACAGGAGGATAAGAGGACAGGAGGATAGGAGGACAGGAGGACAGGAGGACAGGAGGACAGGAGGATAAGAGGACAGGAGGATAGGAGGACAGGAGGACAGGAGGACAGGAGGACAGGAGGACAGGAGGACAGGAGGACAGGAGGATAGGAGGACAGGAGGATAGGAGGACAGGCCTGCAGTGTGCAGTGCATCTCAGCCTACCCTATGTTATACTGGCTGCTGAGCTGTTGTATCTAATGCTCTGATGTGTGATACTGTCTATTGTATTTAATCATCTCGTGATTCTTTCTGTATCTAATCCATCTTCTCATGAGTTGCAGTATCTAATCTTATCGTGTTGTGATACTGTCTTTTTGACTGTAGCTAAGCCATCATTTCATATTTGCCAAGTTGCCGTATCTGAGCCCTGGTGTGATACTCTGTTGAGCTGCAGTATGTAAGCCCTGGTGTGATACTCTGTTGAGCTGCGGTATGTAAGCCCTGGTGTGATACTCTGTTGAGCTGCGGTATGTAAGCCCTGGTGTGATACTCTGTTGAGCTGCGGTATGTAAGCCCTGGTGTGATACTCTGTTGAGCTGCGGTATGTAAGCCCTGGTGTGATACTCTGTTGAGCTGCGGTATGTAAGCCCTGGTGTGATACTCTGTTGAGCTGCGGTATGTAAGCCCTGTTGTGATACTCTGTTGAGCTGCGGTATGTAAGCCCTGGTGTGATACTCTGTTGAGCTGCGGTATGTAAGCCCTGGTGTGATACTCTGTTGAGCTGAGGTATGTAAGCCCTGGTGTGATACTCTGTTGAGCTGCGGTATGTAAGCCCTGGTGTGATACTCTGTTGAGCTGCGGTATGTAAGCCCTGCGTCATACTCTGTTGAGCTGCAGTATGTAAGCCCTGGTGTGATACTCTGTTGAGCTGAAGTATGTAAGCCCTGGTGTGATACTCTGTTGAGCTGCGGTATGTAAGCCCTGGTGAGATACTCTGTTGAGCTGCGGTATGTAAGCCCTGGTGAGATACTCTGTTGAGCTGCGGTATGTAAGCCCTGGTGTGATACTCTGTTGAGCTGCGGTATGTAAGCCCTGCGTCATACTCTGTTGAGCTGCAGTATGTAAGCCCTGGTGTGATACTCTGTTGAGCTGCAGTATGTAAGCCCTGGTGTGATACTCTGTTGAGCTGCGGTATGTAAGCCCTGGTGTGATACTCTGTTGAGCTGCGGTATGTAAGCCCTGGTGTCATACTCTGTTGAGCTGCGGTATGTAAACCCTGCGTCATACTCTGTTGAGCTGCAGTATGTAAGCCCTGGTGTGATACTCTGTTGAGCTGCGGTATGTAAGCCCTGGTGTGATACTCTGTTGAGCTGCGGTATGTAAGCCCTGGTGTGATACTCTGTTGAGCTGCGGTATGTAAGCCCTGGTGTGATACTCTGTTGAGCTGCGGTATGTAAGCCCTGGTGTGATACTCTGTTGAGCTGTGGTATGTAAGCCCTGGTGTGATACTCTGCTGAGCTGCGGTATGTAAGCCCTGGTGTGGTACCCTCTGCTGGGCTGCAGTATGTAAGCCCTGGTGTGATACTCTGTTGAGCTGCGGTATGCAAGCGATGATGTGATACTCTGTTGAGCTACAGTATGTAAGCCCTGGTGTGATACTCTGTTGAGCTGCGGTATGTAAGCCCTGGTGTGATACTCTGCTGAGCTGCGGTATGTAAGCCCTGGTGTGGTACCCTCTGCTGGGCTGCAGTATGTAAGCCCTGGTGTGATACTCTGTTGAGCTGCGGTATGCAAGCGATGGTGTGATACTCTGTTGAGCTACAGTATGTAAGCCCTGGTGTGATACTCTGTTGAGCTGCGGTATGTAAGCTTGGTGTGATACTCTGTGGAGCTGCGGTATGTAAGCCCTGGTGTGATAATGTGTGCTGAGCCCCTGTATCTGAGCCCCTGGTCCAATGCTATTTTCTGAGCTGCTGTATCTGAACCCTGGTGTCAAACTGTCTTTAGAGCTTCTGTATCTAAGCTCTAGTGTGATACACTCTGCTGAATTGCTGTATTGGGGTAACACTATATATGTGCAGTTATTGCTTTTCCAAGCTGCTGTATCTAAGCCCTGATGTGATACTGTTGGCTGAAAATCTGTATTGGAGTGATAGTATGTAGGTGACAATATGAGCGCGGTGTCCGGGGCGGCGGCGGGGGCCGTCATGTGTGTAATGGGGGCCCCACACCAGAAATACCATGCACGCCCCTCTATAATCGGGTCCAACCAGGGGCGTAACTACAACAGGTGCAGGGGTTGTAATCACACCCGGGCCCCGGAGCCTGGGGGGCCCCAAAAGTCCCTTTGAACTATAGGAAAAGACTATTGCTATTGAAGATTTGCAATAATTGAGGGCCCCGTTGGAGATTTCATACAGGGGCCCATAAGCTTCATGTTACACCACTGGGTCCTACTATATCTGCACCACCAGGAAGAACGTATCCATGCGTCACCTTCACTGATACATTGTTACAACCTGCAGATGTGATTGTAGCAAACCCTCAGCTGTAAGAACCTCTATATTGGCTTTTCAGCTTCCGGATATGAATAAGAACGTTCACCTTCACTGACAGCAAGAAGAGATGTGGAAAATGATGATGAACACAAGGAACATTGGCAAGTTGAGGTTCCTTTGGCTGTGGATACAGGTGTATTCCTTACATGAGTCTGTGACTCGTTTGGGACCTCTGTCATTCCTGTATTGAGACTTAATTTTACACATTTTTTTCCTTTGGCAGTGCAGGAGTTAATGTCAGTTTCTGTTGCCAGCAAGCTCCCTCATTTTCCTTCCAGGTGTGGCTACTTTGTGATCACTCCCATCCCCTTTGTATGGTCACATGATCCAGCATTCCTTGCTGGTGATTGAACTCTATTCCTGGCCAGGCTACCTAAGGTGAAGGTGCTACTCTGGAGAAGCTGACCATTGCAAGCCTTCTGCTGCCTAGGAGAAGAGGCAGCAGCTGTGAAGTTGTCTTGTCATTCCTCTCTTATTGTTGTTGTAGTTGTTGGGACTAGTGCTCCCGCTGGCCATCTCCCTATTTAAGGTTGACATCAAGGCCAGTAAGGGACTAGGTATCCTGCTCGGCGATGGGGTGAAAGAACCCATATAGGGACAGTAGGGAGATCAGGGCACAGCCGCCAGTGAGTGCAGGGCCTTCCTCTGTGTTTGTCCCCCTCTCGCCCCTCAGTGTTTACCCTGCCTGTTGCTTTGTGTAGTGCACCGGACATTGATGGTCTGTGCTCCGCTGTCACCCATTGTATCCAGACGCTACCTAGTCCGTGCTGTGACAATTCCCCCCCGGGGCGATCGCTTTCTGTCCCCCGATATGATGCACAGGAGCCGCCATTATAGGAAGATTTTCTGACATTTCTGTGTTTTGCTGCAGATTGACGACTCCTCGGTGAGGGGTTGATATCGTTACAGTGTGTCAGTGACTGCACTGCAGACAGGAGGCCTGAGATCACAGTGAGCCCTGGCGGAGGCCATGACGGGGTTAACGCCGTGTATCTGGGTATGGATTACTCCGGAGATCTCTGCTGATCGCTGCAGAAATAGTGATTTTACTCAGCAAGAAAACGAGCGTCCGCCCAGCGAGGAAACACGAAACGGTGAGCGACACCCGGATTATAGGAGATTCTAGATAATCCCTTATAGATTATATCTCAGATATCATCCAGTGCTGGGAGCCGACCCTGCAGGTACAGAGCCTTGTGAAAGTATTCAGCCCCCTATATACAGTGCCTTGTGAAAGTATTCCGCCCCCTATATACAGTGCCCTGTGAAAGTATTCAGCCCCCTATATACAGTGCCCTGTGACAGTATTCGGCCACCTATATACAGTGCCTTGTGAAAGTATTCCGCCCCCTATATACAGTGCCTTGTGAAAGTATTCAGCTCCCTATGTACATACAGTGCCTTGTGAAAGTATTCCGCCCCCTATATACAGTGCCCTGTGAAAGTATTCGGCCACCTATATACAGTGCCTTGTGAAAGTATTCCGCCCCCTATATACAGTGCCTTGTGAAAGTATTCCGCCCCCTATATACAGTGCCTTGTGAAAGTATTCCGCCCCCTATATACAGTGCCTTGTGAAAGTATTCAGCCCCCTATATACAGTGCCTTGTGAAAGTATTCAGCCCCCTATATACAGCGCCTTGTGAAAGTATTCGTCCCCCTATATACAGAGCCTTGTGAAAGTATTCGGCCCCCTATATACAGTGCCTTGTGAAAGTACTCATCCCCCTATGAATATACAGTGCCTTGTGAAAGTACTCATCCCCCTATGAATATACAGTGCCTTGTGAAAGTACTCATCCCCCTATGTATATACAGTGCCTTGTGAAAGTACTCATCCCCCTATGAATATACAGTGCCTTGTGAAAGTACTCATCCCCTATGTATATACAGTGCCTTGTGAAAGTATTTGGCCCCCTATATACAGTGCCTTGTGAAAGTATTTGGCCCCCTATATACAGTGCCTTGTGAAAGTATTCAGCCCCCTATATACAGTGCCTTGTGAAAGTATTCGTCCCCCTATATACAGAGCCTTGTGAAAGTATTCGGCCCCCTATATACAGTGCCTTGTGAAAGTACTCATCCCCCTATGAATATACAGTGCCTTGTGAAAGTACTCATCCCCCTATGAATATACAGTGCCTTGTGAAAGTACTCATCCCCCTATGAATATACAGTGCCTTGTGAAAGTACTCATCCCCCTATGTATATACAGTGTCTTGTGAAAGTATTTGGCCCCCTATATACAGTGCCTTGTGAAAGTATTTGGCCCCCTATATACAGTGCCTTGTGAAAGTATTCAGCCCCCTATATACAGTGCCTTGTGAAAGTATTCGGCCCCCTATATACAGTGCCTTGTGAAAGTACTCATCCCCCTATGTATATACAGTGCCTTGTGAAAGTACTCATCCCCCTATGTATATACAGTGCCTTGTGAAAGTACTCATCCCCCTATGAATATACAGTGCCTTGTGAAAGTACTCATCCCCCTATGTATATACAGTGCCTTGTGAAAGTACTCATCCCCCTATGAATATACAGTGCCTTGTGAAAGTACTCATCCCCCTATGTATATACAGTGCCTTGTGAAAGTATTTGGCCCCCTATATACAGTGCCTTGTGAAAGTATTTGGCCCCCTATATACAGTGCCTTGTGAAAGTATTCAGCCCCCTATATACAGTGCCTTGTGAAAGTATTCGTCCCCCTATATACAGAGCCTTGTGAAAGTATTCGGCCCCCTATATACAGTGCCTTGTGAAAGTACTCATCCCCCTATGAATATACAGTGCCTTGTGAAAGTACTCATCCCCCTATGAATATACAGTGCCTTGTGAAAGTACTCATCCCCCTATGAATATACAGTGCCTTGTGAAAGTACTCATCCCCCTATGTATATACAGTGCCTTGTGAAAGTATTTGGCCCCCTATATACAGTGCCTTGTGAAAGTATTTGGCCCCCTATATACAGTGCCTTGTGAAAGTATTCAGCCCCCTATATACAGTGCCTTGTGAAAGTATTCGGCCCCCTATATACAGTGCCTTGTGAAAGTACTCATCCCCCTATGTATATACAGTGCCTTGTGAAAGTACTCATCCCCCTATGTATATACAGTGCCTTGTGAAAGTATTTGGCCCCCTATGTACAGTGCTTTGTGAAAGTATTCAGCCCCCTATGTATATATACAGTGCCTTGTGAAAGTATTCGGCCCCTTTGAACTTTTCAACCTTTTGCCACATTTCAGGCCTCAAACATAAAGATATGAATTCTAATTTTTTTGTGAAGAATCAACAACAAGTGGGACACAATCGTGAGGTGGAATCAAATTTATTGAATGCTGCCACCACCATGTGTGACAGTGGGGATGGTGTTTTCAGGCCTCCACCATGTGTGACAGTGGGGATGGTGTTATGAGGCCTCCACCATGTGTGACAGTGGGGATGGTGTTATGAGGCCTCCACCATGTGTGACAGTGGGGATGGTGTTTTCAGGCCTCCACCATGTGTGACAGTGGGGATGGTGTTTTCAGGCCACCACCATGTGTGACAGTGGGGATGGTGTTCTGAGGCCTCCACCGTGTGTGACAGTGGGGATGGTGTTTTCAGGCCTCCACCATGTGTGACAGTGGGGATGGGGTTTTCAGGGTGATGAGCTTTGTTGCTTTTACACCAAACATATCGTTTTGCATTGTGGCCATAGTGTGATTTTGGTTTCCTCTGAGCAGAGCCCCTTATTCCACATGTTTGGGGTCTCCCTTATTCCACATGTTTGGGGTCTCCCTTATTCCACATGTTTGGGGTCTCCCAGGCGGCTTGTGGTAAACTTCACACCAGACTTTTTATGGATATCTTTGAGAAATGGCTTCTTCTTGCCGCTCTTCCATAAAGGCCAGATCTGTGCAGTGTACGACTGATTATTGTCCTATGGACAGACTCTCCCACCTCAGCTGTAGATCTCTGCAGTTCATCCAGAGGGATCATGGGCCTTTTGGCCTCATCTCTGATCAGTCTTCTCCTTAGTAGAGATGAAAGTTTAGAGGGACGGCCGGGTCTTGGTAGATTTGCAGTGGTCTGATCCTCCTTCCATTACAATATGATCACTTGCACAGTGGCTTCTTGAGATGTTTAACACTTGGGAAATCTTTTTGTATCCAAATCCGGCTTTAAACTTCGCCACAACAGTATCTCGGACCTGCCTGGTGTGTTCCTTGGTCTTCATGATGCTCTCTGCACTGGATACAGACCCCTGAGCCTATCACAGAGCAGGTGCATTTATACAGAGACTTGATTACACACAGGTGGATCCTATGTATCATTACCAATCATTTAGGACAACATTGGATCATTCAGAGATCCGCACTGATCTTCTGGAGGGAGTTTGCTGCACTGAAAGTAAAGGGGACGAATAATATTGCACGCCCCACGCCTCAGTTTATTATTTGTTAAAAAAGTTTAAAATATCCAATAAATTTGGTTGCCCCTCACGATTGTGTCCCACTTGTTGTTGATTCTTCACAAAAAAAAAGAGAATTCATATCTTTATGTTTGAAGCCTGAAATGTGGCAAAAGGTTGAAAAGTTCAAGGGCCGAATACTTTCACAAGGCACTGTATATACATAGGGGGCTGAATACTTTCACAAGGCACTGTATATATACAAAGGGGGCTGAATACTTTCACAAGGCACTGTATATATACATAGGGGGCTGAATACTTTCACAAGGCACTGTATATAGGGGGCCGAATACTTTCACAAGGCACTGTATATAGGGGGCCGAATACTTTCACAAGGCACTGTATTTAGGGGGCCTAATACTTTCACAAGGCTCTGTATATAGGGGGCTGAATACTGTCACAAGGCACTGTATATACTACCCCATACAGGGGAGCAATCAGCCAAAATTTATTCCTGGCTCATCTTCCAGTTCTGCGAGATTCCTGACTCGTCTTCCAGTTCTGTGAGATTCCTGGCTCATCTTCTAGTTGTGTGAGATTCTTGGCTCATTTTCCAGTTCTGTCAGATTCCTGGCTTGTCCTCCAGTTCTGTGAGATTCCTGGCTAGTCTTCCAGTTCTGTGGGATTCCTGGCTCATCTTCCAGTTCTGTGAGATTCCTGGCTTGTCTTCCAGTCATGTGAGATTCCTGGCTCATCTTCCTCTTCTGTGAGATTCATGGCTTGTCTTCCAGTTCTGTGAGATTCCCAGCTCATCTTCCAGTTCTGTGAGATTCCTGGCTCATCTTCCAGTTCTGTGAGATTCCTGGCTCGTCTTCTAGTCCTGTGACATTCCTGCTTTGTCTTTTAGTTCTGTGAGATTCCTGGCTCATCTTCCAGTTCTGTGAGATTCCTGGCTCATCTTCCCATTCTGTGAGATTCCTGGTTCATCTTCCAGTTCTGTGAGATTCCTGGCTCGTCTTCCAGTTCTGTGAGATTCCTGGCTCATCTTCCAATTCTGTGAGACTCCTGGCTCATCTTCCAGTTCTGTGAGATTCCTGCTTTGTCTTCCAATTCTGTGAGACTCCTGGCTCATCTTCCAGTTCTGTGAGATTCCTGGCTCATCTTCCAGTTCTGTGAGATTCCTGGCTCATCTTCCAGTTCTGTGAGATTCCTGGCTCATCTTCCAGTTGTGTGAGATTCCTGGCTCATCTTCCAGTTGTGTGAGATTCCTGGCTCGTCTTCCAGTTTAATGAGATTCCTGGCTCATCTTCCAGTCCTGTGAGATTCCTGGCTCATCTTCCAGTTCTGTGACACTCCTGCTTCGTTTTTTAGTTCTGTGAGATTCCCAGCTCATATTCCAGTTCTGTGAGATTCCTAGCTCGTCTGCCAGTTCTGTGAGATTTCTGGCTCATCCTTCCCTTCTGTGAGATTCCTGGCTCGTCTTCCAGTTCTGTGAGATTCCTGGCTCATCTTCAAGTTCTGTGAGATTCCTGGCTCATCTTCAAGTTCTGTGAGATGCCTGGCTCGTCTTCCAGTTCTATGAGGTTCTTGGTTCATCTTCCAGTTCTATGAGATTCCTGGCTCATCTTCCAGTTCTGTGAGATTCCTGGCCCATCTTCCAGTTCTTCGAGATTCCTGGCTCATCTTCCAGTTCTGTGAGATTTCAGGCTCATCCTTCCCTTCTGTGAGATTCCTGGCTCGTCTTCCAGTTCTGTGAGATTCCTGGCTCATCTTCAAGTTCTGTGAGATTCCTGGCTCATCTTCAAGTTCTGTGAGATGCCTGGCTCGTCTTCCAGTTCTATGAGGTTCTTGGTTCATCTTCCAGTTCTATGAGATTCCTGGCTCATCTTCCAGTTCTGTGAGATTCCTGGCCCATCTTCCAGTTCTTCGAGATTCCTGGCTCATCTTCCAGTTCTGTGAGATTCCTGGCTCATCTTCCAGTTCTGTGAGATTCCTGGCTCGTCTTCCTGTTCTGTGAGATTCCTCGTTCATCTTCCAGTTCTGTGAGATTCCTGGCTCGTCTTCCAGTTCTGTGAGATTCCTGGCTCATCTTCCAATTCTGTGAGACTCCTGGCTCATCTTCCAGTTCTGTGAGATTCCTACTTTGTCTTCCAATTCTGTGAGACTCCTGGCTCATCTTCCAGTTCTGTGAGATTCCTGGCTCATCTTCCAGTTCTGTGAGATTCCTGGCTCATCTTCCAGTTCTGTGAGATTCCTGGCTCATCTTCCAGTTCTGTGAGATTCCTGGCTCATCTTCCAGTTGTGTGAGATTCCTGGCTCATCTTCCAGTTCTGTGAGATTCCTGGCTTGTCTTCCAGTCATGTGAGATTCCCAGCTCATATTCCAGTACTGTGAGATTCCTGGCTCGTTTTCCAGTTCTGTGAGATTCCTCGCTCATCTTCCTGTTCTGTGAGATTCCTGGCTCGTCTTCCAGTTTAATGAGATTCCTGGCTCATCTTCCAGTCCTGTGAGATTCCTGGCTCATCTTCCAGTTCTGTGACACTCCTGCTTCGTTTTTTAGTTCTGTGAGATTCCCAGCTCATATTCCAGTTCTGTGAGATTCCTAGCTCGTCTGCCAGTTCTGTGAGATTTTTGGCTCATCCTTCCCTTCTGTGAGATTCCTGGCTCGTCTTCCAGTTCTGTGAGATTCCTGGCTCATCTTCAAGTTCTGTGAGATTCCTGGCTCATCTTCAAGTTCTGTGAGATTCCTGGCTCATCTTCCAGTTCTGTGAGATTCCTGGCCCATCTTCCAGTTCTTCGAGATTCCTGGCTCATCTTCCAGTTCTGTGAGATTCCTGGCTCGTCTACCAGTTCTGTGAGATTTCTGGCTCATCCTTCCCTTCTGTGAGATTCCTGGCTCGTCTTCCAGTTCTGTGAGATTCCTGGCTCATCTTCAAGTTCTGTGAGATTCCTGGCTCATCTTCCAGTTCTGTGAGATTCCTGGCTCGTCTACCAGTTCTGTGAGATTTCTGGCTCATCCTTCCCTTCTGTGAGATTCCTGGCTCGTCTTCCAGTTCTGTGAGATTCCTGTCTCGTCTTCCAGTTCTGTGAGATTCCTGGCTCATCTTCCAGTTCTGTGAGATTCCTGGCTCATCTTCAAGTTCTATGAGGTTCTTGGTTCATCTTCCAGTTCTGTGAGATTCCTGGCTCATCTTCCAGTTCTGTGAGATTCCTGGCTAGTCTTCCTGTTCTGTGAGATTCCTCGCTCATCTTGCTTGCTATTACTCTTTTGAGGTCTGGCCACAGATTATCTATAATATTCAGATTAGGGGACCGTGAGGGCCATTGTAAAACCTTCATGTGGATTTTTATGTGTATTTCGGATCATTATCCATTTGGAGAATCCATCCCGTTTCCAACTTCAGATTTTCTACAGATAATGTTATGTCTGCATCCAGAATTAGTTGAAATGTAATTGAATCCAGTCTTCCCCCTACCTGTGAAATGTTCCATTTGCCATTGGCTGGAACACAACCCCAAAGCATGATTGATCCACCCTTATGCTTAATGGTTGGAGAGATGTTCTTTTCCTGAAATTCTGTGCCCTTTTTTCTCCACATATACCTTTGATCATTGTGGCTATAGAGTTCTATTTTAACCTCATCAGCCTACAGGCTTGTTTAGATGTTCTTTTGCATACTTCTGATGCAGAATTAGGGTGAGGATGCAGGAGTGGTTTTCTTCTGCTGACTCTTACAAGAAAGCTATATTTGTGCAGGTATTTCTGAACAGTAGAACAATGTACCACAACTCCAGAGTCTGCAAATCTTCCCGAAGGTCTTTTGCAGTGAAGCGGAGATTCTGATTAGCCTCTCTGGCAATCCTAACAGCAGCTCTCACTGACATTTTGCTTGGTCTTCCAGACCTTATCTTGACCTCCACTGGTCCTGGTAACTGCCATTTCTTAATTGCTTTTCGAACTGAGGAAAGAGGCGGTTACGTTGGGTGATTTGATGGTACCGGAAACTTTATTGCAGCCGGTGAGGGGCGCAGAAGAGAAATCATGGCCGGTTCTGGATTGTCCGGACTTCTGATCGGTTGTCATGGTGACAGCAAGTCTAGATGAGTCCTAAGAAAAGTCTCTGCATAGTCCCCTCCCCCCACAATATAAGAAACGTCCTCCATCTCTGCAGATTCATTGTCATTTCTCGTTCGCTGCTGGATTCTGACGTCCTTGAGGTGTCCTCCATCCTGGAGATCAGATCTGTATCTGTGAGAGTTGGGTGTCTCTGCTGTCACACGTAACATAACTCCAGTCACATCCAGAGCTGCACTCACAATTCTGCCTGCTTTGTCTTGTCCTATTACTGAGCGCGGTGGAGTGAGGACGGAGCAGTGTCCCGCCGGCGGCTCTTGGGAAGACGGGATGTAACTCATCTTAAAGAATTTTATTTGCAGATTTGGATCTAACTAGAGACACACTCAGCAGAATCTTGAGCGCAGCTCTGGGTGTGAAGGAGTGTAAGACACGATGAAAGAGCAGAATAGAGAGAAGACGGCAGCAATTCCTTATTTCTCCTGGACCCTGGAACATAAAGATCTTCCGACAATTCCTCCTTTTCCCTTTGTTTTGTTGGACAGGTCAATCATCCGTGGTCCTGGCGCGCCGCCACCTCCCCCGCCCGGAACGATGATCCGCCATATTTAATAGAACAATTCCATCCTCCAGAATCCTGAGCGCAGCTGCCAAAGTACACAGGAGCGGCCGAACATCTGGAGACGAATGACCGCACTGTTATTGTGTATATAGAGGGCGGGCATCGTACTGACAGCGGACTGACACGCTGCCCGGAGAAAAGTATGTGCCCCCACACGCACACAAACATCACCCCCGGGGGCTTCTCTGTCCTCCATCTACATCCTTAGACATTAATGTACAGAAAAGTAGGTGCCCATCCACATCTAGCCCTGGGGGGGCTTCTCTGTCTGTCATCTACATCCATAGACTTTTCATTTCTGATCTCAGCAGCCACAGGCCAAATATGTGTATAATACCGCCCCACCTTTACCAGACCATATACTACCACAGCATAGTGACTGAATAATACCACAAGCAAGGGAGAAATACCGCAACGCCGTGACCAGACCACATATTGCCACCACTTAGTGACTAAATAACAGCATAGCATACAAATGAGAAGTATTACCACCCCTTGATCAGTCCATATATTACCACCACATGGTGAACAAATACTGCTTACCAGTGGTGGACCTTGACGACAGAGGGCCCCAGTGCAGCAGCTGCTGGTGAGGAAAGGGGGGGGGGCTTGGGGGGCTGCTAGTGAGTGTCGGTGAGGATCGGGGGATGGTTGCGCTAGTGGATGTCAGCGATGAGGGGGGGGTCTGCTGTGGGTGATGCGGCTCCTACCTGCTGCGCCGAGCCGCGCGGCAGAGGAGAGGAGGGGCGGGATCAGCCAGGGGAAGCGCGAAGCTTCCCTCTGTTACCCTCCTCTCTCCTCTGGGGGTCGGCTGGAGGGCCCCCCTGCAGGCTTGAGGGGCCCCTTAGCCGGTCGGGGCCCTGGTGCAGCTGAACCAGCTGCACCACGGTAGCTCCGCCCCTGCTGCTTACAATAGACAAATGCCATGACCTAACCACATATTACGACCACAGTGACCATATACTACAATACTAATAACACTAATATTACCATTAGTGCCATTATACACAGGAGCTCTGTATATAGTATATAGTGTACAAGAGAGTGATCCCCAATGACATTATACATCAGAGCTCTGTATATAGTGTACAGTTGTTGCAGTGATCATTGGTGACAGATTACACAGGAGCACTGTATATACTGTCAGTGTACATGCAAATTGTCCCTTCAGTGAGGAAGTGGACAAACTCTACTGCCACCCACTAGTGTACATGGTAATACAGTGATCACCGGTGACATTATACCCAGGAGCTCTGTATGTAGTGTACAGTGTAAAGATAATACAGTGATCTGATCCTCAGTGAAATTATGCACCGGAGCTCTTTGTATAGGGTCAGTGTGCAGGTAATACAGTGATCAGCAGAAAAATTACACACAGTAGCTCTGTATATAGTGTATAATGTAAAGGTAATACAGTGATCTGATCATCAGTGAAATTATACACAGGAGCTCTTTCTCTTATCGGGAGGTGATGATGTGCTGCACCGAATACATGATCCGATGCCCGGGACATAGGAAGATGATGAAGCTGCAAGCAGGGGAGCTACGGAGAGGTGAGTAAACATCGTTTATTTTTTTGTGCGGGTGCTAGCAGGGGGACCATATAGTGTGATGGGGCAGGGGGTATATCCAGATATCCAGGAAGGGGACTGTGTCCAGGATGGGGAGCTATGTACCAGGATAAGGGGGCCATATCCAGGATGGGGGGCCATATCTCAGGAATGGGGGGGCATATTCCAGGATGGAAGGCTATATCCCAGGATGGTGGGGGCATATCCCAGGATGGGGGGTCATATTCTAGGATGGGGCGGTCGTATCCAGGATGCGGGGGCCATATTCCAGGATGTCCCAGGATTCAATAGAGACGGTGTATTGTAGGTCCGCGCTGCTACAAAGACCACAAAGCTAAAGTCTTCTGTTTCTGAAGGTTTATAAAATCCAGCCAACGCGTTTCAGAACCTGCTATGCTCCATCATCAGGGAATGTATCATACAATCCCTAGTGAAGGAACATAGCAGGTTCAGAAACGCATTGGCTGGATTTAATTAACCTTCAGAAATAGAATACTTTGGCTTTGTGGTCTTTGTAGCAGCGCGGACCTACAACACACCGTCCCTATTGAACCCTAGGATTACCTACCACATTGCACGTGGAAGTGTGTGTCTGAAGTAACTACCCTATGTGATACTGGTTGTGGGTCACACAACCTGAACAGGTGAGCAGTTTCATTGAGCGGCTTCAAAGCCTTCTTTATATATAACGATAAGACCCTATTTTGCACTTGCTTCCTTTGCAGATTTTACTATATTCCAGGATGGGGGGAGCCATATTCCAGGATCGGAGGAACCATATCCCAGGATGGGGGACCATATCCCAGGATGGGTGGGCCATATTCCAAGATGGGCGGCCATATCGCAGGATGGGGGGGGGGGTCATATTCCAAGATGGGCGGCCATATCCCAGGATGGGGGGGGGGCATATTCCAGGATGGTGGGCCATATCCCAGGATGGGAGATCATATATTACCTGGAAGGGGTAAAGGATGGGGACAATACCCCCATAACAGTGTCAGCAGCAGTTCCTCCCCCCCATAACACTGCATTATAACCACATTTTTGTGTAGCACCCCGGGGTATGGGAACTTGGATGTCTGGGCCCTCTGCGTCAGTGGCCTGCCCAGATCCGTGACCCCGGGGGACACCCCACGAGAAGGGGTTGTTTTAGTATTTACAAGGGGCTAAGTCTTTGTCTCGTGACGCCACCTGTAGTACTTGGTGACTAGATACCAGCGCGGCCACAGTCCTCCGGAGGGTGGTGGTATTGCGGCCAGGACGGAGCAGCTCCCTACAGGTAGAGCTAAACCTCCGGGGCAGTGATGATTGTGACGAATGGAGTAGGGGTTTGGCCAGGTTGTGGATTAACGGGATAGTCTCTGCGGGTAGCGGGGACAGGGGGTGAAGAACGCACACACACACTGCTGAATGTCTCTTTGCCTTTTACTAGTGGTATAGCAGGTAAAAGTGCGGAACACTGTCGGGTGACCAGGAAACACAGTTGAATCTCCACAGCAAGTGGGTGTCCTCTTTTCCCCGTGTTGAAGCCCCTGCCCCGTGTAGAACTTGGCTGACCGCCGCCACTCTCTCTCTTCACCTGCGCTGTCAGTGGGACACCTCTGGTGACTACCGCCGTCTCTCTCCACGGTGTCTGGCTCCCTGAACTGTGATTATGCAGATGACCGGGGGACTGGAGTCTCCATGGTATATCGGGGATATCTGCTGGGTGTGTAGCTCTCCTGCAGACGCGGACCCCGGTGTCCGGCAAACCTATTCTGGCGTCTCGGTTCCCACTTTTCTTCCTCTTTCCTCTCCTTGCCTTCCGTCCCCACTCTTGGGCCTGGTAGGGCTGCTCAGAGGCCGTTCAGGGTCACCGGTTCGGGCCTAACGCGGCACCGATCACCAGGACGTCTTCACAGCTCTCCTAGCGTCTGCACACTCTGACTAACTCCGCCCCCAGCATCAGAATTTATAGGGGATCTCGCCTAAGGGCAGCAAGGTGAGCTCCCCCTGGTGTCCTGGGGTGGAAGGTGTTGGTTGTACTGGTGTACCTGCTGTGGATATTCATGTGTTCTAGGGAGGCCTGTGGGTACCTGTGGATGCAGGCGCCACATTTGCTTATTTTTTCCCCCTATTTTCCTCCTCTAAGGCCTGGGTGCATCTTATAGTCTGAAAAATAAGACAATTCAGTGACTTCTGGAGGTGATTGGTCACTCAGGATTATTTGGGGGGGTCATTACCTTCACACTTCACACACACTCACACACTCGCACACACTCACACACTCGCACACACTCACACACTCGCACTTCATGGTGGTGTCACAGAAAATCCTAATAAAATACATTGAAGTTTGTATAACGTGAGACAATGTGGGAACGTTCCGGGGGGGTGCAGACTTGATCACGGCGCTGTGATGCCCCCGCACCCTGTATAGGAGCTGTAGGATGTATTTATATAGGAAGGTCTGTAATTCTGCGGGTTTCCATGGTGAGAATGATTTGCAGCTGTAGAGATATAAGAATGAGCCAAGAACAACATCAGATCATCAGCAACAGCGCGAAATTACACAAATTACACGTCAGACATCAAAGAGCCGCAACCATCTGCAGCGAAGAAGAACCGCACCCCGACATGACTGCACCCCAGACCCCAGCAACCTGCAATCAGCATGTGTATCCGATCCTACGTGATACTGCCTGCTGAGCTGTATCTAATCCTATCCTGTGTGATACTGTCTGCTGAGCTGTGTATCTAATCCTCTCCTGTGTGATGCTGTCTGCTGAGCTGTGTATCTAATCCTATCCTGTGTGATACTATCTGCTGAGCTGTGTATCTAATCCTATCCTGTGTGATACTGTCTGCTGAGCTGTGTATCTAATCCTCTCCTGTGTGATACTGTCTGCTGAGCTGTGTATCTAATCCTATCCTGTGTGATACTGTCTGCTAAGCTGTGTATCTAATCCTATCCTGTGTGATACTATCTGCTGAGCTGTGTATCTAATCCTATCCTACGTGATACTGTCTGCTGAGCTGTGTATCTAATCCTATCCTGTGTGATACTGTCTGTTGAGCTGTGTATCTAATCCTCTCCTATGTGATACTGTCTGCTGAGCTGTATCTAATCCTATCCTGTGTGATACTGTCTGCTGAGCTGTGTATCTAATCCTATCCTGTGTGATACTGTCTGCTAAGCTGTGTATCTAATCCTATCCTGTGTGATACTATCTGCTGAGCTGTGTATCTAATCCTATCCTACGTGATACTGTCTGCTGAGCTGTGTATCTAATCCTATCCTGTGTGATACTGTCTGTTGAGCTGTGTATCTAATCCTCTCCTATGTGATACTGTCTGCTGAGCTGTATCTAATCCTATCCTGTGTGATACTGTCTGCTGAGCTGTGTATCTAATCCTCTCCTGCGTGATACTGTCTGCTGAGCCGTGTATCTAATCCTCTCCTGCGTGATACTGTCTGCTGAGCTGTGTATCTAATCCTCTCCTGTGTGATACTGTCTGCTGAGCTGTGTATCTATAATCCTATCCTGTGTGATACTGTCTGCTGAGCTGTGTATCTAATCCCATCCTGTGTGATACTGTCTGCTGTGCCATGTATCTAATCCTATCCTGTGTGATACTGTCTGCTGTGCTGTATCTAATCCTCTCCTATGTGATACTGTCTGCTGAGCTGTATCTAATCCTCTCCTGTGTGATACTGTCTGCTGAGCTGTGTATCTAATACTATCCTGTGTGATACTATCTGCTGAGCTGTGTATCTAATCCTATCCTGTGTGATACTGTCTGCTAAGCTGTGTATCTAATCCTATCCTGTGTGATACTATCTGCTGAGCTGTGTATCTAATCCTATCCTACGTGATACTGTCTGCTGAGCTGTGTATCTAATCCTATCCTGTGTGATACTGTCTGTTGAGCTGTGTATCTAATCCTCTCCTATGTGATACTGTCTGCTGAGCTGTATCTAATCGTATCCTGTGTGATACTGTCTGCTGAGCTGTGTATCTAATCCTCTCCTGCGTGATACTGTCTGCTGAGCCGTGTATCTAATCCTCTCCTGCGTGATACTGTCTGCTGAGCTGTGTATCTAATCCTCTCCTGTGTGATACTGTCTGCTGAGCTGTGTATCTATAATCCTATCCTGTGTGATACTGTCTGCTGAGCTGTGTATCTAATCCTCTCCTATGTGATACTGTCTGCTGAGCTGTATCTAATCCTCTCCTGTGTGATACTGTCTGCTGAGCTGTGTATCTAATACTATCCTGTGTGATACTATCTGCTGAGCTGTGTATCTAATCCTATCCTGTGTGATACTGTCTGCTGAGCTGTGTATCTAATCCTATCCTGTGTGATACTGTCTGTTGAGCTGTGTATCTAATCCTCTCCTATGTGATACTGTCTGCTGAGCTGTATCTAATCCTATCCTGTGTGATACTGTCTGCTGAGCTGTGTATCTAATCCTCTCCTGCGTGATACTGTCTGCTGAGCCGTGTATCTAATCCTCTCCTGCGTGATACTGTCTGCTGAGCTGTGTATCTAATCCTCTCCTGTGTGATACTGTCTGCTGAGCTGTGTATCTATAATCCTATCCTGTGTGATACTGTCTGCTGAGCTGTGTATCTAATCCTCTCCTATGTGATACTGTCTGCTGAGCTGTATCTAATCCTCTCCTGTGTGATACTGTCTGCTGAGCTGTGTATCTAATACTATCCTGTGTGATACTATCTGCTGAGCTGTGTATCTAATCCTATCCTGTGTGATACTGTCTGCTGAGCTGTGTATCTAATCCTATCCTGTGTGATACTGCCTGCTGTGCTGTGTATCTAAACCTCTCCTGTGTGATACTGTCTGCTGAGCTGTGTATCTAATCCTCTCATGTGTGATACTGTCTGCTGAGCTGTGTATCTAATCCTCTCCTGTGTGATACTGTCTGCTGAGCTGTGTATCTAATCCTCTCATGTGTGATACTGTCTGCTGAGCTGTGTATCTAATCCTCTCCTGTGTGATACTGTCTGCTGAGCTGTGTATCTAATCCTCTGCTGTGTGATACTGTCTGCTGAGCTGTGTATCTAATCCTCTCATGTGTGATACTGTCTGCTGAGCTGTGTATCTAATCCTATCCTGTGTGATACTGTCTGCCGAGCTGTGTATCTAATCCTCTCCTGTGTGATACTGTCTGTTGAGCCGTGTATCTAATCCTATCCTGTGTGATACTGTCTGCTGAGCCGTGTATCTAATCCTATCCTGTGTGATACTGTCTGCTGAGCCATGTATCTAATCCTATCCTGTGTGATACTGTCTGCTGAGCTGTGTATCTAATCCTATCCTGTGGGATACTGTTTGCTGAGCTGCTGTATCCAATCCTATCAGGTATGACACATTTCGCTGCGGAGGGGAACGCAAATGTGAAGGTAGCCTTATATATCCAATCTTATTATGTCTGACACTCTCTGATATAAGTGGAGTATCGAAACCAATGCTATGTGATACTGTTTTCTGAATTAGGTATCTAAGCTTTTGACTGGTTGTCAGGCAGAAGAGAGTGTAATATCACCCTGTTAAACGCAGTGGGGAAATCCCGAAGATTGAAGCCAGATTATGGTGACCACAGGGGATTGGCGGCCTCTCCGCGCTCCTCTCCACTCTCCTCTCCACTCTCCTCTCCACTCTCCTCTCCGCATTCCTCTCCGCGCTCCTCTCCGCGCTCCTCTCCACTCTCCTCTCCGCGCTCCTCTCCACTCTCCTCTCCGCGCTCCTCTCCGCGCTCCTCTCCGCACTCCTCTCCACTCTCCTCTCCGCGCTCCTCTCCGTGCTCCTCTCCACTCTCCTCTTTCCGCACTCCTCTCCGCACTCCTCTCCGCGCTCCTCTCCACTCTCCTCTCCGCGCTCCTCTCCACTCTCCTCTCCACTCTCCTCTCCGCGCTCCTCTCCGCACTCCTCTCCACTCTCCTCTCCGCGCTCCTCTCTCCTCCTCTCTCCTCCGCGCTCCTCTCCACTCTCCTCTCCGCGCTCCTCTCCACTCTCCTCTCCGCCTCCTCTCCACTCTCCTCTCCACTCTCCTCTCCGCGCCCTCCTCTCCACTCTCCTCTCTCCCGCCTCCTCTCCACTCTCCTCTCCACTCTCCTCTCCGCGCTCCTCTCCACTCTCCTCTCCTCCTCTCCCTCCACGCTCTCTCCCGTCTCTCTCCACTCTCCTCTCCGCACTCCTCTCCGCACTGCCTCCTCTCCACTCTCCTCTCCGCCTCCTCTCCATCCTCATCCTCCTCCGCGCTCCTCTCCACCTCCTCCTCCTCGCTCTCCTCTCCCCGTCTCTCTCCCTCCTCTCCTCTCCTCCGCCTCTCTCGCTCTCTCACTCTCCTCTCCACTCTCTCTCGCTCCTCTCGCTCTCTCCTCCCTCTCCCTCCTCTCCACTCTCCTCTCCTCCGGCTCCTCTCCACTTCCTCTCCGCTCTCGCATCCTCTCCCATCCTCTCCTCACTCTCTCCACCTCTCCTCCCTCTCCACTCTTCTCTCTGGCTCCTCTCCCTCTTCACTCCTCTCCTGCCTCTCCATCCTCCGCGCTCTCTCCTCCTCCTCCTCACTCTCTCACTCTCTCCGCTCCTCTCCACTCTCCTCGCTCCTCTGCACTTCTCTCCACTCCCTCCCGTCCTCGCTCCTCCATTCCTGCACTCTCCTCTCCTCTGCGCTCCTCTCCGCGCTCCTCTCCCTCTCCTCTCCGCCTCTCTCCGGCTCCTCTCCTCGCCCTCCACTCTCCTCTCCGCGCTCTCTCCCTGCTCTCTCCTCTCTCCACTCTCCTCTGCTCTTCCGCACTCTCCACTCTCCTCTCCGACTCCTCTCTCCGCCTCTCCACCTTCCTTTCCACTCTCCTCTCCACTCTCCACTCCTGCGCTCCTTCATCTCCTCTGTGCTCCTCTCCGCTCCTCTCCTCCCACTCTCCTCTCCTCTCCCCTTCTCCTCCCTCCTCTCCTGTCCTCTCACTCTGCCTTCTCTCCTCTCCCTCTCCTCTCGCTCCTCTCCCCTCCTCTCCTGCTCCTCTCCACTCTCCTCTTAGCCTCCTCTCCACTCTCCTCTCTCACTCCTCCTCCTGCACTTCTCCTCCACTCCTCTCCACTCCTCTCTCCCTCTCTCCTTCCCTCTCCCTCTCCTCGCTCCTCTCCCACCTCTCCTCTCCGCGCTCCTCTCCCCTCCTCTCCCGCTCCTCTCCACTCTCCTCCTCTCTCCTCTCTCGCTCTCCTCTCGCTCCTCTCCAGCTCTCCTCTCCTCCTCCTCTCACTCTCTCTCCACTCTCCTCTCCGCACTCCTCTCCGCGCTCCTCTCCTCGCTCCTCTCCACTCTCCTCTCCGCGCTCCTCTCTGCACTTCTCTCCGTGCTCCTCTCCGCTCTCCTCTCCATGCTCCTCTCCACTCTCCTCTCCGTGCTCCTCTCCACTCTCCTCTCCGCGCTCCTCTCTGCACTTCTCTCCGTGCTCCTCTCCGCTCTCCTCTCCGCGCTCCTCTCCACTCTCCTCTCCACGCTCCTCTCTGCACTTCTTTCCGTGCTCCTCTTCACTCTCCTCTCCGTGCTCCTCTCCACTATCCTCTCCGCGCTCCTCTCCACTCTCCTCTCCGCACTTCTCTCTGTGCTCCTCTCCGCGCTCCTCTCTGCACTCCTATCCACTCTCCTCTCTACGCTCCTCTCCGCGCTCCTCTCCACTCTCCTCTCTTTGCGCTCCTCTCTTTGCGCTCCTCTCCGCGCTCCTCTCCACTCTACTCTCCTCGCTCCTCTCCGCACTCCTCTCCGTGCTCCTCTCCTCGCTCCTCTCCACTCTCCTCTCCGCGCTCCTCTCCTCACTCCTCTCCTCGCTCCTCTCCACTCTCCTCTCTGTGCTCCTCCCCACTCTCCTCTCCGCGCTCCTCTCCACTCTACTCTCCTCGCTCCTCTCCACTCTCCTCTCCGTGCTCCTCTCCACTCTCCTCTCCGTACTCCTCTCCACTCTCCTCTCCGCACTCCTCTCCACGCTCCTCTCCACTCTCCTCTCCGCGCTCCTCTCCGTGCTCCTCTCTACTCTCCTCTCCGCACTCCTCTCTGCGCTCCTCTCCATGCTCCTCTCCACTCTCCTCTCCGCGCTCCTCTCCACTCTCCTCTCCACGCTCCTCTCTGCACTTCTTTCCGTGCTCCTCTTCACTCTCCTCTCTGTGCTCCTCTCCACTATCCTCTCCGCACTTCTCTCTGTGCTCCTCTCCGCGCTCCTCTCCGCGCTCCTCTCTGCACTCCTCTCCACTCTCCTCTCTACGCTCCTCTCTGCGCTCCTCTCCACTCTCCTCTCCACACTCCTCTCCGCGCTCCTCTCTGCACTCCTATCTGCTCTCCTCTCCGCGCTCCTTTCCTCTCTTCTCTCCACGCTCCTCTCCACACTCCTCTCTGCGCTCCTCTTCGCGCTCCTCTCCACGCTCCTCTCCGCGCTCCTCTCCGCGCTTCTCTCCACTCTCCTCTCCACGCTCCTCTCTGCACTCCTCTCCTCGCTCCTCTCCTCGTTCCTCTCCATGCTCCTCTCCACGCTCTTTTCCACTCTTTTCTCTACGCTCCTCTCCGCGCTCCTCTCCGTGCTCCTTTCCGCTCTTGTCTCCACGCTCCTCTCCGCACTCCTGTGCACGCTCCTCTCCTCGCCCCTCTCCGTGCTCCTTTCCATTCTTCTCTCCGCGCTCCTCTCCGCGCTCCTTTCCACTCTTCTCTCCACGCTCCTCTCCGCGCTCCTTTCCACTCTTCTCTCCACGCTCCTCTCCACGCTCCTCTCCGCGCTCCTTTCCGCTCTTCTCTCCACGCTCCTCTCCATGCTCCTCTCCTCACTCCTCTCCTCGCTCCTTTTCTCTCTTCTCTCCACGCTCCTCTCTGCGCTCCTCTCCTCGCTCCTTTCCGCTCTTTCTCCACGCTCCTCTCCGCACTCCTCTCTTCGCTCCTCTCCTCGCTCCTTTTCTCTCTTCTCTCCACGCTCCTCTCTGCGCTCCTCTCCGCACTCCTCTCCATGCTACTCTCCACTCTCCTCTCCACTCTCCTCTCCGCTTTCTTCACGCTCCTCTCCTCGGTTTGGCCGCTGATGTCTGGAGGTTTTCAGAGCATTTCAGAGAGTGAGATAATGGGCAGAGACAAACAATGCTAAATGCATGACTCACCTGGCCCTGCCTCTCTGGACTGTAGCCTGGAGCTGCATAGAAACACAATCAGCTTCACGCTCCCGTTTAGAGAGGTAGGGGCAAGGTGAGTCATGCGAGACGCATGCAAGATATTCGCTTGCATCTAGCATAGTGTGTCAGCAAAATCCAGAAAACTGCAGAAGCGGTGAGGGGGGCTGCTGTCCTCTAATAAAGGGGGTCCTGAGTGAGACTCTCCTCAATAAAGTCTTTTCGCTTCATAAGACACATGGATGGATAAGGGGTGTACTGATTAATCAATAGACAGATTTTACTCGTCCAACTTTTCTAGATGAGAATGGCACTGATTTTTCGAGCAGTAACCTGCAGGGTCTACCCTGAGTACTCACCTGCTGCTGCACTGACCTGACAGACCACTAGGTGGAGCAGCTCCATATTCCCGCAGAGCCTTCATCACCTGATCGTCACCTCATTCACTTCACCAATGTGACTTTGTGCAGTAAATTAGCATTTATGAGTTCGACCGCCTGCTTTCTTACCACCTTTATTGGCTGAATCCTATTTTACAAGTCAACCTTGACAATTCAGCCGCAAACTGAAAAGTTCTGATCCGGACCGGCTGCAAGCGAGATCCTCAACGTTAATCATAACTAAGCGCACAGGACATGGCGGGATTCAATATGTTCGCCTGTATCACATTAGGGATCATTCTACCTGCTCTGGTTAGTGCAATGCTTAGGGAAAAAAGGTGTGCTGTAGTCCGCGCTGCCAGGATCACTCACTCCAATAAATACGAGTAGAAAATCTTCATCAAAACCTCCTTTATTCTCCTACGCGTTTCAGTGCCCTCCTGGCACCTTCATCAGGGAATTCCCTGATGAAGGTGCCAGGAGGGCACTGAAACGCGTAGGAGAATAAAGGAGGTTTTGATGAAGATTTTCTACTCGTATTTATTGGAGTGAGTGATCCTGGCAGCGCGGACTACAGCACACCTTTTTTCCCTAAGCATTGTTACAACCTACACGTGAGTGTGGCCGGTGGGAGTCCAGCAGCAGCCATCAGGACATTACCAATAAGCCTTCACACCTGTTGTGGGTCTCACAACTGGACCAGGTGAGCAGATTTAATTACTCACCATTACACCCATCAGTGTCTAGTGATAAGGGCACTATTGCGCCTCTTGTCCCCCCCCTCTTTTTTCATTGCTCTGGTTAGTGAACGCAGACCTTTAAGCTGGCCCCAGGGTCGCAATATGGCCCAGCTTAATTATCGTTAGTCATTTAGTCCCAAAACAGTGTCAGCCTTCAGCCACCACAAGGGGGAGCTCCCTGTATACAGAGATACATGATAAGATTCTGCCTTCAGCCACCACTAGGGGGAGCTCCCTGTATACAGAGACACATGATAATATCCTGTCTGTAGTCACCACTAGGGGGAGCTCCCTGTATACATAGATACATGATAAGATCCTGTCTGCAGTCACCACTAGGGGGAGCTCCATCCTGTCTACAGCCACCACTAGGGGGAGCTCTCTGTATACAGAGATACATGATATGAGTTGTGTCTGCAGTCACCACTAGAGAGACCTCCCTGTATACAGAGATACATGATAAGATCCTGTCTGCAGTCACCACTAGAGGGAGCTCCCTGTATACAGAGATACATGATAAAATCATGTCTGCAGTCACCACTAGGTGGAGCTCCCTGTATACAGAGATACATGATAAAATCATGTCTGCAGTCACCACTAGGTGGAGCTCCCTGTATACAGATATACATGATAATATTCTGTCTGCAGTCACCACTAGGGAGAGCTCCAAGTATACAGAGATACATGATAAAATCATGTCTGCAGTCACCACTAGGTGGAGCTCCCTGTATACAGAGATACATTATAAGATTCTGTCTGCAGTCACCACTAGGAGGAGCTCCCAGTATACAGAGATACATGATAAGATTCTGTCTGCAGTCACTATTAGGGGGAGCTCCCTGTATACAGAGATACATGATAAAATCCTGTCTGCAGTCACCACTAGGGGGAGCTCCCTGTATACAGAGATACATGATAAGATTATGTCTGCAGTCACCACTAGGGGGAGCTCCCTGTATACAGAGATACATGATGAGATCCAGTCTGCAGTCACCACTAGGGGGAGCTCCCTGTATACAGAGACACATGATAAGATCCTGTCTGCAGTCACCACTAGGGGGAGCTCCCTGTATACAAAGATACATGATAAGATCCTGTCTGCAGTCACCACTAGGGGGAGCTCCCTGTATACAGAGATACATGATAAAATCCTGTCTGCAGTCACCACTAGGGGGAGCACCCTGTATACAGAGATACATGATAAGATCCTGTCTGCAGTCACCACTAGGGGGAGCTCCCTGTATGCAGAGATACATGATAAGATTCTGTCTGCAGTGGTGACTGCAGACAGGATCTTATCATGTATGCCTGTATATAGGTAGCTCCCCCTAGTGGTGACTGCAGACAGGATCTTATCATGTATCTCTGTATACAGGGAGCTCCCCTAGTGGTGAGTGCAGACAGGATCTTATCATGTATCTCTGTATACAGGGAGATCCCCCTAGTGGTGACTGCAGACAGGATCTTATCATGTATCTCTGTATACAGGGAGCTCCCCCTAGTGGTGAGTGCAGACAGGATCTTATCATGTATCTCTGTATACAGGGAGATCCCCCTAGTGGTGACTGCAGACAGGATCTTATCATGTATCTTTGTATACAGGGAGCTCCCCCTAGTGGTGAGTGCAGACAGGATCCTATTATGTATCTCTGTATACAGGGAGCTCCCCCTAGTGGTAACTGCACTGTTCTGTATTCACATGTATATGAGTTCTGACCGCAATAAAGATGAAATTAAACAGCACAGAAGTTTGGAACTATTTAGATACATTGAGTATAGAGACATTTTGACCTTCGATTAGACAATTTTATGTAAAACACAGATGAAAATGCCATCAGATGGCGGAACTGGCAGGGTGATCACATGACATCATCACTTCGGTGATGATGTCATGGTCTCATGGGAGTCTCTGGCGCGGCAGCAGAGACATCTGTTTAGCATCAGAACTGCACAATTAGTGATGTAATTAGAGTGTAGAAAGCAGCGAGGGACGCAACGACGGAGAAGAGCCGAGCCGGTGACTGGGGCTGCAGAGGGTTGTTTCCCCTGGAGTTTTATTCATTGCAGTTAATATGACACAAGTGAGAAAAAGCGGAGAGATCTGAGAATAAACTGTAGAATGATGTAATACAAAGGCTGTGCAACCATAGGTAAAGAGGGCCACAGACGTGATACCGGCCATTACCAGGGGCAAGTACAACAGGTGCAGGGCCCTGGAGCCTAGGGGGGCCCAAAAGTCCCTTTATCCTATAGAAAAAAACTAATGCCATTAAAGATTTCCAATAATTGGGGGCCCCGTTGGATCTTTAGGATCGGGGCCCGTGAGCTTTAAGTTACGTCACCGGCCATTACCAATGTCATCTCCCTGCTCTACAGCTATAGAATGTCCAGCTGTTGTAGAACTATAACATACTATACTATATATATACACAATCTATACATATATATAAATACTATATACTACACATATATATAATACATATATATACTGTACATACTATACTATAACATACTATATATATATATATATATATATAAATACTATATACTACACATATATATAATACATACATACACTGTACATACTATATTATAACATACTAAATAAGTAGAACTCCCCCGCCCTTTACTTTCAGTATCTTCCAGCAACATGGCAAAATTAAAGTCTAAATGAGAGGGAGGGGGTTGAGCTTACAGCCAAAAGCCATGCCCACAGGGAAGTAATAAAAAACAAGTAGTGACACAGTGCTGCACACATCAATCACCTGCTGCCCTGTTTTCCAGGAGTTTTATGACACTTTTCTCTGCAATCAAACCTGAAATCATTCAAGTAAAGGTCTGATTGTATTCAGTATCCCAGAGCCTGGAAGGCAGCGGCTTCACTTTGTATCCCTAAATCCTGCAGGTTGGTTCCCTTTAATATAAAATAATAATAATATCAAGTAGAATGAAGTTCGGCCTTCACGGCAGTCACATTCTCTCATGGCCTTTTGGGGAAAACACTTTTCCACCTCCGGTCTAGACAATCCTCTCTTACTGAGTAGTCTGGACTATACAGTGCAGCTGAACTGATACATTGTAGCAAACTATCATCAGCAGATTCACACTTGCTTTGTTCTGGTCTGCCGGTGACTGACAGGTCCATCTCGCTCGTCTGTCCCAGATATCATGTATCGTGATATAGATGATCAAAAAATAATGTATATTATATAGCAGGTGTGTATACGAAATAATAGACCTGTGACCGGCAGACCTATATGGGACTACAACTGTGCAGGGGTTGCAATCGCACCCGGGCCCTGCAGCCTAGGGGGCCCCAAAAGTCCCTTTGGTCTACAGAAAAAGAATAATGCTATTAAAGATTTGCAATAATTGGGGGCCCCATTGGAGCTTCCACATCGGGCCCATAAGCGTCAAGTTACACCACTCTATGGGATCATTTATTCCCTTCTCCACTTTTTCCCCCGGATTCTGCCGCCTGGACGCGGCTTATCTGCAGGTGATGACATCACGCTATATATCAGTATATTGGGGGAGAGGAGAAATATGAGGCGGGTTTCAATAGGAAACATATGTTGTTGCACTTTGTTTCCATGACAACCCGATGTAGCAACACAGTAAAAGCAGAAGGATACAATGTAACCAGATTAGTGCCACACCCCAGAGCTGCGCTCCCCAAACTGCAGCTCCGATCATCACACCGATCTGCTGGAAGGATGAAGATTTTTTTCCTTCTTGTAATTTAGTATCATTTTTTTTTTTCGCACCATCCAAAAAAATCAGAAGATTGTAAAAAAAGTGGATCAAAATCAGTCAGCTGGACTCAGATGTCAGAGAGGCGGTTTACTGACACCGGAGATCAATGTCTGATCACTTGAATGTTTCTACATTGAGGAACATTTGACATTTTTTGTGTACGGGGTCTCCAGCCACTAGAACAAGGGTTTCCCAAAATAACCAAAGTATCAACTTAAAGGGCCTCTGTCAGGTCATTTTTCAGTATGACACTAATATTACCCTTGAATAGTGCCTGGACCTTTTAAAAACATGTAAAATCATTATTGTACCCTTTGTAGTTTCCTTGCTATAAGCATTTTCACACCCTGCAGGGAGTTGGTACATTAGTCTTTTCCATTATCTATACAGATGAATAGTCCCGGCTGCTGTATAAAGTGTTATTTAAATATCCACACCCACCCAAGCTGGTGATCTGTCCCTCCCTTCTGTGCTGGGAGAGGGGAAGTGTTTTGTCCTGCATTGTGTAAGAGATTTCTATATGAACTTTGGTTTTCCTGTAGACATTTAATGCGTATCTGGAGCGGTCGCAAGGGCCGGGGTACTCAGTAGCTGGGCCGGCAGACGTTTTGGGGTAGTCATGGTGACAGTAGAACAGCTCCGTGGCCATGACCGTCCAGTTAAGGGGTATTTACAAGGGATTATAATGTCTTCCGTGACACCACCTGTGGTACCTGGTCAGGATTGACCAGCGCTGCTTAGATAGGCCCCAGGGGATGGATGTTGCAGCAGCTTGGATGGTAACACTCCCCACAGGCGGAGCAGGCCCCTGGGACTGAATATTAGAGTCTATGTGGATAGTGGTGGTTATAGTTACAGTGCTGGGTATGCAGCAAGGAGGGAGTGGGGAAAAAAGCAGGAGGACACCAAGGGTGCAGTTCTTTCATCTTTACTCACAGTTCTCAGTGGTTCCAGCCCAGTTGGGGCACCGTGTCCTTCGGGTCAGTGGTCCGGTCAACTCCCAGGCAGTCCAGGGCCACTCCACCGAGGCACCCTCTTATATGCCTTTCCAGGTTGCCCTTTTCTCTCTGCGGTGATCCTCCTTTACTTCTGCCCTGCACCTTCGTGCTACAGGAACCCAAGGCAGGTGGCTGCGGGTCTTGTCGAGCAACGGTCAGCTCGTCATCCTGGCTCTAGGTCTAGCCACTGTACCTGGGATTGTCCACGATAGTTGGCCACTGCACATAAAGTTCAATGACCCCCGGTTTCCTCAAACTTGCAGTCTTGATGTCAGTAGGACGTGTACAGGCCTTTGCTGTATCCAGGCCTTTGCTTTGCACAGGTATTTGCTTTGCATAGGCCTTTGCTTTGTACAGGCCTTTGCTTTGTACAGGCCTTTGCTGTGTATATGTCTTTGCTTTGCACAAGTCTTTGCTTTCTACAGTCCTTTGCTGTGTCCAGGCCTTTGCTTTGTACAGGCCTTTGCTTTGTACAAGTCTTTGCTTAGTTCAGGCCTTTGCTTTGTACAGGTCTTTGCATTGTACAGCCTTTGCTTGTCAGGCCTTTGCTTGTACAGGTTTTTGCTTTGTACAGGTCTTTGCTTTGCACAGGCCTTTGCTTTGTACAGGTATTTGCTTTGCACAGGTCTTTGCTTTGTACAGGCTTTTGCTATGTACAGGCCTTTGCTTTGCACAGGTCTCTTCTTTGTACACATCTTTGCTTTGTCTAGGCCTTTGCTTTGTACAGGCCTTTGCTGTGTCCAGGTCTTTGCTGTGTACAGGCCTTTGCCTTGTGCAGGTTTTGCTGTTAATGACTTCAGCACATTTGCACCCACAGAACATCCCTTGTCTCTCTCTGCTCTGGGGGATTTTGCTCCACTCTTCTTCCAGTCTCATCCACAGTTCTGTGACTTTTTTGGGTTTCTCGGCCATAACTTTGTCAGCTGGGATTTTCCAGACGTTTCTATTGGGTTTAGATCAGGACTCCGGGCTGTGGCCATTTCATTGGTTGAGTGTTTTCTGTTTTGGTGAACTGTTTTTCGTTTTGCTGTGTGACAGGGGACATTGTCCAGCAGGAAAATTGCTGCTGATTGCTGAATGCATGTAAGTAACCGCGTGTTGTTGAAGAAGGTTCTGATCCGCACTTGCATTCACTCTGCCATGTAGCTGTATGAGAGATCCAAACCCTGAAACAGAAAACATTCCCTCCACCACCTTTCTTTGACTTCGTTACTCACTTTGGGTTCAGTTTTTTCTCAGATTGTCGACAAACATAATGTTTCCCATCAGACTCAAATAAATTAAACTTGCTGTCACCACTAAAATGAACTGTGGACACGTCTCCTCTGTGCACACAACATGCTCCTCACCAAAGATGAGTCTAGCCTTTTTTATTCTTTCTGCTAATGAGAGGTTTGGTCACTGCAGAGTCGGCTTTCAGTCCAAATTCTCTTAAACATTATGACACTGTAAGAAGAGATGGATCCTTACCCTGTTCAGCGCTGAACTGGCGAGTTATTCCATCTGCACTGTTGAAACAATTACACATGGAGATTCTCTACATTATCCTTACTGGATCAGTTACACGTGGAAGATAAATAGTGATCAGTCACCGGATCCGTTCTCCATAGACGGCAATGTTAAAAAAAGGATCCCGCAAAAAAAGTTGTGTTTGCAGAACGGATTGTGCTGGATCCGATCTAAGATTACTGGATGTGTGGAGCCTTATACTCCAGGATGGCTCCGTGCAGACACTGAACCAGCAGGAGCTGCAGGGGGGTCTGAGCTCAGAACACTGGAATATTGGGATGTGACACAATCCAGAATGCAGCCAGAGAAGGGAAAAGGTAAAATCTTACATATTTCAATGTAAACAAAACTTTTCTTCCTTTCAGACTTGTTCATGTTTCATTTCAGAAGTTTCCGGTGAAAAGTTCAACAGAAACTTTAGAGACTTTTTCGCATATTTTGAGGATTGAGGGCTCCATAAAGCGGAGTTATTCCTCTATGTACAATGGTGGAGCCGTCATACATGATCTACCCCAGAAAGAGGCATTCCAGCTGAGGTTTAAAGGCATATTAACCCATATCTGCTGGGGTAATAGAGGAGCAGCTGACATTAGCTACACCTATATACAGGAGCATCTCAATGAATTAGAAGATCATCAAAAAGTGACTTTATTTCAGTAATTCAATACATAAAGTGACCACATCTATTATATAGAGTCATTACACACAGAGGGATCTACTTCGTGTGTTTATTTCTGTTAATGTTGATGATGACTGAAAAACCAAAGGTCATTAACTCATAAAATTAAAGTAGGGAGGATGAAGGGTCTGAGAGCTATAATATGACCTAAATAGGTATCAGAGGCTTCACCTTGTGTGGTTGTGAGAGTCACAACCACTATAAAAGCAGATCATGGCTGCTGCAGTCCCCAGCGTGGGGCATGTAGAGTAGGGAGGATGAAGGGTTAAACACTGCGCTGCCGTACCTCCATACCACCTGGCATCCACTTGCAGCCATCCGTACAGCAACCTGGTTCTTTAACATCTTTTGCTGAACTGTGGACTTGTATGCTGATGACTATGTACAGTAAAGTACCCGGGAGAGTGACTCTGCTTCCGTGTCTTTGTGCCATTGATCATCAACCTGTTTGCTTACAGGAACGCTGCCCCGGAGGACCAGCTCCACCTGTAGGGAGCTTTGCCATCCAGCCGCATTACCAACGACATCCGGAGGACTGTGGCGGCGCTGGAGACCCATCACCAGGTACTACAGGTGGCGTCACACGACAAACTCTAATCCCAGGCCACGGGCTCAGGCACTGCTATCCGTGACATTCCCACGAAAACACCCTCCGAGCCTGATACCCAAGTACCCCACGGGCCTGGGGCTCGACAATAGCGGTTACCTGTCTGGAAGGTGTATAGCAGTTACTTTTGTGGATGATGTATAGTGGCTAATGTTTTGGATGGTGTATAGCGGTTACCTTTATGGAAGGTGTAGGGCGGTTACTCTTATGGCCACTTTACACGCGGCTACATTTCTAGCTTATCCACAGGTAACTTACTGGTTGCAGTGAAATCATGGAGACATGGTTCTATCTTGTTGCTGTGTACATCTCTCTCATCTCTCCATGATTTCACTGCAACCAGTAAGTTACCTGTAGCCACCCAAGAAATGTAGCCGCATGTAAAGTGGCCATCATGGATGGTGTATAGCAGTTACTTTCCTGGACTGTGTATAGCAGTTACTCTAAAGGTACCTTTACACGCCGCGACGGCAGGCTGGATACATCCCGCTACTTCACGTGCACGAGCACGTTCAAACGGTTACAAACGGTCAACGCACCCTCTTTACACGCCGCCACAAGGTGCGCTACGCTACGCTACATCTGTAGCTAGCTACATCGCCGGGTGTCTCAAGTAGCCATCTGTAGCTCATTTACACACCGCTATAACCAGCTACTATGGGCGTACCTGGTGCAGCAGGGACAGCACATAGGCGTGCCACAATTGTGGATTACGAGCCGTCCGTACGCTGATAGGACGAAGCAATAACATCCTGATTGGGCAGGCATCGCAGGAGGCTGATTAATACAGCACGCTCGAGTAATTGTGTAGTGTGACTCGTCAGCTCCTTAAATATGCCTCCCTATGCAGCGACAACCAATCGTCATGCAGCAGCTTCCACCAATGATCGGTGATGGGGCGCGGTAACACGGAGCCAGGGTCACGCCTTAGCTACATTGCAGCTACATCGCAGGGTGTCCAGAGTTCCCTTCCGTTGCTTCTTTACACGCCGATACAGCTCGCTACCATCGGCTTTGTAGCCATCAGTTTTCGAGCAGAGCCCATAAACAGATGTATCTGTTGCCGGCTGTGTCGTCCCGTCTTCAGACGCCGCCACGACGGGCTACATTGACGCTACAAGCTACATTTGTAGCCTGTAGCGGGATGTATCCAGTCTGCCGTCGCGGCGTGTAAAGGGCCCTTTATGGATGTTGTATAGCGGTTACCTTTATGGATGGTGTATAGCGGTTACCTTTATGGATGGTGTATAGCGGTTACCTTTATGGATGGTGTATAGCGGTTACCTTTATGGACGGTGTATAGCGGTTACCTTTATGGATGGTGTATAGCGGTTACCTTTATGGATGGTGTATAGCAGTTACCTTTATGGATGGTGTATAGCAGTTACCTTTATGGACGGTGTATAGCGGTTACCTTTATGGATGGTGTATAGCGGTTACCTTTATGGATGGTGTATAGCGGTTACCTTTATGGATGGTGTATAGTGGTTACCTTTATGGACGGTGTATAGCAGTTACCTTTATGGATGGTGTATAGCGGTTACCTTTATGGATGGTGTATAGCAGTTACCTTTATGGATGGTGTATAGCAGTTACCTTTATGGACGGTGTATAGCAGTTACCTTTATGGATGGTCTATAGCGGTTACCTTTATGGACGGTGTATAGCAGTTACCTTTATGGACGGTGTATAGCGGTTACCTTTATGGATGGTGTATAGCGGTTACCTTTATGGATGGTGTATAGCAGTTAGCTTTATGGATGGTGTATAGCGGTTACCTTTATGGATGGTGTATAGCGGTTACCTTTATGGACGGTGTATAGCGGTTACCTTTATGGATGGTGTATAGGGGTTACCTTTATGGATGGTGTATAGCAGTTAGCTTTATGGATGGTGTATAGCGGTTACCTTTATGGATGGTGTATAGCGGTTACCTTTATGGACGGTGTATAGCGGTTACCTTTATGGATGGTGTATAGGGGTTACCTTTATGGATGGTGTATAGCGGTTACCTTTATGGATGGTGTATAGCGGTTACCTTTATGGACGGTGTATAGCGGTTACCTTTATGGACGGTGTATAGGGGTTACCTTTATGGATGTTGTATAGCGGTTACCTTTATGGACGGTGTATAGCGGTTACCTTTATGGATGGTCTATAAGCGGTTACCTTTATGGATGGTGTATAGCGGTTACCTTTATGGACGGTGTATAGCGGTTTCCTTTTTGGATGGTGTATAGCAGTTACCTTTATGGATGGTGTATAGCGGTTACCTTTATGGATGGTGTATAGCGGTTACCTTTATGGACGGTGTATAGGGTTACCTTTATGGATGTTGTATAGCGGTTACCTTTATGGACGGTGTATAGCGGTTACCTTTATGGATGGTGTATAGCAGTTATCTTTATGGATGGTGTATAGCGGTTATCTTTATGGATGGTGTATAGCAGTTACCTTTATGGACGGTGTATAGCGGTTACCTTTATGGATGGTGTATAGCGGTTACCTTTATGGATGGTGTATAGCGGTTACCTTTATGGACGGTGTATAGCGGTTACCTTTATGGACTGGTGTATAGCGGTTACCTTTATGGATGGTGTATAGCGGTTACCTTTATGGACGGTGTATAGCGGTTACCTTTATGGATGGTGTATAGCAGTTAGCTTTATGGATGGTGTATAGCGGTTACCTTTATGGATGGTGTATAGCAGTTACCTTTATGGACGGTGTATAGCGGTTACCTTTATGGATGGTCTATAGCGGTTACCTTTATGGACGGTGTATAGCGGTTACCTTTATGGATGGTGTATAGCAGTTACCTTATGGATGGTGTATAGCGGTTACCTTTATGGATGGTGTATAGCAGTTACTCTTATGGATGTTGTATAGCGGTTACCTTTATGGATGGTGTATAGCGGTTACCTTTATGGACGTTGTATAGCGGTTACCTTTATGGATGGTCTATAGCGGTTACCTTTATGGATGGTGTATAGCGGTTACCTTTATGGATGGTGTATAGCGGTTACCTTTATGGATGGTGTATAGCGGTTACCTTTATGGATGGTGTATAGCAGTTACCTTTATGAACGGTGTATAGCGGTTACCTTTATGGATGGTGTATAGCGGTTACCTTTATGGACGGTGTATAGCGGTTACCTTTATGGATGGTGTATAGCGGTTACCTTTATGGATGGTGTATAGCGGTTACCTTTATGGACGGTGTATAGCGGTTACCTTTATGGATGGTGTATAGCGGTTACCTTTATGGACGGTGTATAGCGGTTACCTTTATGGACGGTGTATAGCGGTTACCTTTATGGATGGTGTATAGCGGTTACCTTTATGGACGGTGTATAGCGGTTACCTTTATGGATGGTGTATAGCGGTTACCTTTATGGACGGTGTATAGCGGTTACCTTTATGGATGGTGTATAGCGGTTACCTTTATGGATGGTGTATAGCGGTTACCTTTATGGATGTTGTATAGCGGTTACCTTTATGGATGGTGTATAGCAGTTACCTTTATGGATGGTGTATAGCGGTTACCTTTATGGATGGTGTATAGCGGTTACCTTTATGGTGGTGTATAGCGGTTACCTTTATGGATGGTGTATAGCGGTTACCTTTATGGAGGTGTATAGCGGTTACCTTTATGGATGGTGTATAGCGGTTACCTTTATGGATGTGTATAGCGTTACTTTATGGACGGTGTATAGCGGTTACCTTTATGGATGGTGTATAGCGGTTACCTTTATGGATGGTGTATAGCGGTTACCTTTATGATGGTGTATAGCGGTTACCTTTATGGATGGTGTATAGCGGTTACCTTTATGGATGGTGTATAGCGGTTACTTTATGATGTGTATAGCGGTTACCTTTATGGATGGTGTATAGCGGTTACCTTTATGGATGGTGTTATAGCGTTACCTTTATGGATGGTGTATAGCGGTTACCTTTATGGATGGTGTATAGCGGTTACCTTTATGGATGGTGTATAGCGGTTACCTTTATGGATGGTGTATAGCGGTTACCTTTATGGATGGTGTATAGCGGTTACCTTTATGGATGGTGTATAGCGGTTACCTTTATGGATGGTGTATAGCGGTTACCTTTATGGAGGTGTATAGCGGTTACCTTTATGGATGGTGTATAGCGTTACCTTTATGGATGGTGTATAGCGGTTACCTTTATGGATGGTGTATAGCGGTTACCTTTATGGATGGTGTATAGCGGTTACCTTTATGGATGGTGTATAGCGGTTTACCTTTATGGATGGTGTATAGCGGTTACTTTTATGGAATGTGTATATGGTTTACCTTTATGGACGGTGTATAGCGCTACTTGGCACATGGTGTACTTATCCGTGAACCATAGTATAGACTGGGTGTAATATGACGATCACTTTGGATGTGATATCCGCCGAGCTGATACTTGTACTGAGGAATCGGTTTCCCTAGTGTTCGGATTAACTTTGCACTGCGCGAGAACACATGTGACCTTCACGGCCAAGGTGACTCAGCGCTGTTGCCATTCACTGTGCAATCGGCCTAAGAACGCGCTGCAGAACACAAGTCACTGACATTTTCATTCCCTCGGTCAAAAAGGACAGGAGTCGTGCAGCTTGTAATGCTCCGAAATCATAAGCTTTACTGCTGTAATTGGTCAATAGCTCATCAAGCGGTACAACCATCACCCGCCAGCAACCAATAATCCTACCCACTCTCTGCCCACCAGGAACGTATGGGCCGGACCCCCAGGTGGTGAGGGTATCACATATTTATGACCTTGCAGTTCAAGAACTCTGTTTGCTGTCAATGATTGGAATCCTTGCCGACATTCAGAGGCAGGAAACATCTGAGCTTATACTTGTCACAGCTGAGAGTTTGCTACAGTTGTATCCAATCTCGACCAACTAAATACAGTCATGATTGAACATGATGACAACCTTGAACTTGTTCCTGAAAATGAAACATTTCTCAGAATATTATCACAATCCCCCATGTTTTGTTATACTCAGGATTATTTCCTTTTATTGGAACAACACAAAAAAGGAGATAAAAAGGCAAATTGGACAAAATTTCACACAAAATTCCACAATGTCCTGGACACAATTGTTGGCACCTTTCCAAAATTAACTTTGTTTCCAGCCTGTGACGCTCGTTCACACTCATCCGTGAGAGTAACAGGTGTGGGCAATATGGAAATCACACCTGATACCAGATATAAAAGGGAGAAGTTGCCTCCTTCTTTGCATTGTGTGTCTGCATATGCCAAAGTAAGCCTGGAGAACAGAAAGAAAAGAAGAGAACTGTCTGAGAATGCGAGAACCAAAATTGTGGAAAAATATCAACAATTTCAAGGTTACAAGTCCATCTCCAGAGATCTTGATGTTCATTTGTCCATATTTGTCATATCCGGACCCGTAGAAGTGACAGCTGTCGCGAAACGGCGGCGGCGTCCGTTGGCCCCCCGTGGCCTCCTCCCTGCACCCTGTCCGTTTCTAGAATTGTGGAATAAAGGACCATCTGTACTACCTCGGTGAGTGCCGCTTCTTCTTATACCTGGTTAACATAATCAAGATGTTTACAACACATGGCACTGTAGCTAATCTCCCTGGACATGGACAGCAAAGAAGAACTGATTAAAGGTTGGATGGAGGATAAGCCCCAATCAAGGTGAAAAGAAATTCAAGCCATCCTGCAGGCTCAGGGGGCATCAGTGTCAGCGTAAACTATCCGTCCACATGTGAATGACATGAAATGTGATGGAGGAGACCCAGGAGCACCCCACTGCTGACACAGAGACAGAAAAAAGCCAACGTGTATGTGAGGAACCAAAATCCTTTCGGTAAAGCGTCTTGTGGACAGATGAGACAAGATACAGTGAATCATTCTACTGTTTACCGAAAATGAAATGATGCCATTGATCCCCTGTGGAGAGATCTGAAGGGGCAGCAATGACCGCATCTAAATCCCATTGATCCCCTGTGGAGAGATCTGAAGGGGCAGCAATAACCAGATCTAAATCCCATTGATCCCCTGTGGAGAGATCTGAAAATTGGGAGAAGACGAGAGACCGGGAGCAGATTATAAAGAAGAGGAGAAACTGCAGGAGGAGGAGAATCTTGTGGAGGATAGAGGAGACTGATTCCACAGGGGGAAACCAAATATTAAGATGAGGGAACAATTGTGTCTGGGACATTATTTGGGTTTTGTGTGAAATGTTGTCCAATTTGTCGTTTTTTTTTGTTGTTTCCAATATACAAAGGAAGTAATCCTGTATATAACAAAACATGGGGAATTGTGATCTATTTCATGTGTTTATTTATGTTAATGTTGTTGATTATGGCTTACAGCCAATGAAAACCCAGGTCCCTTAGTCTGGTTCTGTAGGTTACACAATCATGGGAAGACTGCAGACTTGACAGATGCCCAGATGTCATTGAAACACTCCACAAGGAGGGTAAGCCACAAAAGGTCATTGCTAAACAAGATGGCTGTTCACAGAGTGCTGTATCCAAGCATATTACTGGAAATTTGAGTGGTAGGAAAAAGGTGCACAAGCAACCGAATAACCGCAACCTTGACAGGATTGTTAAGAAAAGGACATTCAAAAATTTGGGCAGATTCACAAGTAGCGGACACTGCTGGAGTCATCAAGAGCCGCCGCACACAGACGTATCCAGGACCTGGGCTACAACTGTCACATTCCTTGTGTCACCACTCATGACCAATAGACAAAGCAAGAAGCGTCTTTCCTGGGCCAAAGAGGAAAAGAACCGGAATGTACTCAGTGGTTCAAGATTTTGTTATAAGATAAAAGTAAATATTGCATTTCATTTGCAAATTGCGGTCCAAGAGTCTGGAGGAGGAGTGGAGAGGACACAATCCAAGAGTCTGGAGGAAGAGTGGAGAGGCCACAATCCAAGAGTCTGGAGGAAGAGTGGAGAGGCCACAATCCAAGAGTCTGGAGGAAGAGTGGAGAGGCCACAATCCAAGAGTCTGGAGGAAGAGCGGAGAGGCCACAATCCAAGAGTCTGGAGGAAGAGCAGAGAGGCCATAATCCAAGAGTCTGGAGGAAGAGTGGAGAGGCCACAATCCAAGAGTCTGGAGGAAGAGTGGAGAGGCCACAATCCAAGAGTCTGGAGGAAGAGTGGAGAAGCCACAATCCAAGAGTCTGGAGGAAGAGCAGAGAGGCCACAATCCAAGAGTTTGGAGGAAGAGCGGAGAGGCCACAATCCAAGAGTCTGGAGGAAGAGCAGAGAGGCCACAATCCAAGAGTCTGGAGGAAGAGTGGAGAGACCACAATCCAAGAGTCTGGAGGAAGAGTGGAGAAGCCACAATCCAAGAGTCTGGAGGAAGAGTGGAGAGGCCACAATCCAAGAGTCTGGAGGAAGAGTGGAGAGACCACAATCCAAGAGTCTGGAGGAAGAGTGGAGAGGCCACAATCCAAGAGTCTGGAGGAAGAGTGGAGAGGCCACAATCCAAGAGTCTGGAGGAAGAGTGGAGAGGCCACAATCCAAGAGTCTGGAGGAAGAGTGGAGAGGCAACAATCCAAGAGTCTGGAGGAAGGGTGGACAGGCCACAATCCAAGAGTCTGGAGGAAGATTGGAGAGGCCACAATCCAAGAGTCTGGAGGAAGAGTGGAGGGCCACAATCCAAGAGTCTGGAGGAAGAGTGGAGAGGCCACAATCCAAGAGTCTGGAGGAAGAGTGGAGAGGCCACAATCCAAGAGTCTGGAGGAAGAGTGGAGAGGCCACAATCCAAGAGTCTGGAGGAGGAGTGGTGAGGACACAATCCAAAAGTCTGAAGCAAGAGTGGAGAGGCCACAATCCAAGAGTCTGGAGGAAGAGTGGAGAGGCCACAATCCAAGAGTCTGGAGGAAGAGTGGAGAGGCCACAATCCAACAGTCTGGAGGAAGAGTGGAGAGGACACAATCCAAGAGTCTGAAGGAAGAGTGGAGAGGCCACAAACCAAGAGACTGGAGGAAGAGTGGAGAGGCCACAATCCAAGAGTCTGGAGGAAGAGCGGAGAGGCCACAATCCAAGAGTCTGGAGGAAGAGGGGAGAGGCCACAATCCAAGAGTCTGGAGGAAGAGCGGAGAGGCCACAATCCAAGAGTCTGGAGGAAGAGTGGAGAGGACACAATCCAAGAGCCTGGAGGAAGAGTGGAGAGGTCACAATCCAACAGTCTGGAGGAAGAGTGGAGAGGCCACAATACAAGAGTCTGGAGGAAGAGTGGAGAGGCCACAATCCAAGAGTCTGGAGGAAGAGCGGAGAGGCCACAATCCAAGAGTCTGGAGGAAGAGTGGAGAGCCACAATGCAAGAGTCTGGAGGAAGAGTGGAGAGGACACAATCCAAAAGTCTGAAGGAAGAGTGGAGAGGCCACAATCCAAGAGTCTGGAAGAAGAGTGGAGAGGCCACAATCCAAGAGTCTGAAGGAAGAGTGGAGAGGCCACAATCCAAGAGTCTGGAGGAAGAGTGGAGAGGCCACAATCCAAGAGTCTGGAGGAAGAGAGGAGAGGCCACAATCCAACAGTCTGGAGGAAGAGTGGAGAGGCCACAATCCAAGAGTCTGGAGGAAGAGTGGGGAGGCCACAATCCAAGAGTCTGGAGGAAGAGTGTTGAGGCCACAATCCAAGAGTCTGGAGGAAAAGCGGAGAGGCCACAATCCAAGAGTCTGGAGGAAGAGTGGAGAGGCCACAATCCAAGAGTCTGAAGGAAGAGCGGAGAGGCAACAATCCCAGAGTCTGGAGGAAGAGACGAGAGGCCACAATCAAAGAGTCTGGAGGAAGAGTGGAGAGGACACAATCCAAGAGTCTGGAGGAAGAGTGAAGAGGCCACAATCCAAGAGTCTGGAGACAAGAGTGGAGAGGACACAATCCAAGAGTCTGGAGGAAGAGTGGGGAGGCCACAATCCAAGAGTCTGGAGGAAGAGTGTTGAGGCCACAATTCAAGAGTCTGGAGGAAGAGTGGAGAGGCCACAATCCAAGAGTCTGGAGGAAGAGTGGAGAGGCCATAATCCAAGAGTCTGGAGGAAGAGTGGAGAGGCCACAATAAAAGAGTCTGGAGGAAGAGTGGAGAGGCCACAATCCAAGAGTCTGAAGGAAAAGTGGAGAGGCCACAATCCAAGAGTCTGGAGGAAGAGTGAAGAGGCCACAATCCAAGAGTCTGGAGGAAGAGTGGAGAGGACACAATCCAAAAGTCTGGAGGAAGAGTGGAGAGGACACAATCCAAAAGTCTGAAGCAAGAGTGGAGAGGCCACAATCCAAGAGTCTGGAGGAAGAGTGGAGAGGCCACAATCCAAGAGTCTGAAGGAAGAGTGGAGAGGCCACAATCCAAGAGTCTGGAGGAAGAGTGGAGAGGCCACAATCCAAGAGTCTGGAGGAAGAGTGGAGAGGCCACAATCCAACAGTCTGGAGGAAGAGTGGAGAGGACACAATCCAAGAGTCTGAAGGAAGAGTGGAGAGGCCACAAACCAAGAGACTGGAGGAAGAGTGGAGAGGCCACAATCCAAGAGTCTGGAGGAAGAGCGGAGAGGCCACAATCCAAGAGTCTGGAGGAAGAGGGGAGAGGCCACAATCCAAGAGTCTGGAGGAAGAGCGGAGAGGCCACAATCCAAGAGTCTGGAGGAAGAGTGGAGAGGACACAATCCAAGAGCCTGGAGGAAGAGTGGAGAGGTCACAATCCAACAGTCTGGAGGAAGAGTGGAGAGGCCACAATACAAGAGTCTGGAGAGAGAGTGGAGAGGCCACAATCCCAGAGTCTGGAGGAAGAGTGGAGAGGCCACAATCCAAGAGTCTGGAGGAAGAGACGAGAGGCCACAATCCAAGAGTCTGGAGGAAGAGTGGAGAGGCCACAATCCAAGAGTCTGGAGGAAGAGTGGAGAGGACACAATCCAAAAGTCTGAAGGAAGAGTGGAGAGGCCACAATCCAAGAGTCTGGAAGAAGAGTGGAGAGGCCACAATCCAAGAGTCTGAAGGAAGAGTGGAGAGGCCACAATCCAAGAGTCTGGAGGAAGAGTGGAGAGGCCACAATCCAAGAGTCTGAAGGAAGAGAGGAGAGGCCACAATCCAACAGTCTGGAGGAAGAGTGGAGAGGCCACAATCCAAGAGTCTGGAGGAAGAGTGGGGAGGCCACAATCCAAGAGTCTGGAGGAAGAGACGAGAGGCCACAATCAAAGAGTCTGGAGGAAGAGTGAAGACGCCACAATCCAAGAGTCTGGAGACAAGAGTGGAGAGGCCACAATCTATGAGTCTGGAGGAAGAGTGGAGAGGCCACAATCCAAGAGTCTGGAGGAAGAGTGAAGACGCCACAATCCAAGAGTCTGGAGACAAGAGTGGAGAGGCCACAATCTATGAGTCTGGAGGAAGAGTGGAGAGGCCACAATCCAAGAGTCTGGAGGAAGAGTGGAGAGGCCATAATCCAAGAGTCTGGAGGAAGAGTGGAGAGGCCACAATAAAAGAGTCTGGAGGAAGAGTGGAGAGGCCACAATCCAAGAGTCTGAAGGAAAAGTGGAGAGGCCACAATCCAAGAGTCTGGAGGAAGAGTGAAGAGGCCACAATCCAAGAGTCTGGAGGAAGAGTGGAGAGGCCACAATCCAAGAGTCTGAAGGAAGAGTGGAGAGGCCACAATCCAAGACTCTGGAGGAAGAGTGGAGAGGCCACAATCTATGAGTCTGGAGGAAGAGTGGAGAGGCTACAATCCAAGAGTCTGGAGGAAGAGTGGAGAGGCCACAATCCAAGAGTCTGGAGGAAGAGTGGAGAGGCCACAATCCCAGAGTTTGGAGGAAGAGTGGAGGGGACACAATCCAAGAGTCTGGAGCAAGAGTGGAGAGGCCACAATCCAAGAGTCTGGAGGAAGAGTGGAGAGGCCACAATCCAAGAGTCTGGAGAAAAAGTGGAGAGGTCACAATCCAACAGTCTGGAGGAAGAGTGGAGAGGCCACAATACAAGAGTCTGGAGAGAGAGTGGAGAGGCCACAATCCAAGAGTCTGGAGGAAGAGACGAGAGGCCACAATCCAAGTCTGGAGGAAGAGTGGAGAGGCCACAATCCAAGAGTCTGGAGGAAGAGTGGAGAGGCCATAATCCAAGAGTCTGGAGGAAGAGTGGAGAGGCCACAATCCAAGAGTCTGGAGGAAGAGTGGAGAGGCCACAATCCAAGAGTCTGGAGGAAGAGTGGAGAGGCCACAATCCAAGAGTCTGGAGGAAGAGAGGAGAGGCCACAATCCAAGAGTCTGGAGGAAGAGTGGGAGGCCACAATCCAAGAGTCTGGAGGAAGAGTGTTGAGGCCACAATTCAAGAGTCTGGAGGAAGAGTGGAGAGGCCACAATCCAAGAGTCTGGAGGAAGAGCGGAGAGGCCACAATCCAGAGTCTGGAGGAAGAGACGAGAGGCCACAATCAAAGAGTCTGGAGGAAGAGAGGAGAGGACACAATCCAAGAGTCTGGAGGAAGAGTGAAGAGGCCACAATCCAAGAGTCTGGAGGAAGAGTGAGAGGCCACAATCCAAGAGTCTGGAGGAAGAGTGGAGAGGCCACAATCCAAGAGTCTGGAGGAAGAGTGAAGAGGCCACAATCCAAGAGTCTGGAGGAAGAGTGGAGAGGCCAAATCAAAGAGTCTGGAGGAAGAGTGCAGAAGCCACAATCCAACAGTCTGGAGAAAGAGTGGAGAGGCCACAATCCAACAGTCTGGAGGAAGAGTGGAGAGGCCACAATCCAAGAGTCTGGAGGAAGAGTGGAGAGGTCACAATCCAACAGTCTGGAGGAAGAGTGAGAGAGGCCACAATACAAGAGTCTGGAGAGAGAGTGGAGAGGCCACAATCCCAGAGTCTGGAGGAAGAGTGGAGAGGCCACAATCCAAGAGTCTGGAGGAAGAGACGAGAGGCCACAATCCAAGAGTCTGGAGGAAGAGTGGAGAGGCCACAATCCAAGAGTCTGGAGGAATAGTGGAGAGAACACAATCCAAAAGTCTGAAGGAAGAGTGGAGAGGCCACAATCCAAGAGTCTGGAGGAAGAGTGAAGAGGCCACAATCCAAGAGTCTGAAGGAAGAGTGGAGAGGCCACAATCCAAGAGTCTGGAGGAAGAGTGGAGAGGCTACAATCCAAGAGTCTGGAGGAAGAGTGGAGAGGCCACAATCCAAGAGTCTGGAGGAAGAGTGGAGAGGCCACAATCCCAGAGTCTGGAGGAAGAGTGGAGAGGCCACAATCCAAGAGTCTGGAGAGAGAGTGGAGAGGCCACAATCCAAGAGTCTGGAGGAAGAGTGGAGAGGTCACAATCCAACAGTTTGGAGGAAGAGTGGAGAGGCCACAATACAAGAGTCTGGAGAGAGAGTGGAGAGGCCACAATCCAAGAGTCTGGAGGAAGAGACGAGAGGCCACAATCCAAGTCTGGAGGAAGAGTGGAGAGGCCACAATCCAAGAGTCTGGAGGAAGAGTGGAGAGGCCACAATCCAAGAGTCTGGAGGAAGAGTGGAGAGGCCACAATCCAAGAGTCTGGAGGAAGAGTGGAGAGGCCACAATCCAAGAGTCTGGAGGAAGAGTGGAGAGGCCACAATCCAAGAGTCTGGAGGAAGAGTGGAGAGGCCGCAATCCAAAAGTCTGGAGGAAGAGTGGAGAGGCCACAATCCAAGAGTCTGTAGGAAGAGTGGAGAGGCCACAATCCAAGAGTCTGGAGGAAGAGTGGAGAGGCCACAATCCAAGAGATCCGACCAAGTATTGAGGGCATTTACTGAACAGACTTTTCATTAGGACAACATTTATGACTTGCAAATCATTATTTCAGTTAGTCTGATATAATATTCTAATTTTCTGAGACAATGACCTTTGGGGTTTCATTAATCATCAACATTAACAGACATAAATACATGAAATAGATCGTGTGTAATGACTCTATATAATATATGTGGTCACTTTATGTATTGAATTACTGAAATAAAGTCACTTTTTGATGATCTTCTCATTCATTGGGATGCAGCTGTAAAAGAGTTCTGCAGATGTGACCCCGGTGGGATTTGCACCCAGGACCCCGTAGTTTCGGCTCTGACATTTACGGTCCTAGTTTCTTTGGTCTGAATATTGCATTTTTCCAGCCTTCACTTTCATTTGTTTGTGTCACATGACCGCGCCGCTCATCCAAAAATTAATAGGAATCATCGGGTGACGGCGCTAAGTGCAGGTAATTGGCAGAACGCAGCATGTGCTCATAATTTGGGACGGAGACGCTGTCACTCAGCCGAGGTCACACCGGGGTCAGGAATTGTTTTCACTGAGTGAAGGTGCAGCCGAAAAATAATACAGATTACATTCTAGTTCCGTATTCTCAACTATGGTATGTAAAGAGAAAAACACATTCCCGGAAGATTCAGACCTTTCCTGGAGCAGTATTATAGTAGTTATATTCTTGTATATAGGAGCAGTATTATAGTAGTTATAATTCTTGTATATAGGGGCAGTATTATAGTAGTTATATTCTTGTATATAAGGAGCAGTATTATAGTAGTTATATTCTTGTATATAGGAGCAGTATTATAGTAGTTATATTCTTGTATATAGGAGCAGTATTATAGTATTATATTCATGTATATAGGCATATTATAGTAGTTATATCTTGTACATAGGCAGTATTATAGTATTATATTTTTGTATATAGGGGCAGTATTATAGTAGTTATATTTTCTTGTATAAGGGGCAGTATTATAGTAGTTATATTCTTGTACATAGGAGCAGTATATATAGTAGTTATATTCTTGTATATAGGGGCAGTATTATAGTAGTTATATTCTTGTACATAGGGGGTAAGTATATAGTATTTTATATTCTTGTACATAGGAGCAGTATTATAGTAGTTATATTCTTGTATATAGGGCAGTATTATAGTAGTTATATTATTGTACATAGGGCAGTATTATAGTAGTTATATTCTGTATATAGAGCAGTATTATAGTAGTTATATCTTGTAATAGACTATTAAGATTATATTCTTGTATAAGAGCAGTATTATATAGTTATATTCTTGTACATAGGCGTATTATATAGTTATATCTTGTATATAGGCATATTATAGTATTATATTCTTGTACATAGGCAGTATTATAGTATTCTATCTTGTATAAGGCAGTATTTAGTATTATATTCTTTATATAGGGGCAGTATTATAGTATTATATTCTTGTATACAGGACAGTATTATAGTATTAATTCTTGTAATAGGTAGTTATATTCTTGTATATAGGGCAGTATTATAGTAGTTATTTCTTGTATATAGGGGCATATTATAGTAGTTATATTCTTTATATAGGAGCATATTATAGTAGTTATATTCTTGTATATAGGAGCAGTATTATAGTAGTTATATTCTTGTAAGAGGCAGTATTATAGTAGTTATATTCTGTATATAGGGCATATTATAGTAGTTATATTCTTGTACATAGGGCAGTATTATAGTAGTTTATTTTTGTATATAGGGCAGTATTATAGTAGTTATTCTTGTATATAGGGCAGTATTATAGTAGTTATATTCTTGTATATAGAGCAGTATTATAGTAGTTATATTCTTGTATATAGGGCAGTATTATAGTAGTTATATTCTTGTAATAGGGAGTATATAGTAGTTATATTCTTGTAAAGGAGCAGTATATAGTAGTTATATTCTTGATATAGGCAGTATTATAGTAGTTATATTTTGTAATAGGGGCAGTATTATAGTAGTTATATTCTTGTATATAGGGCAGTATTATAGTAGTATATTCTTGTATATAGAGCAGTATTATAGTAGTTATATTCTTGATATAGAGCAGTATTATAGTAGTTATATTCTTGTACATAGGGCAGTATTATAGTAGTTATATTCTTGTATATAGGGCAGTATTATAGTAGTTTATTCTGTAATAGGGCAGTATTATAGTAGTTTATTCTTGTAATAGGGCAGTATTATAGTAGTTATATTCTTTATATAGGGCAGTATTATAGTAGTTATATTCTTGTATATAGGGCAGTATTATAGTATTATATTCTTGTATATAGGGCAGTATTATAGTAGTTATTCTTGTATATAGGGCAGTATTAAGTAGTTATATTCTTGTATAAGGGCAGTTTATAGTAGTTATATTCTTGTATATAGGGCAGATTATAGTTTATATTCTTGTATATAGGGCAGATTATAGTAGTTATATTCTTGTAATAGGGCAGTATTATAGTAGTTATATTCTTGTATATAGGGCAGTATTATAGTAGTTATATTCTTGTATATAGGGCAGTATTATAGTAGTTTATTCTTGTATATAGGGGCAGTATTATAGTAGTTATATTCTTGTATATAGGGCATATTATAGTATTATTTCTTGTATATAGAGCAGTATTATAGTAGTTATATCTTGTATATAGGGCATATTATAGTAGTTATATTCTTGTAATAGGGCAGTATTATAGTAGTTATATTCTTGTACAAGCAGTATTATAGTAGTTATATTCTTGATATAGGCATATTATAGTTTATATTCTTGTATATAGGGGTATATTATAGTATTATATTCTTGTAATAGGGCAGTATTATAGTATTATATTCTTGTATATAGGGCAGTATTATAGTAGTTATATTCTTGTAATAGTAGCAGTATTATAGTAGTTATATTTTGTACATAGGGCAGTATTATAGTAGTTATATTCTTGTATATAGGGCAGTATTATAGTAGTTATTCTTGTATATAGGGGCAGTATATAGTAGTTATATTCTTGTACATAGGAGCAGTATTATAGTATTATATTCTTGTATATAGAGGCAGTATTATATAGTTATATTCTTGTATATAGAGCAGTTTATAGTAGTTATATTCTTGTATATAGGGCAGTATTATAGTAGTTATATTCTTGTATATAGGGCAGTATTAAGTAGTTATATTCTTGTATAAGGAGCAGTTTATAGTAGTTATATTCTTGTATATAGGGCAGATTATAGTAGTTATATTCTTGTATATAGGGGCAGATTATAGTAGTTATATTCTTGTATATAGGAGCAGTATTATAGTAGTTATATTCTTGTATATAGGAGCAGTATTATAGTAGTTATATTCTTGTATATAGGAGCAGTATTATAGTAGTTATATTCTTGTATATAGGAGCAGTATTATAGTAGTTATATTCATGTATATAGGGGCAGTATTATAGTAGTTATATTCTTGTACATAGGGGCAGTATTATAGTAGTTCTATTCTTTATATAGGGCAGTATTATAGTAGTTATATTCTTTATATAGGGCAGTATTATAGTAGTTATATTCTTGTATACAGGAGCAGTATTATAGTAGTTATATTCTTGTATATAGGGCAGTATTATAGTAGTTATATTCTTGTATATAGGGGCAGTATTATAGTATTATATTCTTGTATATAGGGCAGTATTATAGTAGTTATATTCTTGTATATAGGAGCAGTATTATAGTAGTTATATTCTTGTATATAGAGAGCAGTATTATAGTAGTTATATTCTTGTACATAGGGGCAGTATTATAGTAGTTATTATTCTTGTATATAGGGGCAGTATTATAGTAGTTATATTCTTGTACATAGGGGCAGTATTATAGTAGTTTATTCTTGTATATAGGGGCAGTATTATAGTAGTTATATTCTTGTATATAGGGGCAGTATTATAGTAGTTATATTCTTGTATATAGAGGCAGTATTATAGTAGTTATATTCTTGTATATAGGGCAGTATTATAGTAGTTATATTCTTGTATATAGGGGCAGTATTATAGTAGTTATATTCTTGTATACAGGAGCATATTATAGTAGTTATATTCTTGCATATAGGGGCAGTATTATAGTAGTTATATTCTTGTATATAGGGGCAGTATTATAGTAGTTATATTCTTGTATATAGGAGCAGTATTATAGTAGTTATATTCTTGTATATAGGAGCAGTATTATAGTAGTTATATTCTTGTATATAGGAGCAGTATTATAGTAGTTATATTCTTGTACATAGGGCAGTATTATAGTAGTTATATTCTTGTATATAGGGCAGTATTATAGTAGTTCTATTCTTGTATATAGGGGCAGTATTATAGTAGTTATATTCTTGTACATAGGAGCAGTATTATAGTAGTTATATTCTTGTATATAGGGGCAGTATTATAGTAGTTATATTCTTGTATATAGAGGCAGTATTATAGTAGTTATATTCTTGTATATAGGGCAGTATTATAGTAGTTATATTCTTGTATATAGGGGCAGTATTACAGTAGTTATATTCTTGTATACAGGAGCAGGTTTGTATAGTAGTTATATTCTTGTATATAGGGGCAGCATTATAGTAGTTATATTCTTGTATATAGGGGCAGCATTATAGTAGTTATATTCTTGTATATAGGGGCAGTATTATAGTAGTTATATTCTTGTATATAGGGGCAGTATTATAGTAGTTATATTCTTGTATATAGGAGCAGTATTATAGTAGTTATATTCTTGTATATAGGGGCAGTATTATAGTAGTTATATTCTTGTATATAGGAGCAGTATTATAGTAGTTATATTCTTGTATATAGGGGCAGTATTATAGTAGTTATATTCTTGTATATAGGGGCATTATTATAGTAGTTATATTCCTGTACATAGGGGCAGTATTATTTTTGCTTTTTAGGAATACATATGGTCGGGGGGGGGGGGTGTAATTTAGTTGGGCGGTTTTGTATGTTGTAACTCTCCATTTGTATCTCTCTGAACTTGTCACCCTTCTATGACCCGGTGACACGCGAGTTTCCGCCTCTTTCTGGGGTGTATCCGATCCTTTTATAAGCTCCTGAACAAACATTCAGGAAAACATTGTACAGTCGGAATATTTTAGGGTTTCGCAGGTTTTATCTCTGCAGGGTAATATTTGGACAAGTTAAGCTGCATTTGCTCAGCTGCCGGGGTCGCATACGTCGCTGCGGCGCAGGGAACCTGCCGGGGTTATAAAGTCATCGGGCAGGTGACAGCTGTCAGGGAAAGAGTCAGAATGATTGAATGTTTGAAGATATTTAACATATTGTATCAATAACAATAATAACGGCTCTTAAAGGGCCCTTGTCACTTTTATCCAGTTCAATTAAAAGGTGTGGAATCATTAAACTTCGCTCAAAGCCGGAAAAATAACAAAATAATAATAATAAAAACAAAAAAACAGGTGTACATATAAAAAAAGGCACAAAACTAGACAAACTGGTGGAAAGGCAATGATGAATCGGGACGGTGTCTCCTTTAGAATGGGACAGAGCTGCAGTGCTGTAATACCAGGCACAGCCACAATCCAATGTGTGGCGCTATGCTTGACTGTTGTCTCTACTGGAGGCTATGTCACAATGGGTAACTGGAGCCAAGTCATCAGATGGTGATAACTCGGCTATAGAGAAATCTAAGGTGTCAGGAGTTTTAATACTGTTAGAGAAACATTGAAGTGTTGGGATTGGATTAGATACACAGCTCAGACTGTATCACACATAGAATTAGATACACAGCTCAGACTGTATGACACATAGAATTAGATACACAGCTCAGCAGACTGTATCACACATAGAATTAGATACACAGCTCAGACTGTATCACACAGGACAGAATTACACTGACAGAATTATTAGGAAAGTTGTATTGTAGATGATTATTTTTATTATTGATCAACAACTCTGTTCTCAATCACCCAAAAGACTCAAATAGCAAATCTTAATATTTTTGGAAGTTGGAGGGTTTTTAGATTTGGCTCTTAGGAGGATTCTGTGTGTGCAGGTAACTATTACTGTGCTGAATTATTAGGCAACTTAATAAAAACCAAATCTATTCCCATCTCACTTGTTTATTTTCACCAGGTAACCAATATAACTGCACAAAATGTAGAAATAAACATTTCTGACATGCAAAAACAAACCCCAAACAATGAGTGCCCAATATAGCCCCCTTTCTCCATCCATAGATTGTGTCAGTTGCTTGATCTGTTTACGATCCACATTGTGTGCAGCAGCCACCACAGCCTCCAGACACTGTCCCCAGAGGTGTACTATTTTCCCTCCCAGACACTGTCCCCAGAGGTGTACTGTTTTCCCTCCCAGACACTGTTCCCAGAGGTGTACTGTTTTCCCTCCATGTAGATCTCACATTTTAGGAGGAACCACAGGTTCTCTATGGGGTTCAGATCAGGTGAACAAGGCGGCCATGTCATTATTTTCTCTTCTTTTAGACCTTTACTGGCCAGCCACGCTGTGGAGTAGTTGGATGCATGTGATGGAGCATTGTCCTGTATGAAAATCATGTTTTTCTTGAATGATCCCGACTTCTTCCTGTACCACTGCTTGAAGAAGTTGTCTTCCAGAAACTGGCAGTAGGTCCGGGAGTTTGAGCTTCACTCCATCCTCAACCCGAAAAGGTCCCACAAGTTGATCTTTGATGATCCCAGCCCATACCAGTACCCCACCTCCACCTTGCTGGCTTCTGAGTCGGAGTGGAGCGCTCTGCCCTTTACTGATCCAGCCTCTGGCCCATCCATCTGGCCATCAAGAGTCACTCTTATCTCATCAGTCCATAAAACCTTTGAAGAATCAGTCTTCAGATATTTCTTGGCCCAGTCTTGACGTTGTATCTTATGTCTCTTGTTCAGAGGTGGTGGTTTTATCTTATGTTTCTTGTTCAGAGGTGGTGGTTTTATCTTATGTTTCTTGTTCAGAGGTGGTGGTTTTATCTTATGTTCCTTGTTCAGAGGTGGTGGTTTTATCTTATGTTTCTTGTTCAGAGGTGGTGGTTTTATCTTATGTTTCTTGTTCAGAGGTGGTGGTTTTATCTTATGTTTCTTGTTCAGAGGTGGTGGTTTTATCTTATGTGTCTTGTTCAGAGGTGGTGGTTTTACCTTATGTTTCTTGTTCAGAGGTGGTTGTTTTTCAGCCTTCCTTACCTTGGCCATGTAACTGAGTATGCCACACCTTGTGCTTTTTGATACTCCATATAACAGACCGGAATAGCGCGTCCTGCCGCCATTAATTCTGATATATTGGCTATAATGTGTCCACGCAGGGGTGTAACTAACAGGTGCAGGGGTCACAATTGCACCCGGGCCCTGGAGAATAAGGGCCCCAAAGTCATTTTGTCTTATAGATAAAGAAAATGCTATTAAAGATTTGCTATAATTGGGGGCCCCGTTGGAGCTTTCACATCGGGGCCCATTAGCTTCCAGTTACACCACTGTGTCCCTGTTCCCTGTCTATAGTCGTCTGTGTCGCACACTCATCTGACACAGTAGCTCACTAGAGGTATCACACCTGACTTAGATACAGTGTTTAGCTCCAGGCTGCCTCAGGACACTGTCTATCATGTGTGTCCTTGATTAGAGGCCCAGGTGACATATCATGTGCACGGCTGGGACCTTCTACCTATGGGAATATTTGTAGAGCGAACGCTGCAGCCAATCACATTAGACTCATTGACATCATGCAGTTGGCTCCAGGGAGGAGGGGGTTAACGACATTGGCGCCGGTTGCCACGATATGTGACCGAACCTCCGCTGCTGCCCATAAATCCTATATACTTATTAACCAGATGTAATGAGGATGTTATTCCTGTCCCTCAGCCCTGTGCACACGCTGCTGCGGTTATGATGCATTTTTGAGTGCAGATTTGTCACAAAACCTGATTGGAATCAGGAATGAAGTCAGTGAGATCCCGACGTCCCTGCACACGAGGAGGATTGTCCCCGTCCAGAATTGGTGCAGAAATAAATCTACAGACAGCAATACTCACAATGATCCAAAGAACGGGAAAATCTGCACCAAAAATGCACTGAAAACGGGGAAAAGGCGATGGATTGGCTGCGGATCTATACCTGCCACAATGTGTAGAAATGGTGCAGAATTTTCACCAAGAAGCGTAGGGTATAAGGGGTTAAAGCTTCACCCATATTATATACAGTGGGGAGGAGAGAGGACCCTGCCCACGAGGGCTCGCAGTCTACAAGGGATGGGTGAGGATACAACGGAGGAGGAGACAGGACCCTGCCCACGAGGGCTCACAGTCTACAAGGGATGGGTGAGGATACAGTAGGTGAGGAGAGAGGACCCTGCCCACGAGGGCTCACAGTCTACAAGGGATGGGTGAGGATACAACGGAGGAGGAGACAGGACCCTGCCCACGAGGGCTCACAGTCTACAAGAGATGGGTGAGGATACAGTAGGTGAGGAGAGAGGACCCTGCCCACGAGGGCTCGCAGTCTACAAGGGATGGGTGAGGATACAGTAGGTGAGGAGAGAGGACCCTGCCCACGAGGGCTCACAGTCTACAAGAGATGGGTGAGGATACAGTAGGTGAGGAGAGAGGACCCTGCCCATGAGGACTCAGTCTACAAGGGATGGGTGAGGATACAATAGGTGAGCTCTGGAGTATAATACAGGAGGTAACTCAGGATCAGTAATGTAATGTATGTACACAGTGACTGCACCAGCAGAATAGTGAGTGCAGCTCTGGGGTATAATACAGGAGGTAACTCAGGATCAGTAATGTAATGTATGTACACAGTGACTGCACCAGCAGAATAGTGAGTGCAGCTCTGGAGCATAATACAGGAGGTAACTCAGGATCAGTAATGTAATGTATGTACACAGTGACTGCACCAGCAGAATAGTGAGTGCAGCTCTGGAGTATAATACAGGAGGTAACTCAGGATCAGTAATGTAATGTATGTACACAGTGACTGCACCAGCAGAATAGTGAGTGCAGCTCTGGAGTATAATACAGGAGGTAACTCAGGATCAGTAATGTAATGTATGCACACAGTGACTGCACCAGCAGAATAGTGAGTGCAGCTCTGGAGTATAATACAGGAGGTAACTCAGGATCAGTAATGTAATGTATGTACACAGTGACTGCACCAGCAGAATAGTGAGTGCAGCTCTGGAGTATAATACAGGAGGTAACTCAGGATCAGTAATGTAATGTATGCACACAGTGACAGCACCAGCAGAATAGTGAGTGCAGCTCTGAGTATAATACAGGAGGTAACTCAGGATCAGTAATGTAATGTATGTACACAGTGACTGCACCAGCAGAATAGTGAGTGCAGCTCTGGAGTATAATACAGGGTAACTCAGATCAGTAATGTAATGTATGTACACAGTGACTGCACCAGAGAATATGAGGCAGCTCTGGAGTATAATACAGAGTAACTCGGATCAGTAATATGTTGTACACATGACTGCCGCAGAAAGTGAGTGCATGGAGATAATCAGGAGAATAGGATCATAATGTAGATTCACAGTGACTGCCCAGCAGATATGAGTGCAGTCTGGAGTATATAGGAGGTAACTCAGGATCAGTATGTAATGATACACAGTGACTGCACCAGCAAATAGTGAGTGCAGTCTGAGTATAATACAGGAGGTAACTCGGATCAGAATGTAATGTATGTACACAGTGACTGCCCAGCAGAATAGTGAGTGCACTCTGAGATAATACAGAGGTAACTCAGATCAGTAATGTAATGTAGTACACAGTGACTGCCCAGCAGAATAGTAGTGCAGCTCTGGAGTATAATACAGGAGGTACTCAGGATCAGTAATGTAATGTATGTACACAGTGACTGCCCAGCAGAATAGTGAGTGCGCTCTGGAGTATAATACAGAGGTAACTCAGATCAGTAATGTAATGTATGTACACAGTGACTGCACCAGCAGAATAGTGAGTGCAGCTCTGAGTATAATACAGGAGGTAACTCAGGATCATAATGTAATGTATGTACACAGTGACTGCACCAGCAGAATAGTGAGTGCAGCTCTGGAGTATAATACAGAGGTAACTCAGATCAGTATGTAATGTATGTACCAGTGACTGCACCAGCAGAATAGTGAGTGCAGCTCTGGAGATAATACAGGAGGTAACTCAGGATCAGTAATGTAATGTATGTACACAGTGACTGCACCAGCAGAATAGTGAGTGCAGCTCTGGAGTATAATACAGGAGGTAACTCAGGATCATAATAATGTATGTACACAGTGACTGCACCACAGAATATGAGTGCAGCTCTGGAGTATAATACAGGGGTAACTCAGATCGTAATGTAATGTATGTACACAGTGACTGCACCAGCAGAATAGTGAGTGCAGCTCTGGAGTATAATACAGGGTAACTCAGGATAGTAATGTAATGTATGTACACATGACTGCACCAGCAGAATAGTAGTGCAGCTCTGGAGTATAATACGGGGTAACTCAGGATCGTAATGTAATGTATGTACACAGTGACTGCCCAGCAGAATATGAGTGCAGCCTGGAGTATAATACAGGGGTAACTCAGGATCGTAATGTAATGTAGTACACAGTGACTGCACCAGCAGAATAGTGATGCAGCTCGAGTAATACAGGAGTAACTCAGATCAAATGTAATGATGACACAGTGACTGCCCAGCAGAAAGTGAGGCAGCTCTGGATATAATACAGAGGTAACTCAGGATCAGTAATGTAATGTATGTCACAGTGACTGCCCAGCAGAATAGTGAGTGCAGCTCTGAATAATACAGAGGTAACTCAGATCAGTAATGTAATGTATGTACACAGTGACTGCACCAGCAATAGTGAGTGCAGCTCTGGAGTATAATACAGAGTAACTCAGGATCAGTAATGTAATGTATGTACACAGTGACTGCCCAGCAAATAGTGATGCAGCCTGGAGTAAATACAGAGGTAACTCAGATCAGTATGTAATGTATACACAGTGACTGCACCACAGAATAGTGAGTGCAGCTCTGAGTATAATACAGGATAACTCAGATCAGTAATTATATGTACACAGTGACTGCCCACAAATAGTATGCAGCTCTGAGTATAATACAGAGGTAACTCAGGATCATAATGTAATGTACACATGACTGCACCACAGAATAGTGAGTGCAGCTCTGGATATAATACGAGTAATCAGATCAGTAATTAATGTAGTGATGTACACAGTGACTGCACCAGCAGAATAGTGAGTGCAGCTCTGGAGTATAATACAGGAGGTAACTCAGGATCAGTAATGTAATGTATGTACACAGTGACTGCACCAGCAGAATAGTGAGTGCAGCTCTGGAGTATAATACAGGAGGTAACTCAGGATCAGTAATGTAATGTATGTACACAGTGACTGCACCAGCAGAATAGTGAGTGCAGCTCTGGAGTATAATACAGGAGGTAACTCAGGATCAGTAATGTAATGTATGTACACAGTGACTGCACCAGCAGAATAGTGAGTGCAGCTCTGGAGTATAATACAGGAGGTAACTCAGGATCAGTAATGTAATGTATGTACACAGTGACTGCACCAGCAGAATAGTGAGTGCAGCTCTGGAGTATAATACAGGAGGTAACTCAGGATCAGTAATGTAATGTATGTACACAGTGACTGCTCCAGCAGAATAGTGAGTGCAGCTCTGGAGTATAATACAGGAGGTAACTCAGGATCAGTAATGTAATGTATGTACACAGTGACTGCACCACAGAATAGTGAGTGCAGCTCTGGAGTATAATACAGGAGGTAACTCAGGATCATTAATGTAATGTATGTACACAGTGACTGCACCAGCAGAATAGTGAGTGCAGCTCTGGAGTATAATACAGGAGGTAACTCAGGATCAGTAATGTAATGTATGTACACAGTGACTGCACCACAGAATAGTGAGTGCAGCTCTGGAGTATAATACAGGAGGTAACTCAGGATCAGTAATGTAATGTATGATACACAGTGACTGCACCAGAATAGTATAGCAGCTCTGGAGTATAATACAGGAGGTAACTCAGGATCAGTAATGTAATGTATGTACACAGTGACTGACACCAGAGAATAGTGATGCAGCTCTGGAGTTAATACAGGAGGTAACTCAGGATCAGTAATGTAATGTATGTACACATGACTGCAACCAGCAGAATATGAGTGCAGCTCTGGAGTATAAATAATGAGTGTAACTCAGGATCAGTAATGTAATGATGTACACAGTGACTGCACCAGCAGAATAGTGAGTGCAGCTCTGGAGTATAATACAGGAGGTAATCAGGATCAGTAATGTAATGTATGTACAAGTGACTGCTCCAGCAGAATAGTGAGTGCAGCTCTGGAGTATAATCAGGAGGTAACTCAGGATCAGTAATGTAATGTATGTACACAGTGACTGCACCAGCAGAATAGTGAGTGCAGCTCTGGAGTATAATACAGGAGGTAACTCAGGATCAGTAATGTAATGTATGTACACAGTGACTGCACCAGCAGAATAGTGAGTGCAGCTCTGGAGTATAATACAGGAGGTAACTCAGGATCAGTAATGTAATGTACACAGTGACTGCACCAGAGAATAGTGAGTGCAGCTTGGAGTATAATCGGAGTAATAGGATCAGTAATGTAATGTATGTACACAGTGACTGCCCAGCAGAATAGTGAGTGCAGCTCGGAGTATAATAAGGAGTAACTCAGGACAGAATGTAATAGTACACAGTGACTGCACAGAAATAGTGAGTGCAGTCGAGTATAATACAGGAGGTAACTCAGGATCATAATGTAATGTAGTACAGTGACTGCACCAGCAGAATAGTGAGTGCAGTTGGAGTAAATACGAGGTAATCAGGATCAATGAATGTATACACAGGACTGCACCAGCAGAATAGTGAGTGCAGCTCTGGAGTAATAATACGGAGTAACTCAGGATCAGTAATGTAATGTATGTACACAGTGACTGCACCAGCAGAATAGTGAGTGCAGCTCTGGATATAATACAGGAGGTAACTCAGGATCATATGTAATGATGTCACAGTGAGACCAAAAGGAGGCCTCGGGTAATACGGGTAACCAGGATCATATGATGTATACGTGACTGCCCCAGAATGTGATGAGCTGATATACAGGTACAATCATATATGAACAGTACGCCACGAATTGAGTGCAGCTGGAGATAACAGGAGACTCAGATCAATGTAGTAACAGACTGCCAGCAAATAGGAGTGCAGGGATATCAGGAGTACTAGTCATATGTAATTACATGACACCAGCAGAAGGAGTGCAGCTCGGTATATACGAGATAGTCTAATGTAGTACAAGTACTGCACCAGATATGTGGCTTGTTATAAGGAGTATCAGGATCAAATGTATTAACGTGAGCCACAATATGTGCCTTGATATAGAGTACTCAGATCAGTATATGTTTAAGGATGCCACAAAGTGAGCAGCTGTAATACAGGGGACTCAGATCGTATGAGTATTACCAGTAGCCACGAAGTGAGTGCAGCTCGAGTATAAGAGTACGGCAGTATAGTACACGTGAGCAACGATTGTGGTATAAAGAGTATGATAGTATTTGTACTCTGCCGCAGTGAGTGCAGCTCTGGAGTATAATACAGGAGGTAACTCAGGATCAGTAATGTAATGTATGTACACAGTGACTGCACCAGCAGAATAGTGAGTGCAGCTCTGGAGTATAATACAGGAGGTAACTCAGGATCAGTAATGTAATGTATGTACACAGTGACTGCACCAGCAGAATAGTGAGTGCAGCTCTGGAGTATAATACAGGAGGTAACTCAGGATCAGTAATGTAATGTATGTACACAGTGACTGCACCAGCAGAATAGTGAGTGCAGCTCTGGAGTATAATACAGGAGGTAACTCAGGATCAGTAATGTAATGTATGTACACAGTGACTGCACCAGCAGAATAGTGAGTGCAGCTCTGGAGTATAATACAGGAGGTAACTCAGGATCAGTAATGTAATGTATGTACACAGTGACTGCACCAGCAGAATAGTGAGTGCAGCTCTGGAGTATAATACAGGAGGTAACTCAGGATCAGTAATGTAATGTATGTACACAGTGACTGCACCAGCAGAATAGTGAGTGCAGCTCTGGAGTATAATACAGGAGGTAACTCAGGATCAGTAATGTAATGTATGTACACAGTGACTGCACCAGCAGAATAGTGAGTGCAGCTCTGGAGTATAATACAGGAGGTAACTCAGGATCAGTAATGTAATGTATGCACACAGTGATTGCACCAGCAGAATAGTGAGTGCAGCTCTGGAGTATAATACAGGAGGTAACTCAGGATCAGTAATGTAATGTATGTACACAGTGACTGCACCAGCAGAATAGTGAGTGCAGCTCTGGAGTATAATACAGGAGGTAACTCAGGATCAGTAATGTAATGTATGTACACAGTGAATGCACTTTCATTGGTAAATATAAGAATTGATATAAATGAGTTTGTGATCAGTTTGGGGTCACACCCTGCCTGCGCCTGCAGATAGCAACATTTACATATTAATCCCAATGGTTACAAGTTTCAACTGTTCTTAAAGTGACAGCACCCCTTCAGGATCCACATTAATAACAGATTGCTATTTATATAATTGTCTTGATGGAATGGACAGGACTTTTCCAGACTGGAGCATGTTTGTCTTCTCTTCTGGCTCTGGATGTGATTATATAACACTTGGAATCCAGTGAATTGTGAAGTCTTCAGTGTTTCCCGGTTGGGGCTGAGCTTTGGCTCCGGTCTTCGCTCTGATCATTGTGTTCTGTGGGATCCGCCGTGTCGCAATCGCCATAAACTGCAACAAAAGACAGAGCGAGTCAGCGACCAAACAGACGACAGCGGACGGAGGACGGAGGCGTCATCACAAGAACCCAAAAGGATCTGAGATCCCGACCCTGGTCCAGATCAGGTCAGAAAGACAACCACCATGGCCACTGCCTGGGTATGAAGAGATACAGGAGCAGCTCAGTGAATGAGAAGATCGTCAAAAAGTGACTTTATCTCAGTAATTCAATACATAAAGTGACCACATCTATTATATAGAGTCATTACACACAGAGGGAGCTATTTCTGTTAATGTTGATGATTAATGAAGAATTAAAGAGAATTAAAGTAGGGAGGATGAAGGGTCTGAGAGATAAAATATGACCTGAATAGGTATCAGAGGCTTCACCTTGTGTGGTTGTGAGAGTCACAACCACTATAAAAGCAGATCACGGCTGCTGCAGTCCCCAGCGTGGTGCACATAGAGGAGGGAGGATGGAGGGTTAAACACCGCGCTGCCGTATTCCACCAGACATCAAAGGGTGAATATAATATTGATTTAATAGTCAACGCGTTTCAGGGCTCCCTGGCCTCTTCCTCAGGACAAATCAGTATCATATTGTCATGTGTCAGGGAGCCCTGAAACGCGTTGAGTAATAAATCAATATTATATTCACCCTTTGATGTCTGGTGGAATATGGGAGCGTGGTGTTTAACTCTTCATCCTCCCTATGTGTGAACATTGCCTTTTTCTGCTGTTTTTGGAGCAAAGAATGACTTAGAATCAAGAGAGATAACATTACACAGGTGGGAAAATGCCATGAAACACTCAGGACACAGAGAAAATACATTTTCAGCTTTACATAAATAGGATTTTCCTGCAGTGTTTTCTGGTAACTTTTGATGTCAGAAAAAAATGCATCTGATTATGTTTCATGGGGAGACTCACAAAGGCCAAACCGAAATCCATAGTCAATCCTAGAAACCAGGCCGGCTTCAGGTTTGTGTGGGCTCCGGGCGAAAGAGTCTCATTGGGCCCCTTTAACACTCTGTCTTTAGTCCCTCCCTGCTGCTAAACGTCCATACTTTGAGCTGCACCCCAGGTTTAGACAGATGAAAATATTAAAAACATTCTGACACACACACAGCTCTGCTACATGCACAATGCATGCACACTATACACACAGCTCTGCTACATGCACAATGCGTGCACACTATACACACAGCTCTGCTACATTCACAATATACACACAGCTCTGCCATATGCACAATGCATGCATACTATACAAACAGCTATGCTACATGCACAATGCATGCACGCTATACACATAGCTCTTCTACATGTACAATGCATGCACACTATGATCATAGTTCTGCTACATGTGCAATGCATGCACACTACACACACAAAGCTGTGCTACATTCACAATGCATGTACACTATGCACATAGCTCTGCTATATTCATAATGCATGCACACTATACACACAGCTCTGCTACATGCACAATGCGTGCACACTATACACACAGCTCTGCTACATGCACAATGCATGCACACTATACACAGAGCTCTGCCACATTCACAATACATGCACACTATACACACAATTCTGCTACATGCAGAATGCATGCACACTATACACACAGCTCTGCTACATGGACAATGCATGCACACTATACACACACAGCTGTGCTACATTCACAATGCATGCACACTATACACACAGCTCTGCTACATGCAGAATGCATGCACACTATACACACAGCTCTGCTACATGGACAATGCATGCACACTATACACACACAGCTGTGCTACATTCACAATGCATGCACACTATACACACACAGCTGTGCTACATTCACAATGCATGCACACTATACACACAGCTCTGCTACATGCAGAATGCATGCACACTATACACACAGCTCTGCTACATGGACAATGCATGCACACTATACACACACAGCTGTGCTACATTCACAATGCATGCACACTATACACACACAGCTGTGCTACATTCACAATGCATGCACACTATGCACATAGTTCAGCTATATTCACAATGCATGCACACTATATACACAGCTCTGTTATATAGATACTACACACACAGCTCTGTTACATGCACAATGCATGCACACTACACACACAGCTCTACTATATAGACACTACATGCACATACAAATACACACTGCTCTGCTATTACACACACACTCACACACTATACATTACCACATCTTGCAGTTCTTGACCAGTGCAGAGGAAAGAGTAGCCACTGGGACACAGGATGCACAGAGGCTACAGAACATGAGTAGCTGCAGGATCTTCCAGGACCTTGATTTCAGTCATGTGATTAGTCACATGACTGGAAGGTCACAAACAGCATGTGGACGCCTTCACCCGTCCAGGGCCCTGGCACTTTCCTGGGTACACTGGATGCTGACACTGGCTCTGCTGGAATCTAAACAACAACCTACAATCCTCCATACATTCCACTACATAAATGGTCTTTTTAGGGACCAGATTTGGAAAAAAAGGACAATGTAGAATTAAAGGGAACCTGTCAGGCCGTTCATGGCCCTCCAGCTATCACTATCTGTACCTGCAGCTTCATAGTCCTATTCTAATCATCCCTGTCTGAGCTAAAAGTGTAATGTTAAAGGTAAAAAAAGGCAGGTTAATAGTTAACTCACTGAAAACCTCTCTGTATAAAGGACCTGTGTGATGTAACAATCATGTGACTATAATAGGCAGAGCCAAGTTCACATAGCACATAATTAGTTTGCTTGCTTAGCTCCACCTACTATGGTCACATGATCCTTACATCACACAGGTCCTTTATACAGAAAGGTTTTCAGTGAGTTAACTATTAACCTACCAGAGTGACTACATCCTCCAAAGTGTAGACTGTGCCTCATTCACATAAGAAAATGTAAGTGCATAAAGGCTTTTTTTATCACCTTTAACATTACACTCTGAGCTCAGACAGGGATGATTAGAATAGGACTAGGAAGCTGCAGGTACAGATAGTGATAGCTGGGGGAAGGCATAAACCACCTGACAGGTTCCCTTTAAATTGGAAATATTAAAATGGAACAAAGATGATGGCGCTTTGCTCTCACAATCCAGTGCCTGCACTTTATGGGACAAACAGGTTCTTGATCGTGTCATAATAAATATCTCAGAAGTGAGAATTTATCTTCCTTAGGAATAAGGAATTTGGAGGGAGAGGGATGTTGGCTGTAATAAGATCTGTGAGAGGAAATGTAATATAACGGGATAAGAAATGTAGCTCAATTACTATGCAATGAACCAAGTCACCTGCATTGCTCAGGGGATTTTGGCCCATTCGCACTCTGAGAAAAATGGTGTTCAATATTTATTTCACCCACTGAAATTCCTAATTATGTTTCAGTCTTTGAATGAATTGATATAAGCACTAGTCATGGTGGTGCCACGCCCTCAGTCATTGGTGAACAGTGTGCATTTGCTCTGATCAGATGACGTCTTGATCTCCCGAGTCCTTAGAGTGTTGCTGACATTAATCTCTCCTTGTTTGATCCCTCCTTCTTCGATCCCTCCTTGGATCCCTCTTTCTTAGATCCCTACGTCTTCGATCACTCGTTGGATCCCTCCTTCTTAGATCCCTCCGTCTTCGATCCCTCCTTAGAGCCCTCTGATTTCAATCCCTCCGTCTTCGATCCCTCCGTCTTCGATCCCTCCGTCTTCGATCCCTCTGTCTTCGATCCCTCCTTCTTCGATGCCTCCTTCTCCGATCCCTCCGTCTTCGATCACTGCTTCTTCGATCCCTCATTCTTCGATCCCTCCTTCTTCGATCCCTCCTTCATCGATCCCTCCTTCATCGATCCCTCTGTCTTCGATCCTTCCTTCTTCGATCCCTCCATCTTCGATCCCTCCGTCTTCGTTCCCTCCTTCTCCGATCCCTCCTTCTCCAATTCCCTCCTTCTCCGATCCCCCTTCTTCGATCCCTCTATGTTTGATCTCTCTTTCTTTTATCCCTCTTTCGTTGATCTCTCTTTCTTTTATCCCTCTTTCTTTGATCCCTCTGTCTTTGATCCCTCTTTTTTGATCCCGCCTTCTTTGCTCCCTCCTTCTTCGATCTGTCCTTCTTCGATCCCTCCGTCTTTGATCCCTCCTTCATTGATCCCTCCATCTTCGATCTCTCATTCTCCAATCCCTCCTTCTCTGATCCCTCCTTCTCCGATCACTCCTTCTTTGATTCCTCTTTCTTTGATTCCTCTTTCTTTGATCCCTCTTTCTTTGATCCCTCTTTCTTTGATCCCTCTTTCTTTGATCCCTCCTTCTTTGATCCCTCCTTCGATCTATCCTTCTTCGATCCTTCTGTCTTCGATCCCTCCTTCATTGATCCCTCTGCCTTCGATCTCTCATTCTTCGGTCCCTCCATCTTCGATCGCTCCTTCTTCGATCTCTCATTCTTTGATCCCTCATTCTTTGATCCCTCATTCTTCGATCCCTCCGTCTTCGATCCCTCCTTCTTCGATCCTGCCTTCTTTGATCTCTCCCTCTGACACACCTGGCGACATGGAGCTGGACCCAGAAGTGACAGACACCCACATTGGGGTGAGTTCTTAATACAGCTGCTCCAGCAAAGTTATGTCTCGAAGAACAACACAGCTGTTTAACACTCTTGTTTTATACCCTTGAAGAAGCTAAAGGCGAAACACATGTCAGGTCAGTCTGGGCTGTGCACCACAAACCTGGTATTCTCTAATCTAATTTATCATGAGAAGAGACTGTGAAGGGATGTGCTCACGGTCTGGAGACGCCGTGTCTTGGACATCTTTGTATTTATTGGGTTTTGAAAGATGCCTTACAGGAAACAGAAAGTGCATGTAACTTCACTGAAGGAAAGCGTCCAAAGCAGGCGCCGTCCAATAGGAAGTCTGCAAAGAACGGTTTAGGGAAACCCCCTCTGATTCAGGAAAAGAACAATCCCCCCAATACCAGTGAAAACCTCTTGGATCTTGATTGCCTCCAGGAGTGTTGTGTGGGCGAAGCCTGATGGAGCGTCTGTGTCATGCTCTGCCCCCTGAGGACACACGCGAGGAGTGAGACAATGTATCAGTTTTACCCAGAATGTTCCTTTTCTGTTGACTTTTCTGCTTGTAAAAATGCAAAAACAAAAACCAACACAAAATCAGATCTATTTGGTTCTGGGAAGTCGTGTGATAATCAAAAAGCACCAGAAACACCACCGGGACGTCCCTGCTCAGGACTCCATAACTCCCTCCCTGACGAAATCTGTGAGTAATAAATAGGAACTGCAACAAACAGCACAGAAGACCCCCAGACCCTGTGCAGACAGTGCGTTATTTCATGACTTTTATAGAGCAGTTTTTTCACAAAACTGCATGCAAATCCCTAATCCAGCAAAGTCAATGAGAAGTCTGAAGTTTTGTGTATGGTGGCTCAGTGGTTAGCACTGTATACGGTGGATCAGTGGTTAGCACTGTATATGGTGGCTCAGTGGTTAGCACTGTATATGGTGGCTCAGTGGTTAGCACTGTATATGGTGCCTCAGTGGTTAGCACTGTATACGGTGGCTCAGTGGTTAGCACTGTATATGGTGCCTCAGTGGTTAGCACTGTATATGGTGGCTCAGTGGTTAACACTGTATATGGTGGCTCAGTGGTTAGCACTGTGTGATGTCTCAGTGGTTAGCACTGTATACGGTGGCTCAGTGGTTAGCACTGTATATGGTGGCTCAGTGGTTAGCACTGTATGGTGGCTCAGTGGTTAGCACTGTATATGGTGGCTCAGTGGTTAGCACTGTATATGGTGGCTCAGTGGTTAGCACTGTATACGGTGGATCAGTGGTTAGCACTGTATACGGTGGCTCAGTGGTTAGCACTGTATATGGTGGCTCAGTGGTTAGCACTGTACAGTGGCTCAGTGGTTAGCACTGTATATGGTGGCTCAGTGGTTAGCACTGTATACGGTGGCTCAGTGGTTAGCACTGTATATGGTGGCTCAGTGGTTAGCACTGTATATGGTGGCTCAGTGGTTAGCACTGTATATGGTGGCTCAGTAGTTAGCACTGTATATGGTGGCTCAGTGGTTAGCACTGTATGGTGGCTCAGTGGTTAGCACTGTATACGGTGGATCAGTGGTTAGCACTGTATGGTGGCTCAGTGGTTAGCACTGTATATGGTGGCTCAGTGGTTAGCACTGTATACGGTGGCTCAGTGGTTAGCACTGTATACGGTGGCTCAGTGGTTAGCACTGTATATGGTGGCTCAGTGGTTAGCACTGTATACGGTGGCTCAGTGGTTAGCACTGTATATGGTGGCTCAGTGGTTAGCACTATATGGTGGCTCAATGGTTAGCACTGTATACGGTGGATCAGTGGTTAGCACTGTATATGGTGGCTCAGTGGTTAGCACTGTATATGGTGGCTCAGTGGTTAGCATTGTATGGTGGCTCAGTGGTTAGCACTGTATATGGTGGCTCAGTGGTTAGCACTATATGGTGGCTCAATGGTTAGCACTGTATACGGTGGATCAGTGGTTAGCACTGTATATGGTGGCTCAGTGGTTAGCACTGTATATGGTGGCTCAGTGGTTAGCACTGTATACGGTGGATCAGTGGTTAGCACTGTATATGGTGGCTCAGTGGTTAGCACTGTATATGGTGGCTCAGTGGTTAGCACTGTATATGGTGGCTCAGTGGTTAGCACTGTATATGGTGGCTCAGTGGTTAGCACTGTATATGGTGGCTCAGTGGTTAGCACTGTATATGGTGGCTCAGTGGTTAGCACTGTATACGGTGGATCAGTGGTTAGCACTGTATATGGTGGCTCATTGGTTAGCATTGTATATGGTGGCTCAGTGGTTAGCACTGTATATGGTGGCTCAGTGGTTAGCACTGTATATGGTGGCTCAGTGGTTAGCACTGTATGGTGGCTCAGTGGTTAGCACTGTATATGGTGACTCAGTGGTTAGCTCTGTATATGATGGCTCAGTGGTTAGCACTGTATATGGTGGCTCAGTGGTTAGCACTGTATATGGTGGCTCAGTGGTTAGCACTGTATATGATGGCTCAGTGGTTAGCACTGTATATGGTGGCTCAGTGGTTAGCACTGTATACGGTGGCTCAGTGGTTAGCACTGTATACGGTGGCTCAGTGGTTAGCACTGTATATGGTGGCTCAGTGGTTAGCACTGTATATGGTGGCTCAGTGGTTAGCACTGTATATGGTGGCTCAGTGGTTAGCACTGTGTATGGTGGCTCAGTGGTTAGCACTGTATACGGTGGCTCAGTGGTTAGCACTGTATACGGTGGCTCAGTGGTTAGCACTGTATATGGTGGCTCAGTGGTTAGCACTGTATGGTGGCTCAGTGGTTAGCACTGTATACGGTGGCTCAGTAGTTAGCACTGTATATGGTGGCTCAGTGGTTAGCACTGTATGGTGGCTCAGTGGTTAGCACTGTATACGGTGGCTCAGTGGTTAGCACTGTATACGGTGGCTCAGTGGTTAGCACTGTATATGGTGGCTCAGTGGTTAGCATTATATATGGTGGCTCAGTGGTTAGCACTGTACGGTGGCTCAGTGGTTAGCACTGTATGGTGGCTCAGTAGTTAGCACTGTATGGTGGCTCAGTGGTTAGCACTGTATACGATGGCTCAGTGGTTGGCACTGTATATGGTGGCTCAGTGGTTAGCACTGTATGGTGGCTCAGTGGTTAGCACTGTATACGGTGGCTCAGTAGTTAGCACTGTATATGGTGGCTCAGTGGTTAGCACTGTATGGTGGCTCAGTGGTTAGCACTGTATACGGTGGCTCAGTGGTTAGCACTGTATACGGTGGCTCAGTGGTTAGCACTGTATATGGTGGCTCAGTGGTTAGCACTGTATATGGTGGTTCAGTGTTAGCACTGTATAGTGGCTCAGTGGTTAACATTGCAGTCTTGCAATGCTGGGGTCCCGGGTTCCAATCCCACCGAGGATGACATCTGCCAGCAGTCTGTATGCTCTCCCCTTGTTTGTATGGGTTTCCTCCAGGTCCTCTGTTTTCCTCTCACATTGTAAACACTGATAGGGAATATAGCTTGTGAGCCCCAATGGGGACAGTGTTGCAACTATATGTATAAGTAAAGGCCCCGTTACACAGTACGACATCGTGAATGATATCACTAACAATCTCAGGGGCGCTGTCGTTAGGACATCGTTTTGACATCGTCACATGTCTAGATATCGTGCACAACCCAGAGAACGATCCCTGCTCATTGCTGTGAATGGGCGAAGTCGTTAATGACATCGTTATCTCGGTGTCACACACAACGATGCAGCAGGTTGCCTGATCGAGGCTTGTTTGATTTGAGAACATATTCTCAAATCTGCGATCAACAATCCAACGATTTATTGTAGTCATATCTCGGTGTCACATGCAACGATGTACTAACGATGTCATTTGAACGATTCCAAACTCATGATGTTTGAGCGATATCGCACCGTGTAACGAGGCCTTTAATATTACATTATATTATTATTATGTTGTTTTTTTCCTTACAAATTTGGTCCAGAATTAAATCTGCAGATGTCAATACTTGCAGCGTTTTTCCTCCCCAGAATGCAAGAAAAATGCCTGGAAAAAAAGGATCAAGAACGAGTCACACTTGCATTATGGTTTTAATTTCTGCACCAAATACTCAATGTGTGCACATAGACCTAGAGAGCCGGGGACCATCAGCAGTCGTGGCGGCCATATTACGGGTCACCCAGCTTTCCTGGAAAGAGAAGTAACCAAGAGAACCCTCCGGGGTGACGAGGGGGAGCGCAGGGCGCAGCGTTCTGTTATCTGTCCTCCGCATTCCCTGCATATTTCCTCCTCCAGCGGCGGCAGTGAAGGGGTTAACCAGGAACCCGTTGCCTCAATTTGACCCCAGATTTCATCACTTTTCCTCTCTGCTGTTTCTCTATAAACCAGGAAAGTTTTTACCCTTCAAGAGGTTAAACCCCAAACCGTCCAGAGCGGTGCCGATGGCGTGGCGGCGGTGTCACCATATTCGACACGTGGCGGTGGCACAATGACCGGGGCGTCATCGGAGGATTACACCAGATGTGAATTAAGAGGAACTCGATATTATGGAAATCATAACGTGACGGATGAAAAAAAGCCTGTGCACCCCTCACTGCAACATTGGTAGACTCTGAGCATCCGTGTCTCGGCTTGCTGTCGTTGTCTGGTTTACAGCCAGAGGCCGATCCACTGTAGATCATTGTATCTGGTGTAATTTGAAGCTCATGGGCCCCAATGCAAAATCTCCAATGGGGCCCCCAATTATTGCAAATCTAATCCTACTAGAGGCCAAAAGGACTTTGTGGCCCCCTAGGCTCCAGGGCCCAGGTGTGATTGCAACCCCTGCACCTGTTGTAGTTTCACCCTGCTCACAGCAGAGGGTTTGTTACAATCCTCCAGGCGCTGAACACATCTGCAGCACATCCCCTCACCTCTGTTCTGATATTCTGTTACAATGTGTCAGTCTACAGAGATGATGGTGGAAGCTGGTAAAATTGTGTCATTATGCACAGTGAAACGAGTCCTGTATCAATATGTCTTGAAAGGTCACTTTGCCAGGAGGAAACCATTACTCCAAAAGAAACAGAAAAAAAGCCACAGGAACAAAGACCTGTGGTCTAATGAAGCTAAAATTGAAACTGTTTGTGTCATAATGACCATCGTTATGTTTGGAGGAAAAAGGGAGAAGCTTGGAAGCCTAAGAACACCATCCCAACCGTGAAACACGGGGGAGGCAGAATCATGGTTGGGGTTGTTTTACTGCAGGAGGGACTGGTGGTGAACGTCACAAAATAGATGAGGAAAGAAGATTAGGTGACAATACTAAAGCCACATCTCAAGACATTAGGTGGGAAGGTAAAGCTCGGGTGGAAATGTGTCTTCCAAATGGACAATGACCCGAAGCTACTGCCAAACTGTTTACATAGTGGCTTAAGGATATGGAGCGGCCATCACAAAGCCCTGATCTCAATCCTATTGAAGATATATGGGCAACGAGACCTCCAAACATGGCTCAGTTACGCCAGATCTGTCAGGAGGAATGGGCCCAAATTCCTACCAATAATGCAAGAAGCTCCAAAACATTTCACCCAAGTCCTACAGTGTAAGGGCAATGGCCCCAAATACTACAAATACTAATAAAATAGTAATAAAATGCCTTAAAACATTTCCCATGATGCTACAGGAAGGAGCAGTGTGTATCAGGTGTGCAGTACAACACATCCACAGGTGTGTCTCTAATTAACTCACATGTTGCCAATAAACCAATCAGAAGCTTCCAAACACATGACATCATCACATGGGCTGTCACAGATTGGTTAAAGGCATAGTAACCCCAGTGTATGGAAACTGGTGACTTTACCGGTTATAAGGCTGCGTTCACACGTGGCATAATTGCTGCGTATTCCTGTGTTTACGCTGCGCTTTTGAGCGAAAGAAAGCTGGATACGCCTCGGGTCTTTCCGGCACTGCTCGGGTCTTTCCGGCACTGCTCGGGTCTTTCTGGCACCGCTCGGGTCTTTCTGGCACCGCTCGGGTCTCTCCGGCACCGCTCGGGTCTTTCCGGCACTCCTCGGGTCTTTCCGGCACCACGATCTCCTCACAAGACGCGCAGGATTCTGGGTGTTGAAGTCCGGGTCCGGATGATGCCGGCTCGGGATTAGTCAGTTTGCAGCCAATGGTTGGCGAGCTGTGCACGTCCCGGCCCTCCTCTTCCCCGCGGTGTGACGACAGAGGGGGCGTGTCCGGCTACCTCAGAGAGAGCAGTGCGGCTGTGGAGAGCGGAGCTCCGGATCATCCATGGTGAGCGCAGCCCGGGGCCACACCGGGGGGAGCGGCGGCAGTGCGACCGAGGGCCGAGAGGGGTGTGTGAGCCTCCACACTGCGGCGGGGGGGTGCGCTGCCCTCATGTGAGGGGAGAGCGGAGGAGCCGAGGAAGGTGCATGAGAGACCCCCAATACTGCAGAGAGAGGAGACCCCCGGGGAGAGAGAGAGAGGAGACCCCCGGGGGAGAGAGACGAGAGACCCCGGGGGAGAGAGAGACGAGAGACCCCGGGGGAGAGAGAGAGGAGACCCCCGGGGGAGAGAGAGAGGAGAGACCCCGGGGGAGAGAGAGAGAGGAGACCCCCGGGGGAGAGATAGAGAGGAGACCCCGGGGGAGAGAGAGAGAGGAGACCCCCGGGGGAGGAGAGAGAGGGAGGGAAGACCCCCGGGGGAGAGAGAGAGAGGAGACCCCCGGGGGAGAGAGAGAGAGGAGACCCCCGGGGGAGAGAGAGAGAGGAGACCCCCGGGGGAGAGAGAGAGAGGAGACCCCCGGGGGAGAGAGAGAGAGGAGACCCCGGAGGGAGAGAGAGAGAGAGACCCCGGGGGAGAGAGAGAGAGAGGAGACCCCCGGGGGGAGAGAGAGAGAGAGAGAGGAGACCCCGGGGGGAGAGGAGAGAGAGAGAGAGAGGAGACCCCCGGGGGGAGAGAGAGAGAGGAGACCCCCGGGGGAGAGAGAGGAGACCCGGGGAGAGAGAGGAGACCCCCGGGGGAGAGAGAGAGAGAGGAGACCCCTGGGGGGGAGAGAGAGAGAGGAGACCCCCGGGGGAGAAGAGAGAGAGGAGAGGAGACCCCGGGGGGGAGAGAGAGAGGAGACCCCCGGGGGGAGGGGACGGGAAGAGAGAGAGGAGACCCCCGGGGGAGAAGAGAGAGAGGAGACCCCCGGGGGGAGAGAGAGAGAGGAGGACCCCCGGGGGAGAGAGAGAGAGGAGGACCCCCGGGGGAGAGAGAGAGAGAGGAGACCCCCGGGGGAAAGAGGAGAGGAGGACCCCCGGGGGAAAGAGAGAGAGGAGAGACCCCGGGGGAAAGAGAGAGAGGAGAGACCCCCGGGGGAAAGAGAGAGAGGAGAGACCCCCGGGGGAAAGAGAGAGAGGAGAGACCCCCGGGGGAAGAGAGAGAGAGAGGAGAGACCCCCGGGGGAAAGAGAGAGAGGAGAGACCCCGGGTTGGGGGAGACAGAGAGAGAGGAGAGACCCCCGGGGGGAGAGAGAGAGAGGAGAGACCCCCGGGGGGAAAGAGAGAGAGGAGAGACCCCCGGGGGAAAGAGAGAGAGGAGAGACCCCCGGGGGAAAGAGAGAGAGGAGAGACCCCGGGGGAAAGAGAGAGAGGAGAGACCCCAGGGGGAAAGAGAGAGAGGAGAGACCCCCGGGGGGAAAGAGAGAGAGGAGAGACCCCCGGGGGGAAAGAGAGAGAGGAGAGACCCCCGGGGGAAAGAGAGAGAGGAGAGACCCCGGGGGGAAAGAGAGAGAGGAGAGACCCCCGGGGGGAAAGAGAGAGAGGAGAGACCCCCGGGGGGAAAGAGAGAGAGGAGAGACCCCCGGGGGGAAAGAGAGAGAGGAGAGACCCCGGGGGGAAAGAGAGAGAGAGAGACCCCCGGGGAAAAGAGAGAGAGGAGAGACCCCGGGGTTGGGGGGAGAGCAGAGAGAGAGGAGAGACCCCCGGGGGAAAGAGAGAGAGGAGAGACCCCCGGGGGAAAGAGAGAGAGGAGAGACCCCTGGGGGGAAAGAGAGAGAGGAGAGACCCCCGGGGGAAAGAGAGGAGAGGAGAGACCCCCGGGGTTGGGAGAAGAGAGAGAGGAGAGACCCCCGGGGGAAAGAGAGAGAGGAGAGACCCCGGGGGAAAGAGAGAGAGGAGAGACCCCCGGGGGAAAGAGAGAGAGGAGAGACCCCCGGGGGGAAAGAGAGAGAGGAGAGACCCCCGGGGGAAAGAGAGAGAGGAGAGACCCCCGGGGGAAAGAGAGAGAGGAGAGACCCCCGGGGGGAAAGAGAGAGAGGAGAGACCCCCGGGGGGAAAGAGAGAGAGGAGAGACCCCCGGGGGGAAAGAGAGAGGAGGAAGGAGAGACCCCCGGGGGGAAAGAGAGAGAGGAGAGACCCCCGGGGGAGAGAGAGAGAGGAGAGACCCCCTGGAGAGAGAGAGAGAGGAGACCCCCGGGGTTGGGGGGAGAGTAGAGATAGAGGGAGGAGACCCGGGGGGGAAAGTGTATGGAAGCAGAGAGACAGGAGATCCCTGGGGGGGAGCAGAGAGAGTGAGAGGAGAACTTGGGGCAGCCGAGACAGAGGGAATCCCAGGAGATGGGAAGGGGGTAGCAGAGACAGAGGAGACACCTTGGGGGCAGAGAGCGGAGACCACAGGGAGCAGATATTGGAGGAGACATGTATGGGGGGTGTTGTAGAACCAGTGGGAGAGGAGAGTGAAGACCCCGGGGGAGACAGAGAGGAGACGCGGGTGGGGGAAGGGGTGAGCAGAGTTAATAGATCGAGAGGTTTAAGGGGGCAGAAGCGGAAGTGCAGGAAAAGGGGAGCAGGGATCTTATACAGGTCACTATTAGGGTTTCAGAGAGTCATACAGTTGATGGAATGATTGGGGGTCTTTGGACATCTGTGGATGACAACAACCTCAGAAAAGAGTGAGGCAGGTGTATGGAGGGGGGGGCGACATCCTGACGTGGGGACTACTGAGCCCCGGCATGAGCTCTGGTTTATATGAGCATTGTGCCCTCGGTTGGTGTGGTTGGGTGGGTTGTGCGCTGGACACTGCAGGGTCTGTCTCCTGTGAGGTGGACTCAGCGTAGGTCCGGATCCTGTGTGTGGTGATGTGGATGCTGCACGGTCCGGCTCCTGTCCAGGGTGATGTGGACGCTGCAGGGTCCGGCTCCTGTGCTAGGTGAGGTGGGCGCTGCGGGGTCTGGTTCCTGTGCGGGGTGAGGTTGACTCTGCGGGGTGAGGTGGACTCTGCAGGGTTCAACTCTGGTCCAGGGTGATGTGGACGCTGCAGGGTCCGGCTCCTGTCCAGGCTGATGTGGACGCTGCAGGGTCCGGCTCCTGTCCAGGCTGATGTGGACGCTGCAGGGTCCGGCTCCTGTCCAGGGTGATGTGGATGCTGCAGGGTCCGGCTCCTGTCCAGGGTGATTTGGACGCTGCAGGGTCCGGCTCCTGTCCAGGGTGATGTGGATGCTGCAGGGTCCGGCTCCTGTCCAGGGTGATTTGGACGCTGCAGGGTCCGGCTCCTGTCCAGGGTGATGTGGATGCTGCAGGGTCCGGCTCCTGTCCAGGGTGATTTGGACGCTGCAGGGTCCGGCTCCTGTGCGGGGTGAGGTGGACTCTGCAGGGTCCGGCTCCTGTGCGGGGTGAGGTGGACTCTGCAGGGTCCAGCTCCTGTCCAGGGTGATGTGAACGCTGTAGGGTCTGGCTCCTGTGCTAGGTGAGGAGGACTCTGTAGGGTCCGTCTCCTGTGCTGGGTGAGGTGGGCTCTGCAGTGTCCGGCTCATGTGTGGGGTGAGGTGGACTCTGCAGGGTCCGGCTCCTGTGCCAGGTGAGGTGGACTCTGCAGGGTCCGGCTCCTGTGCCAGGTGAGGTGGGCTCTGCAGTGTCCGGCTCCTGTGCTTGGTGAGGTGGGCTCTGCAGTATCCGGCTCCTGTGCCAGGTGAGGAGGACTCTGCAGGGTCCGGCTCCTGTGCCAGGTGAGGTGGACTCTGCAGGGTCCGGCTCTGGTCTGGGGTGATGTGGATGCTGCAGTGTCCGGCTCCTGTGTCGGATGATAAGGATGCTGCAGGGACACTGCCATGTGCTCTGGATGTTGCAGTGTTTTGGGTTGAGGAGGTGCTGAGGGATGCGTATGTGCCAGGACACATTCTTGATCAGTGGTCACACTGCTGGCAGTGCTAGTCCTGTCCCTGGCAATGCAGTCAAAGAAAGGATGACCCAGGGCCACTTGTCCATAGGACCTGGCAATGCAGTGTCTGCAGATGACAACGATCTCAGTAAGGGGCGAGGGAGTGTATGGAGAGGGGTGACATCCTCACCCTGGGGCTACTGAGCCCTGGTTATGTGGGCATCATGTCTTCATTGTGTGTGGTGGGGGGTTGTCTGGTGCTGTGTCCGGATGTCTGGCACCTGGGCACTATTGGCAATCCCCCTGGCACGCAGTGTATAGGGCGTTACGTGCAGGTGGCGGTGTGATAGTTGTGTTACGATTCGTGGAGTTTCTCAGGAAGGGTGGAGGGTTTCCTGCTCTCACTATGTGTCAGTTTATGTTCCTATCTGTCACTATATACAGATGTAGCAGAGCTGAGTACCACAGAGGTTTTCTCCTCAGTAGATGTTACCTGTGATCCTATGTACAATCCTGTGCCACATAACTAGACTCTGCTACATCTGCACCTGTCGGGTTTGTCACATTCCTCTGGACTCCAGCGTCCTCTGTAACCTGAGTGGGGCGCAGTTTGTGGGTATCTGTTACCTTCTCTCACGGGGCGGTTATCTCCTAACCCATCGGTAAGGCAACCCTCCGCTGCACCTCCTCCAGGCAGGGGAGTCCTGGACCCTCCTAGGGTGATGTCAGCGTTTGGACCTGTAATCTTCCCTCTGGGGGGGGATCACGTTAATTCTTACATGGAAAGTGTCGGGGAGGGGTGAATCCATGGGGCTGGGAAGTGTTTTCAATTATTCCAATAACCAAGCGAGTCAGGAATGCGTAAGTGATGTCTGTGATTGTGATGTCTGCACAGAGGTACCGAGGGCCTCCGGGAGATCATTGGTTTTCCACAGTTTTACCCAAAATTCAAAAGTCCAGCCATAGACCTAACACTGTTCATGAAGCATAGAAGTGTTCCATTCAGGTGGCAGAAAAGTTTATCATTTTTCTGGCATAGCATTGACCTGGGAAAAATAGTTCTGGATCCTGAGTTCCAGTAATTCAAGCACCCAGACCTGTTGGCCCTGGTGCCTAAGAGCTGGGAGTGCTGCACCCCTGGTGCCCAAGAGCATTGTGTGCTCTACCCCTGGACTGGCCCTGGTACCCAGGAGCTGGGTGTGCACCAGTACCTCTGGTCTCCAAGAGCTGGGTGTGCACCAGTACCTCTGGTCTCCAAGAGCTGGGTGTGCACCAGTACCTCTGGTCTCCAAGAGCTGGGTGTGCACCAGTACCTCTGGTCTCCCAAGAGCTGGGTGTGCACCAGTACCTCTGGTGTCCAAGAGCTTAGGAGTCCATAACCTTTTCCATGTAAAAGCCTGTTTTTTTGGACCCTTGGAAGGGTCATTTTGGCCCCTGTTCTCTTCACCCCCTGACTGGATTTGTATGATTAATGGAAACTTTTGATTCTTTCCCGACTCCGTTCTCTGACTGATCTGGTTACATTGTGGTGGACGTTAGTTTTCTTTAAGGTTTCTTATTATTGGCTTTATTACAAAAAAATATTTTCAGATAATTTATCATTCGATTATACTTATATTATAGTTTCGTAGATTTACTTGGGTCTTTTTTTTTCTTCTGGACATATCACAAATTGCAGAAATAAAAGAATTGGCTCTTCTTTTCCTTTTCATTTTCCTCTTCTCTCCTTTTCCTCTTCTCTCCTTTTCCTCCTCTCTCCTTTTCCTCCTCTCTCCTTTTCCTCCTCTCTCCTTTTTCCTCCTCTCTCCTTTTTCCTCCTCTCTCCTTTTTCCTCCTCTCTCCTTTTTCCTCCTCTCTCCTTTTTCCTCCTCTCTCCTTTTTCCTCCTCTCTCCTTTTTCCTCCTCTCTCCTTTTTCCTCCTCTCTCCTTTTCCTCTCTCTCCTTTTTCCTCCTCTCTCCTTTTTCCTCCTCTCTCTCCTTTTTCCTCCTCTCTCCTTTTTCCTCCTCTCTCCTTTTTCCTCCTCTCTCTTTTCTCCTCTCTTTTTCCTCCTCTCTCCTTTTTCCTCCTCTCTCCTTTTTCCTCCTCTCTCCTTTTTCCTCCTCTCTCCTTTTTTCCTCCTCTCTCCTTTTTCCTCCTCCTCTCCTTTTTCCTCCTCTCTCCTTTTTCCTCCTCTCTCCTTTTTCCTCCTCTCTCCTTTTTCCTCCTCTCTCCTTTTTCCTCCTCTCTCCTTTTTCCTCCTCTCTCCTTTTTCCTCCTCTCTCCTTTTTCTCCTCTCTCCTTTTTCCTCCTCTCTCCTTTTTCCTCCTCTCTCCTTTTTCCTCCTCTCTCCTTTTTCCTCCTCTCTGGTTCTTCTCTCTTGCTGAGTCTCTGTGCTTCTTTTTGAAGTCCTCTCGGGTGAGGACTTTGTGATGTCGGGCCCTGCCGTCCTCTGTTCTCTGGGCCCTTCATCCCAGGTGTCCGACACTATTCTTCCAAGTACATTTTTGTATTCCGAATGGATAAAAGTAATGCTTTGTTTCTGAAGAAGAAGAGCGAAGATTCTTTTATTCAAGTGACTGAAATATTTTTAAAAGAAATTCCATATTTTTTTTTTCCAGCCACTGCAAAGATTTATTAGCACAAAGGATAAATCATGACTAGTTCAGCTCTGCTACATCACTATAATCACAATTTGGAGGTTGAATAAGGTTGTTTCCCATTTATAATGAAAAAATGGGAAAAAAATGGTTAATTTTCCAGTGTTGTTCATGGGCGCTGGTGGGTGGTGAAACCATTGATGGCCTCAGCTGGGGACCTTTAATGTCTACAATGTCTAAGAACAGACCATAGTCTGCAGATAATGAGGCAGATAAGTTCTGTAAGTGGAAAGTTAGATGAGTTTATTAATGCACTGCCTAACAGAAAACACATTAACATAACTACTATAATACTGCCCCCTATATACAAGAATATAACTACTATAATACTGCCCCCTATATACAAGAATATAACTACTATAATACTGCTCCTATATACAAGAATATAACTACTATAATACTGCTCCTATATACAAGAATATAACTACTATAATACTGCCCTATATACAAGAATATAACTACTATAATATTGCTCCTATGTACAAGAATATAACTACTATAATACTGCTCCTATGTACAGGAATATAACTACTATAATACTGCCCCTATGTACAAGAATATATCTACTATAATACTGCGCCTATATACAAGAATATATCTACTATAATACTGCCCCCTATATACAAGAATATAACTACTATAATAATACTGCCCCTATGTACAAGAATATAACTACTATAATAATACTGCCCCTATGTACAAGAATATAACTACTATAATACTGCTCCTATATACAAGAATATAACTACTACAATACTGCCCCTATATACAAGAATATAACTACTATAATACTGCTCCCTATATACAAGAATATAACTACTATAATACTGCCCCTATGTACAAGAATATAACTACTATAATACTGCCCCTATGTACAAGAATATAACTACTATAATACTGCCCCTATGTACAAGAATATAACTAATATAATACTGCCCCTATGTACAAGAATATAACTACTATAATACTGCCCCCTATATGCAAGAATATAACTACTATAATACTGACCCTATATACAAGACTATACCGTAACTACTATAATACTGCTCCTATATACAAGAATATAACTACTATAATACTGCCCCTATATACAAGAATATAACTACTATAATACTGCTCCTATATACAAGAATATAACCACAATAATACTGCTCCTATATACAAGAATATAACTACTATAATACTGCCCCTATGTACAAGAATATAACTACTATAACACTGCCCCTATATACAAGAATATAACTACTATAATACTGCCCCCTATATACAAGAATATAACTACTATAATACTGCTCCTATATGCAAGAATATAACTACTATATTACTGACCCTATATACAAGACTATAACTACTATAATACTGCTCCTATATACAAGAATATAACTACGGTACTATAATACTGCCTCTATGTACAAGAATATAACTACTATAATAGTGCCCCTACAGTGTTGGCCAAAAGTATTGACACCCCTGCAGTTCTGTCAGATAATACTCAGTTTCTTCCTGAAAATGATTGCAATCACAAATTCTTTGGTATTATTATCTTCATTTAATTTATTTTAAATGAAAAAACACAAAGAGAATGAAGCAAAAAGCAAAACATTGATCATTTCACACAAAACTCCAAAAATGGGCCAGACAAAAGTATAGGCACCCTCCGCCTAATACTTGGGTGCACAACCTTTAGCCAAAATAACTGCGATCAACCGTTTCCAGTAACCATCAATGAGTTTCTTACAATGCTCTGCTGGAATTTTAGACCGGTCTTCTTTGGCAAACTGCTCCAGGTCCCTGATATGTGAAGGCGCCTTCTCCAAACTGCCATTGTTAGATCTCTCCACAGGTGATCTATGGGATTCAGGTCTGGACTCATTGCTGCCACCTTAGAAGTCTCCAGTGCTTTCTCTCACACCATTTTCTAGTGCTTTTTGAAGTGTGTTTTGGGTCATTGTCCTGCTGGAAGACCGAGATGACCTCCGAGAGAGACCCAGCTTTCTCACACTGGGCCCTACATTATGCTGCACAATGTATTGGTAGTCTTCAGTCTTCATAATGCCATGCACACGGTCAAGCAGTCCAGTGCCAGAGGCAGCAAAGCAACCCCAAGGGTATGTGCTCACGGTCCGGAGGAGCTGTGTGCTGGACGCAGCTCCTCCGGACCTGAGGGAAGCCGCGGGTGGCCGCAGAGAGACCGCAGCCGCCCCGTACTCACCATCATCGGCGGGTGCGGGGCGGCTTCTCCATGCAGTCTCTCTGTGGCAGCCGCTTCCGACTCCGCAGCATGAAATGATCATGCTGCGGAGGAGCGGACTCCCGGCAACCCGCACCACAGCTCCAAAGACGCTGCGGGCAGGTTATGCATAGTGAGGATGGGATTTCTTGAAATCCCATCCACTATGCTGATACTGTACTACGCAAAGACGCTGCGTCCAAAACACTGTGTATCCTGATAGTGTGCACGCACCCCAAAACATCAGGGAGCCTCCGCTATGTTTGACTGTAGGGACCGTGTTCTTTTCTTTGAATGCCTCTTTTTTTCTCCTGTAAACTCTATGTTGATGCCTTTGCCCATAAAGCTCTACTTTTGTCTCATCTGACCAGAGAACATTCTTCCAAAATGTTTTAGACTTTCTCAGGTACGTTTTGGCAAACTCCAGTTTGGCTTTTTTATGTCTCGGGGTAAGAAGTGGGGTCTTCCTGGGTCTCCTACCATACAGTCCCTTTTCATTCAGACGCCGACGGATAGTACGGTTTGACACTGTTGTACCCTCGGACTGCAGGGCAGCTTGAACTTGTTTGGATGTTAGTCGAGGTTCTTTATCCACCATCCGCACAATCTTGCGTTGAAATCTCTCGGCAATTTTTCTTTTCCGTCCACATCTAGGGAGGTTAGCCACAGTGCCATGGGCTTTATACTTCTTGATGACACTGCGCACGGTAGACACAGGAACATTCAGGTCTTTGGAGATGGACTTGTAGCCTTGAGATTGCTCATGCTTCCTCACAATTTGGTTTCTTAAGTCCTCAGACAGTTCTTTGGTCTTCTTTCTTTTCTCCATGCTCAATGTGGTACACACAAGGACACAGGACAGAGGTTGAGTCAACTTTAATCCATGTCAACTGGCTGCAAGTGTGATTTAGTTATTGCCAACACCTGTTATGTGCCACAGGTAAGTTACAGGTGCTGTTAATTACACTAATTACAGAAGCATCACATAATTTTTGTAACAGTGCCAATACTTTTGTCTACCCCCTTTTTTTATGTTTGGTGGAATTAGATCCAATTTGGCTTTAGGACAATTCTTTGTGTTTTTTTTCATTAAAGACAAATTAAATGAAGATAATAATACCAAAGAATTTGTTATTGCAATCATTTTCAGGAAGAAACTGAGTATTATCTGACAGAATTGCAGGGGTGTCAATACTTTTGGCCAACACTGTATGTACAAGAATATAACTACCGTATATACTTGTGTATAAGCCGACCCGTGTATAAGCCGACCCCCCTACTTTTGCCCCCAAAACCTGGGAAAACCTATTGACTTGTGTGTAAGCCGAGAGTGGACCCCAGCACAGGTATACAGGCCTCCCCAGTGGTAGTATACAGTAGCCTCCCCAGTGGTAGTATACAGCAGCCTCCCCAGTGGTAGCATACAGCAGCCTCCCCAGTGGTAGCATACAGCAGCCTCCCCAGTGGTAGCATACAGCAGCCTCCCCAGTGGTGGCATACAGCAGCCTCCCCAGTGGTGGCATACAGCAGCCTCCCCAGTGGTGGCATACAGCAGCCTCCCCAGTGGTGGCATACAGCAGCCTCCCCAGTGGTGGCATACAGCAGCCTCCCCAGTGGTGGCATACAGCAGCCTCCCCAGTGGTGGCATACAGCAGCCTCCCCAGTGGTGGCATACAGCCGCCTCCCCAGTGGTGGCATACAGCCGCCTCCCCAGTGGTGGCATACTGCCGCCTCCCCAGTGGTGGCATACTGCCGCCTCCCCAGTGGTGGCATACAGCCGCCTCCCCAGTGGTGGCATACAGCCGCCTCCCCAGTGGTGGCATCCACACACACACACACACACACATATGCACCGCTTCTTACCTTGTCCGGTGCTGTCCCCGCTGTCATGCCCTTCTCCTCCGGCCGTCGGGTGGTGTCCCCGCTCCTCTCCTGGTCTGCGGTGCAGTGTCCCGATCCAGTTGCATGCTGATCGGTGCGGTGCCCGTCGACTTCCTGCTTCCTCCTGTAATCTCCGCCCAGGTCAGGCCCTGCACCAATGAGAGCGCAGGACCCGTGCCGTCAATCACCACCCAGATGACGTTGAGGCCTCTGATTGATTCTATATACAAGAATATAACTACTATAATCCTGTCCCTATATACAAGAATATAACTACTATAATCATGTCCCTATATACAAGAATATAACTACTATAATACTGCCCCTATATACAAGAATATAACTACTATAATACTGCCCCATGTACAGGAATATAACTACTATAATACTGCCCCTATATACAAGAATATAACTACTATAATACTGCTCCTATATACAAGAATATAACTGCTATAATACTGCCCCCCTATGTACAAGAATATAACTACTATAATACTGCTCCTATATACAAGAATATAACTACTATAATACTGATCCTATATACAAGAATATAACTACTATAATACTGCTCCTATATACAAGAATATAACTACTATAATACTGCTCCTATATACAAGAATATAACTACTATAAACTGCTCCTATATACAAGAATATAACTACTATAATACTGCCCCTATATACAAGAATATAACTACTATAATACTGATCCTATATACAAGAATATAACTACTATAATACTGCCCCTGTATACAAGAATATAACTACTATAATACTGCCCCTATGTACAAGAATATAACTACTATAATACTGCTCCTATATACAAGAATATAACTACTATAATACTGCTCCTATATACAGGAATATAACTACTATAATGCTGCTCCTATATACAAGAATACAACTACTATAATACTACTCCTATGTACAAGAATATAACTACTATAATACTGCTATTAGAATAGTATAATAGATTTGTCCAGCAGTGAAGGGGTATGCAGGAGCAGATTATTTATAATTGGGGTGCAGGGTTCATCATCACTGGATTAGAAAGAGTCTTCAATTTAATAAAAATATAATTGGATCTGACGACTTTACGTTCCTCCGCTCAGTGGCCCCCAGAGCTCGCAATTACCCTAATTGTTGTAATAACGATTGGGGGCTGCACATTCCTGTCGGTATTGAGCGGCGCTCCTTCCGGGTGACATTGTAGCAGTGAGGGTGCGCCCCGGACCCCAATGAGGGCCGAGTCCCACAATGTGCCTGTCATTAGCTGCTCTGTCTCATAACAAGCCCCGTTCTGTCATTGTCCCTTTGATCTGCAGATTTGGCAGGAGCCTCCGTCTCACAAATGATGGAGATTATGTAATTCTCTGTGCGTCGTGTCACTGAGTGCTGACACTCGCCCCGAGCCGCCCTCCCTGACATATTTTTTGTGCAGATTTTTGTTTTCTGTTATATTGAAGTCTAATAAAGAATCCCATGCCCGCAGCATCTGTGGAGTTGGACTCCCATGATCATCCTGAGCCTCCTGCTTCATATATGCAATGCTAGAAATCATTTAGAACTGGTATATATGGCAATATGGGCGCATCTCCTCAGTGTGACGTAGAAATATATAGAGTAATATGGATGTCCTCTGAACACCTTGTTCTTCTGTGTCTTGCTCAGTGATGGTCGGGTTCAGCCTCCTCACCTCAGCCGTGTCTCTGAGCACTGAACACCTTGTTCTTCTGTGTCTTGCTCAGTGGTGGTCAGACTACGTCTCCTCACCTCGCCATGTCTCTGAGCTCTGAACACCTTGTTCTTCTGTGTCTTGCTCAGTGGTGGTCGGGCTCAGCCTCCTCACCTCGGCCGTGTCTCTGAGCTCTGAACACCTTGTTCTTCTGTGTCTTGCTCAGTGATGGTCGGGCTCAGCCTCCTCACCTCGCCATGTCTCTGAGCTCTGAACATCCTTCTTCTTCTGTGTCTTGCTCAGTGGTGGTCGGGTTTAGCCCCCTCACCTCGGCCATGTCTCTGAGCTCTGAACACCTTGTTCTTCTGTGTCTTGCTCAGTGGTGGTCGGGTTCAGCCTACTCACCTCAGCTGTGTCTCTGAGCACTGAACACCTTGTTCTTCTGTGTCTTGCTCAGTGGTGGTCGGGCTCCGCCATGTCTCTGAGCTCTGAACACCTTGTTCTTCTGTGTCTTACTCAGTGGTGGTCGGGCTCCGCCTCCTCACCTCGGCTGTATCTCTGAGCTCTGAACACATTGTTCTTCTGTGTCTTGCTCAGTAGTGGTCGGGCTCAGCCTCCTCACCTTGGCTGTGAGCACTGAACACCTTGTTCTTCTGTGTCTTGCTCAGTGGTGGTCGGGCTCAGCCTCCTCACCTTGGCCGTGTCTCTGAGCACTGAACACCTTGTTCTTCTGTGTCTTGCTCAGTGGTGGTCGGGTTCAGCCTCGGCCGTGTCTCTGAGCAATGAACACCTTGTTCTTCTGTGTCTTGCTCAGTGGTGGTCGGGCTCAGCCTCCTCACCTCAGTCGTGTCTCTGAGCACTGAACACCTTGTTCTTCTGTGTCTTGCTCAGTGATGATCGGGCTCAGCCTCCTCACCTCGGCCGTGTCTCTGAGCACTGAACACCTTGTTCTTCTGTGTCTTGCTCAGTGGTGGTCGGGTTCAGCCTCCTCACCTCGGCTGTGTCTCTGAGCACTGAACACCTTGTTCTTCTGTGTCTTGCTCAGTGGTGGTCGGGTTCAGCCTCCTCACCTCGGCTGTGTCTCTGAGCACTGAACACCTTGTTCTTCTGTGTCTTGCTCAGTGGTGGTCGGGCTCAGCCTCCTCACCTCAGCCGTGTCTCTGAGCTCTGAACACATTGTTCTTCTGTGTCTTGCTCAGTGGTGGTCGGGTTCAGCCTCGGCCGTGTCTCTGAGCAATGAACACCTTGTTCTTCTGTGTCTTGCTCAGTGGTGGTCGGCCTCAGCCTCCTCACCTCGGCCGTGTCTCTGAGCACTGAACAGCTTGTTCTTCTGTGTCTTGCTCAGTGGTGGTCGGGCTCAGCCTCCTCACCTCGGCTGTGTCTCTGAGCTCTGAACACCTTGTTCTTCTGTGTCTTGCTCAGTGGTGGTCGGGTTCAGCCTCCTCACCTCGGCCGTGTCTCTGAGCACTGAACACCTTGTTCTTCTGTGTCTTGCTCAGTGATGATCGGGCTCAGCCTCCTCACCTCGGCCGTGTCTCTGAGCACTGAACACCTTGTTCTTCTGTGTCTTGCTCAGTGGTGGTCGGGTTCAGCCTCCTCACCTCGGCTGTGTCTCTGAGCACTGAACACCTTGTTCTTCTGTGTCTTGCTCAGTGGTGGTCGGGTTCAGCCTCCTCACCTCGGCCGTGTCTCTGAGCTCTGAACACCTTGTTCTTCTGTGTCTTGCTCAGTGGTGGTCGGGTTCAGCCTCCTCACCTCGGCTGTGTCTCTGAGCACTGAACACCTTGTTCTTCTGTGTCTTGCTCAGTGGTGGTCGGGTTCAGCCTCCTCACCTCGGCTGTGTCTCTGAGCACTGAACACCTTGTTCTTCTGTGTCTTGCTCAGTGGTGGTCGGGCTCAGCCTCCTCACCTCGGCCGTGTCTCTGAGCTCTGAACACCTTGTTCTTCTGTGTCTTGCTCAGTGGTGATCGGGTTCAGCCTCCTCACCTCGGCCGTGTCTCTGAGCACTGAACACCTTGTTCTTCTGTGTCTTGCTCAGTGGTGGTCGGTTCAGCCTCCTCACCTCGGCCGTGTCTCTGAGCTCTGAACACCTTGTTCTCCTGTGTCTTGCTCAGTGGTGGTCGGGTTCAGCCTCCTCACCTCGGCTGTTCTCTGAGCACTGAACACCTTGTTCTTCTGTGTCTTGCTCAGTGGTGATCGGGTTCAGCCTCCTCACCTCGGCTGTGTCTCTGAGCACTGAACACCTTGTTCTTCTGTGTCTTGCTCAGTGGTGGTCGGGCTCAGCTCCTCACCTCGGCTGTGTGCACATGAACACCTTGTTCTTCTGTGTCTTGCTCAGTGGTGGTCGGGTTCAGCCTCCTCACCTCGGCTGTGTCTCTGAGCACTGAACACCTTGTTCTTCTGTGTCTTGCTCAGTGGTGGTCGGGTTCAGCCTCCTCACCTTTTGTCTGTACTGTTTGCCCCAATATCAGTGCAGTGCAGGAGCTCAATATTCTGTAGACAGGGAAAATCTGTGACATATTTGGGGAATCTTAATAGACATTTTCTCTGAGGAGAATAAGCTGCTAATAATTCTGTACACCCTGATAAACGGTGGGGCATACTGAGGCCACACCCCCTCATTGCACAAATACATATCACATGATCTGCTCCATCCAATCAGCATTCAGGTTTATACAGAGGAACATCTGCATAAAGTAATGATGAGAATACTGCACTAGTGATCACTTACCATTTCTTTGGGTGATGTGACTGCTGTGGACCCCCTGCATGGAGCCCATCCCCCCTGAGTGTGTAGGATTCCTGTCTGCCCTGGGATTAGATCCTGTCATTGCTCCCTGTCACCCAGAAGTGATGATCTCCCTGCAGCCATCGAGGCATCTGTCATATGGTGTCATGTAAATATCTACAAAAATGCCAATGGCCAAGATCTCCCAATAGACTGATCCTAGTGACCTCGCAGGGTCGTCCTGTGAGTGACCTTTACATGCTGGTGCTTGTAGTTCTGTTGCAGCTTCCATTGCCAAACTGCATTTTGGGATTAGTGAAAAATTACTTGAGATTTGATGTTTCAGCGTTTGTGACTTAAGAATTTACTGTCTCAAATATTCAAGATCTCAGTGTTCCATCAGTGATTGTTACAGGCAGGGGATACTGGAGCTTTATTATCGTGATACATTGTATCATGTTTGTTTTCTCCAGTTGGTTTGAAATATGAAATGATTCCACAACGAATTATCAAGAAGAATGTGATTGTTGCCCCTTTTTTCAGGGGTGTGTGTGTGTGTGGGGTGGGGGGGTGGGGGGGCAGTTTAAATATTTAGGATATTTATAGTTTGTATACTAGCTGATGAAAGGGAGCTGGCAATGCTGGGGGACTCAATTAGTGATGTAGGTTAAGTGGAGCTTGGCTGTGTGAGGAGCTGGGATTTATCAGGAATACTTGTTCTCCTTATCTCCATCCCACCATGTCTATGAGAAAGTCCAGATGCACTGGTGTGAGGTGGATGTATGGCTGCAGGGAGATATATATGTTGTGTGCTCATTTTGTAGGCATGTGTATGAATATATGTGTGCATATACATATAAATCAGGGCTGTAGAGTCGGTAAGTCTAACCTCTGCTCCGCAAGTTCCCTGAATTCGACTCCCAACTCCACCAAAATGGACACTGGCTCCACAGTCCTGATATTTATTTATTTATTATTATTTATTTATATAGCGCCATTAGGTTCCATGGCGCTTTACATGAGGATAAGGGAGACAAGAACAAGTACACTAAATCTAGGCGATCAGACGTACAGTACAGGAGGGGCAGGGACCGTGTCCACGAGGCTCACAGTCTACGAATGATATAAATAACTTCTAAGGCTATGTTCACACTGTGCGTTTATGATCCGTTTTTGCAGTGAACCATCATTTAAATGGAATCCCAGCTAAGGGTCCTGTCACACTTGGCGACATTCCAGCCATCCCAACAACGATACGACCTGGTAAGGATCGCTGGAGCGTCGCTACGTGGTCGCTGGTGAGATGTCAAACAGTCAGATCTACTCAACAACGCAGCAACGATACGCGACCCGTATAACGACCTCGGTGGTCGTTGGGACCCTGTCACACAGCAGCTAGTCTGACGACTCAGACCTACGTGGCTCAGTTCTGAGTCGCCAACAGGTCGTTGTTAAGGCGTCAAACACACCAGTGCATGCTGCCCAGCGGGACCCGACGATCAAAAAATGGTCCAGGCCATTCTGACATGATCGGCGATGTCACAGCAGGGGCCCGGTCGCTGCTACGTGTCAAACATAGCAAGATCGCTGGTGAGGTCGCTGTTGCGTCACAAAACCTGTGACACAACAGCGATCTCGCTATGTGTGAGGGGGGCTTAAAACCCCTATCACACATAACCAGATCGTTAGCGAGATCATTGTAACGTAACAGCGATCTCGCTAAGTGTGACACTTTGCAGCGATAAGGCCCCTGCTTTGAGATCGCTGATTGTTACAAAGTGCTCTGGGTCATTTTTTGGTCGTTGGTCTCCCGCTGGCCAGCACATATCGCTGCGTGTGACAGCAAGAGACCAACAATCAGCGACCTCACAGGCTGGTAACCATGGTAAACACCGGATATCTAGGCAGCGCTAGTCCATATTACCATGGTTACCAACGCTAAGCAGGGACGACGCTGGTAACTATGATAAACACCGGGTATCTAGGCAGCGCACACTGCCTAGATACCCGCTGTTTAGCCTAGTTACCAGTGTCTTCCCGCTTCCAGCGATCTGGAGATGGCTCCCTGGTTGCTGAGGAGATCTGCCTGTTTGGCGGTAACTGCAGTCATGTGACCCGATGATGCTCTGTGACATCATCACAGGTCCTGTAAGCACACGGACTTTGCTGGGAGGCAGCTCTGGATCGAGGATAGGTGAGCATAATGATTTTTTATTTTTAACTTTTTCTTATATTTCAATTCTGCAATGTATATTATACATTGCAGAAGTGAAAGTGCCCCGCTGTGTCCGGATCCGTGATAATCATGGACCCGGGCACAGAATAGGTCGCCCCCTGTGGTGTCCTTTCCTGTCCGTGGGATCCTACAAAAAGTAGGATCCCACGGACAGGGAAAAATGTCAAAGCTGCCTAACATATCAATCACTGCTGACAGAAGCATTTATAACCTTGTGTCTCCAGCAGAGTTTGTATCTATGAATGATTAGATAAAGAGATTTACTCTAGACTATGGATGGCCCCCTTGTCCCTGGTGTCCTGTGTATGATTTGTTCTCTGTTTCCTCCTATTTGTCTCCTGGATTGTCTGCTGTCCTGTGTATGGTCTTGCCCCATGGTTCTCCCTGATGCAATGTCCTGTACACAATTTACTCCCAGGTTCCTCTTTGTGCTTCGTCATCATAATTGTCATCTCACCGTTTTGGTGCTTTCTTTGCACTTTTTGTCAAGTATATAATCTTAGTTCTTGGGTCTCGTCTGCACCCTTGTGCCTTTTAAATTAGTTAGCGCTTCGTTCCCCTTTGCGATCCTGTGTCCTATAAACGATTTGGACCCTGGTTCACTTTGCAGCCTGTTTTGTATGTTATTTGGCACCTGGTTCTTCCCTGCACTCTCGTGTCCCGCATATAATATTGACTGACTGCTGGTTCCCTTCGTGACCACGTATTCTATAGATGATTTGGACCCTGGTTACCCTCGGCAGCCTGTTCTGTATTTCATTAGGCCCCTGGTTCTTCCCTGTACTCTTATATAATATCGACCGCTGGTTCCCGTTTGCGATCTTGTATCCTATAGTTGATTTGTTACCTGGTTTCCCTCAGCAGCCTGATTTGTATATCTATGTCCCAATTTCTCCCACCTGGGCTCTTTCAGCACCTGATACTGTTCGCTGGTTCTTTCTGCACCATGTTGCCATTGGTGTGATCTTTGCCCCTGGTCCCCTGTGCCCTGGTGTCTTCTTTTCCTCTTGCAGTTAATCTGATGGAAACATGAATCGGTTGAAGCAGTTTTCAGTGATATCTCATCACAGGGAGGGCACGTGCCATTCACAAGCGAGGGCCAGTCACTCTAGCAGTTTTGTGCGCTGGGTATTGGCAGGGACACCCAGTCCTGTTTTTGCTTATTGTAGTTTCGTCCTGCTTGTGTTGTGCCAAATGTATTAAAAATAATAAAGATTTTTAAACTTACCCTCCCCCGGGTGTTCCGGAGCTGGGAGCCGGGAGATCTTCTGGAGGTATCGTCCTGCCAGGGCCTTGCATGATGTCATAATGACATCGGCACTGTGATTGGCCACTCGCGGCCATGTGCTATGCGCATCACATGAACATGAGCGGCCAATCGGCTTCCCCTCTTTGGGGGTAGCCCTTTGGCCGGCTTCCCCTCTTTGGGGGTAGCCTTTTGGCCGGCTTCCCTCTTTGGGGGTAGCCTTTGGCCGGCTTCCCCTCTTGGGGTAGCCCTTTGGCCGCTTCCCTCTTTGGGGGTAGCCCTTTGGCCGGCTTCCCCTCTTTGGGGGTAGCCCTTTGGCCGGCTTCCCCTCTTTGGGGGTAGCCCTTTGGCGGCTTCCCTCTTGGGGTAGCCTTTGGCGGCTTCCCTCTTTGGGGGTAGCCCTTTGGCCGGCTTCCCCTCTTTGGGGGTAGCCCTTTGGCCGGCTTCCCCTCTTTGGGGGTAGCCCTTTGGCCGGCTTCCCCTCTTTGGGGGTAGCCCTTTGGCCGGCTTCCCCTCTTTGGGGGTAGCCCTTTGGCCGGCTTCCCCTCTTTGGGGGTAGCCCTTTGGCCGGCTTCCCCTCTTTGGGGGTAGCCCTTTGGCCGGCTTCCCCTCTTTGGGGGTAGCCCTTTGGCCGGCTTCCCCTCTTTGGGGTAGCCTTTGGCCGGCTTCCCTCTTTGGGGTAGCCCTTTGGCCGGCTTCCCCTCTTTGGGGGTAGCCCTTTGCCATGGGAACTACTAATGGCGCCTTCTAAATTACCACTTACACCATGCTAGGAAATGCAGGGCAGTAATTGCACTTTCTGGAGGCAGAGAGGTAGTGCGCTGTCGCATTTTGGTGAGTCCACAGCACTGGTATTGCAGTTAGATCCAATACCACTCTCACAATATGAACTTTGTGATGGAGTGTTTGCATTGTTATGACAGAGCACCGTGACCCGTCAGTGAATGGTTCTATGTTATCATAAGGTTTTTTTTTTTTTTACACTGTATAGAGGATCCCGCTGCTTTTGGTGCCTTACGCCTCCTCAGTATCAGTGCTTGGAGTGAATTTTAAGTCTGTATCAGTTTGTTGATTTCTCCCCATTTTTCCACTTGCTTTGCTGCCTGCGTCCAGCCGCCTCCTGCCTGGCGGTGTTTACCCAGCCTGCGCCCGCTCTTTTGATCGCAGTGGGTTGCGGGTCTGTTTTGTGTTTTGTACTTGGTAACCAGATAGCACAAACATCCAGAGAGCGATTGTTTCCCATCACAGAATACATTATTTGTAAATAGAAACCAAACACTTGAGCCGCCCGCTCCGCCAGTCCTGTGAAAGCTGCGGGGCTCTGAAACGCGTGGGTGAGGGGGGGAGTGGGGCCTGCTCTCCACTCAATTGAAACATCAGGCTCTTGCCTCTATATAGTTGGTTGAGTATTTTACCATGAGATGTTACCCACCTTAACCCTGCTTTTCTGTTCGGTCAAAAAAGACCAAATTTGTAGTTTTTGATTTAATTTTTCATTTGTTTATGAACAACCGTGTTCACATACAGTATAATAATGCAACATGTATTCGAATGAAACACTTAAATTAGCTAAAAGTCAAGACTTTAATAGGTCTGGTAAAAAATGACACAAACATTATAAGTGTATAGTAGACCCGCACAGAACAGCAGGGTTAATATCTTTATTTTATTCTTGACTCCAATAAAACTTTTGAGCGGTTCACATGAATGAGCCCCACGTTCAGGACAGGGGAGCAAATGCAGAGTCTCTTGCATTGAAGAGTCCAGAATATCTGCACATTGTATAGACAGACTGTCAACCTGGATTTAATACGGTGTAATACATTATTTCTCCTCTGGGGACGCTGCAGGAAAATTGAACACAGGACCAACCAGTAGGTTTTAGGACCTATAAAGTGAAGCCAGTGCCTTGAAGGCTCTGGGATACTGAGTGCAATCATAACTTTACATCAATGATTACATGTGTGATTGCTGAGATAAATGTTATAGAAGTCCTTAAAGTGTGCAGCACATTAGCTTAACCTTCCTAGCGTTATTCCCGAGCCTGACTCGGGGTTAACATTCACTACCAGAAGCGTTAACCCCGAGTCAGGCTCGGGCTTACCCGCGTTCGCGGCAGATGCGGTAAAAAAAACCGCATCTGCCGCACTTGCGGCGCGGTTGCGGTAATCTGCATAGTAAAGGGAACCAACCACCTCGGATGACCCTCATACACTGATCATATGTGCCCCTGCAGCCTAGTAAACCATTAGCAGCACTGTTTTTGTGTGATCTTATAAACTTACATGCCTGCGTACTTGAGGGCGTCTCCCTGTGTGTGCTGGCACTTGTGAGCTGTGCTCGTCATGCCTGCTCTCCCCTCCCTTATGCACGCCCCCTCTCAGCCTGCTATAGTGATGGGAGGCTGATTGCGTCATGAAGGGGCGGGGCTACCGGGATGCGCGATTTAGCCCCGCCTTTTCATGACGCAATCAGCCTCACATCACTATAGCAGGCTGAGAGGGGGCGTGCATAAGGGAGGGGAGAGCAGGCATGACGAGCACAGCTCACAAGTGCCAGCACACACAGGGAGACGCCCTCAAGTACGCAGGCATGTAAGTTTATAAGATCACACAAAAACAGTGCTGCTAATGGTTTACTAGGCTGCAGGGGCACATATGATCAGTGTATGAGGGTCATCCGAGGTGGTTGGTTCCCTTTACTATGCAGATTACCGCAAGTGCGGCAAGTGCGGCAGATGCGGTTTTTTTACCGCATCTGCCGCGAACACGGGTAAGCCCGCTTTTAGCAAAAAATTCAAGACCTAAACAGACCGCCAGGGAGGTTACGAGGGGCTGGGTTTCTTTGTATTACTGCCCTGTTTTCTCTAAACCAAACCCTCCCTCCCTCTCTCCATCTCCCTGCTTGTGAGCAGGAGAAGCCCTGCCACCTCCAGTCTGTGTCCTGATCTGTCTCTTCTCACAGACGGGGTCAGATCCCTGCTATTGTCATCACAGCCGACAGATCACAGATGGGGATCTGTCTATGAAGCATACTGGGAATTGTAGTGTCTCTGGATGTGTAGACAGTGTGATTGAGCATGCTGGGGCTTGTAGTGTCACTGGCTAAGAATCTGCACATTCAGAGACACTACAACTCCCAGCATGCTCCATCCCACGATCTGCACATCCAGAGACACTACTATCCCCAGTATGCTCCATCACATTCTGCAGATCCAGAGACACTACAACTCCCAGCATGCTCAATCACAAGGTCTGCACATTCAGAGACAAACTCCTAGCATGCTCCATAGACAGATCCCAATCTGTGAAATGTGATGACAATAGCAGATATCTGTCCAGATCTGTGAGAGGAGACAGATCAGGGACCTGTAGAGATTGGAGGGGGGTGGGGGGAGAGCTGCTACTGTTTGTGATGATCATAAGCAGGGAGATAGAGAGAGGGAGGGGAGAGGGTATGGTTTAGAGTAAACAGGGCAGTAATACAAAGACACCCAGCCCCTCTTATGCTAATTGTTGCACACTCCGTCCCCCTGCTGCACACTTTCTAAGGACTTCTATAACACTTATCTCAGCAATCAAACATGGAATCATTGCAGTAAAGGTATGATTGCACTCAGCATCCCAGAGCATGTAAAGGTACCTTTACACGCCGCAACCGCGGCTGGGAATCCTGACTGCGATATGTCCCCCTGGAACTATTGCCATCAAATTGCCTCCCAGTTGCGGCGTGTAATTTGGGAATTTGGCGGCAATAAATCGCCTTGCACCGGACACCTGATTTTAGAGCAAGGCTCCTCCATCAATTGCAGCAAACCTACTGTTAGATGAGCCTCCTCCCTGTAGGTAGGATCTGAAATCTGAGGGCCTCCCTCAGGGGATCTTCCCGATCTTACAATCTCAGTACCAGTTGCATCTCTTACCTTGTATTTGTGTGAGGGGATCATCATAACATTGGGTGGGGGCTGGAGGGGGACTCTGCTATGACTGGGGGAGACGGTGGGGACTTTGCTGTGATTGCTCTGGAGACAGTGGGGACTCTGCTGTGATGGGGGGTGTAGAGTGCTGTGATTGTTAAAGTTAAGGCAAGGACCCTGCTGTAAGGGGGGTGAGGGACCCTGCTGTGATTGCTTGAGGTGGTGGGGACTCTGCTGTGATTGCTGGAGGTAGCAAGGACTCTGCTGTCATTGCTGGAGGTAGGGGGCTCTGCTGTGATTAGGTGGGAGGACTCTGCTGTGATTGCTGGGGAGGAAGTTGGGGAGACACTTTGCTGCTGGGGGTCCTGTGATGACTCCTGGACGCCCAGCGCTCCACTCCGGTGATTTTGGTATTTCAGGGAGATTTTGCTAGCAACAATGATGTTTTGTTTTAGCTTTTTCCTTTAATTAGTGGACAGATCTTTATCCTTCCATTCTTTGTGACCATTTTTCATAACCCCCCCTTCCTGTATGATAAGTGATTGTTGGGGGAGAGGTGCAGACAGGTGTGTATGGAGTCCTCCTCTTGTGATAGGTACGTGTTCACTCCTGTCATCGCTCCGGGCCCCTGTGATCTGTGTGTGGGGTGTATGGAGGAGATTTTAGCTGTTTACTTTGTGCGTTTAACATGTTTGCCTTGGGATTGAGAGCGATGTGTGACTAGTTGGCAACAGACGGAGCTACCTGACAGGCGTCACCGGCTGAGCGATGGCAGCTGACATGAGGACGATATATGGGGTTTATTGTAGGGTGATAGCAGGTGTGACAGTTACCAAGGAGATACTCATTATGGGTACCTAATGTTAAGGTTTGTACACTTGTACACATGACGAGCAAACTCTGGTCCGGCGCTTTCTCGGATGTGGACAAAAATGTGTGAATGTACCCTTAGAGAGGTATGTGCAATGGGAAACCTCAATTGAAGCTAGTTTCCCCAGTATTCATAATAAAGCCACCTATGTAGTTTCCTCAGTGCCACCCCGCTGATTGATACAGGGTTACCCTTTCCTCCCCAGTATTGCATCATCAGGGTTGCCTCCCCATGATTGGGTCAGGCTAACCCCTCCTCTCCAGTATCAAAACATCAGGGTTGCGCCCCCCCTGTTGCACCCCTTGTGATCAGATCAGGGTTACCCCTCCTTTCCAGTTTTGCATCTTCAAGGTTGTGTCCCCTAATCAGGACAGGGTTTTCCCAATAGTTGAGCTTAATCACCAGTTCAGCTTAATCACCCTGTAGTCATAACAGGATGGAAACAACTGTGACAAACCCTCAGTTGTGAGAAATGTTGGACCCTGTAAGTTTTTATCCTCTAATTGCAAGCACTGGCCGTTCACATGGATATACATGCCTTCCTGTATGCAGGGGCGAGTGTTGCCGTATAGATTGGGAAGACTTCTTTAATCTTGGGGGGACAATTGAGATGGGAGATTCCCATAGAGGTCTGGATTTGGGATTCCGCAGGTGGAGGGCTCTGGATTTGGGATGCCGCAGGTCGAGGGCTCTGGATTTGGGATGCCGCAGGTTGAGGGCTCTGGATTTGGGATACCGCAGGTTGAGGGCTCTGGATTTGGGATGCCGCAGGCCGAGGGCTCTGGATTTGGGATGCCGCAGGCCGAGGGCTCTGGATTTGGGATGCCGAGGGCTCTGGATTTGGGATGCCGCAGGCCGAGGGCTCTGGATTTGGGATGCCACAGGCCGAGGGCTCTGGATTTGGGATGCCGCAGGTCGAGGGCTCTGGATTTAAAGCTTAACCTGGCACTCTACTTAAAAAAGCAAGAGAGGGTTGATCCTTTTGGTGTTTTTTATTTGTGCAGTTTGTGAAAGTTCATCAGTCATCAAACGTTTCGGCTCATGCAAGAGCCTTCATCATGTGATTCTTGTATGTAGTAGTGGGAGTGTTACTCCACTTTTTAGCTCAGTTAGATAGGTGTATGTTGCCCATGGAGGCCTCTGTTTGATAGGGAATGCAGTCCGAGATCCAATTAGTGGATACACAGACGTGATCAGGCTGAGCGTATGGGGTCCATACATCAAGGTCCATCACATGGTTAGCAGAAAGGCAGTTTATGGCTCCTGTCCTTGTGTTTTGTGCATCATGTAGTCATGCTGGAGGGCTGGTGGCAGGAGCTCCTGCCTTTCTGCTAACCATGTGATGGACCTTGATGTATGGACCCCCATACGCTCAGCCTGATCACGTCTGTGTATCCACTAATTGGATCTCGGACTGCATTCCCTATCAAACAGAGGCCTCCATGGGCAACATACACCTATCTAACTGAGCTAAAAAGTGGAGTAACACTCCCACTACTACATACAAGAATCACTTGATGAAGGCTCTTGCATGAGCCGAAACGTTTGATGATTGATGAACTTTCACAAACTCCACAAATAAAAAACACCAAAAGGATCAACACTCTCTTGCTTTTTTAAGTAGAGTGCCAGGTTAAGCTTTATATACAGTTATTCCTCCTTCCCTGGGCACCTACGCTTGCGGTTGAGCCAGACTTGTCCTATATATAGAGGGCTCTGGATTTGGGATGCCGCCGGTCGAGGGCTCTGGATTTGGGATGCCGCCGGCCGAGGGCTCTGGATTTGGGATGCCGCCGGTCGAGGGCTCTGGATTTGGGATGCCGCCGGTCGAGGGCTCTGGATTTGGGATGCCGCCGGTCGAGGGCTCTGGATTTGGGATGCCGCCGGTCGAGGGCTCTGGATTTGGGATGCCGCCGGTCGAGGGCTCTGGATTTGGGATGCCGCCGGTCGAGGGCTCTGGATTTGGGATGCCGCCGGTCGAGGGCTCTGGATTTGGGATGCCGCCGGTCGAGGGCTCTGGATTTGGGATGCCGCCGGTCGAGGGCTCTGGATTTGGGATGCCGCCGGTCGAGGGCTCTGGATTTGGGATGCCGCCGGTCGAGGGCTCTGGATTTGGGATGCCGCCGGTCGAGGGCTCTGGATTTGGGATGCCGCCGGTCGAGGGCTCTGGATTTGGGATGCCGCCGGTCGAGGGCTCTGGATTTGGGATGCCGCCGGTCGAGGGCGGCTGGATTTGGGATGCCGCCGGTCGACGGCGGCTGGATTTGGGATGCTGCAGGTTTATTCGATGGCTCTGGATTTCGGATGCCGCAGGTCGGGGCTCCCTGGGTGTTGGCTCATTATTCTCTATCTCTGCCTAGGACATTGTCCCTATAGTCTGCAGAGCTTACAATCAATCAAGGACATGTTCAAGGAACTGAGGTTGGAACCAGTCCGTCCTGTTTCTGGAGTGGCGGCTGTCAGTACGTCACCTCTCCCTGGGGCTCAGAACTGGTTCCCCAGCTTCAAAGGCCAAATCTCTGCATCCTGGGAGTGGGGGGGCACTGAAAAATGCAAATGTGGCCCCACGTGATACCATCGAAGGTTAATGCCAGGACAGCACAGGTCACCTTGTCCCAGTCTCATTTATCTGCTTTTGCATTTAACTATTTGGTGCCTCGGGCTACTTTTCTGTGTGAGCTGTGATTTGCACCCTCCGTCCCTGGATTTTTTGGGTGTGCTGCCATCTTACCCTCGCTACACCACGTGTTTTGGGATCCTGTTCTGTTTTGCCTCCCATGTACCCCTATAGTGCCAGATTGGCCATAAATGGCCATCCGATTCTGCCAGTTCAGTCCTGGATTAGTTTCTGTCCTGTTTTTTCCCGGCCGCAAAATAGGAGACTGCTCCGATTTTTGGCACTGGTGAAAAAACCGGACCAAACAGGACAGAAAGGAATCCGGGGCGATCCGACACCTATAACATGGGAGTCTATGGGCGTCAGATCTGGGAAAAAACAGGATTGTTTCCCGGATCCGGTTTTAGTGTACTGAGCATGCTCTGTTCCCCTAATTTCACTTTAGCAGGGTAACTACATATGCTGCTAAAGTGAAATTAAAGAAAGGAATAGTTAAAAACAAAAAAATTAATGCTCACCTCCCCGCCGCAGGTCCCGCGATAGGAGGCATCTACCTCTAGTGACTGCAGGACCTTAATCGGCTGCCCAGGAAGGGGCGGCAACCCGATCAGCTGATGTGTCACATGACCGCATCAGCTGAGCGGTTTAAATCGCCCTCCATTTTGGTCATGGGACACATCAGCTGATCGGTTGCCGCCGGTCAGCTGATTAAGGTCCTGCAGCCATCGAAGGTGGACACCTCGCATCGCGGGACCCTTGGCGCGGAGAGGTGAGCATTTATTTTAAATTTTTAACCATTTCTTTCTTTAATTTCACTTTAGCAGTGTACAGTATGTAGATAGTGTGTGTAGATACACTGCTAAAGTGAAAGTAACAGCGTCAACACCACTTGCCTGGCTCGGCTCCTCCCAGCTCTTTCTGCGTCCGGATCCCTCAAAATCCTGGGTCCGGACACAGAAATGGCATCCGGAGTTTACAATCCAGACCTAGCCGTGTGGTCCTGCAAAAAACAGGATCCCCACGGACAGGAACAAAACCGTGGTTTGAAGCCAGCCTTGCCTCTTTGCTTTTTGCAGCACTATGTCCCATCTTCATTTACTGCAGTATTATTCTGCACAAGGAAGTCTATCACTGATTCATCCTGAGCCTCCTGATTCCTGAAACCAAAGACTGACTCTTGGTCGGGGGCATCAGTAGGATTGCAACTGGAAACAGAAACCCTTTGGATACTTCATAGTGGTCTTTTGTTGTCCATTTAGGGGTCCAAGGTGATGTAAAAGGTGGAATAGGAATTGAAGGGGTCACTTAAGTAAGGTTGTTGTTGTTCCCCGTGACTTTATTTTGCAGCTATCATGGAGCTGAAGGCCATAGTTCTGCGGTGCAGCTGTAGCTCGGGGCGCGGCATGTACTGGGTTACGGCCTCTCCTGTAATGGAAGGTGCCAAGTTCCTGCTTTTAATGTGTCCCACTTTACATTCAGCTCACGGAGTTCTCGACCCCTCAGCGTTCATGGGATGTGATTATTGAAGGTCACAGGTAAAACTAAGGTTGCAGATTCTTTCCACCATCGTCTCATATAAGCCGTGTCTGTGTACTACGCCCCTCCGGCGCTCTCCCAGAGGCGGTCCCCCACGCCCCTCCGGCGCTCTCCCAGAGGCGGTCCCCCACGCCCCTCCGGCGCTCTCCCAGAGGCGGTCCCCCACGCCCCTCCGGCGCTCTCCCAGAGGCGGTCCCCCACGCCCCTCCGGCGCTCTCCCAGAGGCGGTCCCCCACGCCCCTCCGGCGCTCTCCCAGAGGCGGTCCCCCACGCCCCTCCGGCGCTCTCCCAGAGGCGGTCCCCCACGCCCCTCCGGCGCTCTCCCAGAGGCGGTCCCCCACGCCCCTCCGGCGCTCTCCCAGAGGCGGTCCCCCACGCCCCTCCGGCGCTCTCCCAGAGGCGGTCCCCCACGCCCCTCCGGCGCTCTCCCAGAGGCGGTCCCCCACGCCCCTCCGGCGCTCTCCCAGAGGCGGTCCCCCGCGCCCCTCCGGCGCTCTCCCAGAGGCGGTCCCCCGCGCCCCTCCGGCGCTCTCCCAGAGGCGGTCCCCCCGCGCCCCTCCGGCGCTCTCCCAGAGGCGGTCCCCCGCGCCCCTCCGGCGCTCTCCCAGAGGCGGTCCCCCGCGCCCCTCCGGCGCTCTCCCAGAGGCGGTCCCCCGCGCCCCTCCGGCGCTCTCCCAGAGGCGGTCCCCCGCGCCCCTCCGGCGCTCTCCCAGAGGCGGTCCCCCGCGCCCCTCCGGCGCTCTCCCAGAGGCGGTCCCCCGCGCCCCTCCGGCGCTCTCCCAGAGGCGGTCCCCCGCGCCCCTCCGGCGCTCTCCCAGAGGCGGTCCCCCGCGCCCCTCCGGCGCTCTCCCAGAGGCGGTCCCCCGCGCCCCTCCGGCGCTCTCCCAGAGGCGGTCCCCCCGCGCCCCTCCGGCGCTCTCCCAGAGGCGGTCCCCCGCGCCCCTCCGGCGCTCTCCCAGAGACGGTCCCCCCGCGCCCCTCCGGCGCTCTCCCAGAGGCGGTCCCCCGCGCCCCTCCGGCGCTCTCCCAGAGGCGGTCCCCCACATCCAGTGTCGTATCTGTAGGATTAGTCGGTCGTTTAGCTTCGGTTTTTGGTCTTATGTTTTGTAGACTTTGTGGTAAATGTAGAATCTTTAGCTGTTTAGAAATGTTATCTTTTTCCTAGAATGGAGACAATCATGTTAGGAATTTGGGGACCTGGGGTGATAGTAAATCTGTGTCCGCCGTCCTTGCATAATACCGTTCCTGAGGGCACGGTGCGAGGATCTTTAGGCAGAAACCACCAATTATCACTGTCGCCTGTGAATCACGCTCTTCCCTTACAACAATCGTTGCTCTGTATTTGGCCTTTCTAAGAAGGAAGCGAATCAGGAAGAGTAGAAGAAAGGGAACCAGGTGTCCGTCAGAGAAGATCTGGCCGGCCCAACAAAATGTCCATTTTGCCCACGCCAGCTGTCGCTCTCAGCGCTTCACTGTCATCTGCCTCCTTCCAACCAAACCGGAACTCGGAAACATCAACGTCAAAAGTCACCAAGGGAAAAACAAGACGTTTCCTCCGTGGCCTCGCATCGGGGACTTAAAGGGTAACTCCTGAGCAGTAGATACTGGACTGAATGTGATATGTTTTCTAGAACTAGTCAATGCCAGATTCAAGGTGGGTATGCCCGATAAATCGGGCACCAATATGGACAGTAAACACCATTTGTCAAGACAACATGTTCCAAGCATTGATAGTAGTGTCCATAACAGCGATGGCACCCAGTGGCGTACCTTCAGGCCCAGGGGCCCCGATGCGAAACCTCCAACAGGGCCCCCAATTATTCCAAATCTATAATAGCAATAGTCTTTTTCTTTAGGCCAAAGGGACTTATGGGGCCCCCATAGGCTGCAGGGCCCGGGTACGATCGCAACCCCTGCACCTGTTGTAGTTACGCCCCTGATAGCACCTCCACAGCAGGAGACAGGAGGCCACGGTGTACTTGCCACTTCTGCGCTCCCACAGCATCTACTCATGCTTTGTCTGCTGCTTTCTGCCCCATGGGCCTGCGCGCACGCGGCACGCTCATATCTTCCATAAAGGTCAGCGCGCCCTACCCGGAAATGCGTCTCGGCCGAACAGGGTATTTTAGGCACCTTCCCCTTATGATAAGTGCCTGAGTAATGTGGCTTATACATCTGCCAGTATCATCTGTGCCAGCCTGAATCTCCCTTGCTGCCAGACCATCAGTGCCAGCCTGCAGCCGTACCCTCTGTTCCAGTCAGTATTCATGAAGCCGCCATACCTACTCCATCCGAACCAGTCCTGCTGCCATACCCACTGCACCTTACCTACTGGTCATCTGGCTGCACCTATCTACACCAGAGACTGCTTGCCTGTTGTATCCCTGACCTTTGGGGCCAGCTGTCGTACTGAGATCTCCTGGAATTGCACCTGACGGCTACCTACCCACCAGCATAGGCCTATTCCCTTCATCTGAGGTTCTAGAGGAGAAGACTCCATATCCACTAAGGTTTGCTCCTCCAGGTAGACATTGGTGGGTCCACTCCTGGATGCTCGCCCCGTTGACCGTGAACTTGGCAGAAAATCATTAGAACCCTCCAATATCTGTGTATAAGAGATTTCTAGCTCTCTGCTGATAGCTGCAGTGCTGGAGAAAGAAGGATTGGGCATGTTTGGTTTCAATATGACCCATCATCATAGATGTCTCCATCAGCGGCTCAGTCCCCCCCTCCCCATTGGGATTGTGTGTTTCTGCTCAGTCCACCATGTACAGGGGGAGGAATCGTTGCCAATCAGCCAACAGCAATGAAAGGATTTCTCATTTGACTGGAAAGTTTGCAGGTTGTTTAATTGATGTGCTGACCCCTCCATTGTAGGTACCGAGTTGGTGTCATACATAAGACTGTCTCTCCAGGCTGCACAGACTTGGCTTTACTCCTTCCACTCAAGGAAACATAAGACTGGTCAGAAATGTCCCACACCTTCAGAATAACGAGCAAGGCAGAGTATTATGTTCTGAGAGGGAGACCTGGGACGCCAAGACATTAAACAAGCCCTTGCTTTGGAGCAGGGTGAAGTTCGTTGACCCCAGTCGGGTTTTCTTTCCATTGACTTTCATCCTTGCGGAGAGATCATGCCTCATTTACTTGCAGCATAAATAGGAGGCTAAGTCCCAGCTGTCTGATGTGTAAGTGTCCGGGTGGAGAAAGCGAGAGGACAGGAAACCCCTGCTCCATCCATCCCTGTGCGCAGCCCCTCCGCTCATTGTTGTGGGGCTCAGCAGGTTCCATGTCTGTCTTTGATGGCTTTTATGGTGGACAGGGGCTGGATATGCCGGAAACTCTGGCTGTAAATCGTTGAAGATGCAAACAATACAGTTCTGCAGGGGAAATCTGTCCGTTACTGAGCTGGGGATTATATTCGGGTAATAACTCCCAGAGAGCCATTACGATGTCCCATCAGATGAAGTAGGGTTCACTCTCTCTGTGGTGGTTGGATGCTTAAGTCACCCAGTTTCAGGCTTGGGGTGGCTTTATCTAGGGTCCCAAATAACGATTATATTCTGGAACTCCTGCCCGAACACGTCAGACACTCTCCTACCCTGAGTAGCTTCAAGTGTCACCTGAAGACTCACTTGTTCCATCAAGCCTACAACCTGCCATGAGACCCAGGCGAATGCCCCATACCTGACATTCCCCCATCCTACTGTATCCTAACCCACCCCTCATAGACTGTGAGCCCTCGTGGACAGGGTCCCTGCCCCTCCTGTACCTGTACGTCCTGATCGCCTAGATTTAGTGTACTTGTTCTTGTCTCCCTCATCCTCATGTAAAGCGCCATGGAACCTAATGGCGCTATATAAATAAATAATAATAATAATAATTATATTTTATTTGATTGCATTGAGTGCCTTGAGGTCTTTAATTATAATGGATTTGTATCTTGGGTTCAGTTGGTACCTTGACACCCACTGAATAGGTGTTTCCCATGGTGTCCTGTTGTTCAGTATCTTCTCCTGCACCTTACACATTCATTGGGAGGGTTAAGGTGTTGAGTACTAAGCACCTCATGGAATCTTCAATTACAGGGTCACTTGGGAACCAACTAGAGCCAAGACCCAGGACTAGAGGATGCTGTAGACCCCATCACTGCATTCAGTATCCTGATTCCTTCCAAAGCGGTAAACGAGAGGTGCCCATGGTGCCATTTTTTTAATTTGATGAAAGCTTGACATTGATACAAGCCATTCATTAGTTTTAGAGGTCTCCAAGGTCATGAGTCCCATCCAGGTTTGGAGGAAATCTCAACCGCCACGAATTAATGGGGTCCTGATCTCCTCCAGTTCTGGAGAATTGATCGGGGCTCTTGGATTTATTGGGGTCTTGATGTCAACAGGTGGTGGTCTTTGTGCTGTAGGGTTGGAAGGGGGGCTCTTGTATATATTGGGGTCTTGGTGGTGCAGGGTTTGAATGGGGTTCTTGGGTTTATTGGAGTCTTGATGTGAACAGGTGGTGGTCTTTGTGGTCAAGGGTTGGACAAAGCTCTTGTATTAGGGGTCTTGATTTGCACAGTTGGTGTTCCTTGTGGTGAAGGGTTGGCTTTGGGCTCATGTATATATTGCAGTCTTGATGTGAACATGTGGTGGTCTTGGTAGTGCAGTGTTGGATGGCACTTTTGGATTAGGGGTCTTTACTATGAACAGGTCTTTGTAGTGAATGTTGGACGGGGCTCTTGGGTTTATTGGGGTCTTGATATAGCAGGCGGTGTTTTTTGTGGTCTTGATATGACAAGGATGTGGTCTTTTATGGTGCAGTGTTGGATTGGGCTCTTGGATTTATTGGGTCTAGATATGATCAGGTGGTGGTCTTTGTGGTGTAGCGTTGGATGGGTTTTGAATTAGGGTTTTGATGTGAACAGGTGCTGGTCACTGTAGTGCAGGTTGGATGGGGCTTTTGGGTTTATTGGGTCTTCATATAACCAGGAGGTTGTCTTTATGTTAGAGTTGGATGGGGCTCTAGAATTTATTGGGGTCTAGATATGACCAGGTTGTGGTCTTTGATGTGCAGGGTTAGATGGGGCTCTTGGATTAGGTGTCATGATCATGCTCTTCAGGCTCTTGGGTTTATTGGGGTCTTGATTCAACCAGGTGGATGTCTTGGTCATGCAGGATTGGATGGGACTCTTAGATTTATTGGGGTCTTATATGAACTGGTGGTCTCCATGTTGCAGGGTTGGATGGGAGTCTTTTATTTATTGGGGTCTTGATATGGTGGCCTTTGTGGTGGTGTTGGGCTCACTTTGTTATTGAGCAGATGATCTCCTGAGCTCTTGCAGGGTTGGCAGTGTCGCCTCTACCCCAGTGCTATTTGTTTGTGGATGTCTTATATGTTTTGTCGGAGGGAACCCCAATAAGTCACCCACTTAGTATCTGACAATTTCTCTTCTGGTAAATGCCGTAGTGAGCAAAGATGATGGATCCTTGACCGCAGAGCCTCGTAGTGACCCGTGACTATTCCCAGCGGAGAGCCGACGGTTCTGTAATCCCAGAATCCTTTGCTCCACATTCCAGATTTAAATGCCAGGCGGAATTCCTGGCATACGTTGCCCATTTAACCCTGGCATAAATAGGGTGTGAATTCTTGTGTGTCTCTGGTATAAGTAGTGTAACCTAATATTTGCGCTCTATATTTAATGGCCCCGGCAGTCTTCATCTCCTCTATGCCCGCGGCCTGTGCTGGGCACCATGGGAATTGGCACATTCTTTTTGTGTAATAACTTGGTTACAATTAAACATTGATACAGAGTGATCATTGTATCTGGTGTCGTCAGTAATTCAAGGATTCCAGTTCTCTGTATGATGGAATCCGTCCAGTTCTGGACGCTCTCAGACTGGGAGCTAATGGTTTCTCCATCCCTGGAAATCGATCATCCTCTACCAGTAAGCTTTTATGGTCCCCGGGGCCCGGTGTCGAGTCCTCCGCACTTCATACCGCCTGTAATAATAACATTTGTGTGGCTCCTCCGGGAGCAGCGTTTACCAAGAGGAAACTCAATGTAAAGGAAAATATTTCCATCTTCAATCTCGTCCTTCCCGGGAGTCGGGATCCATTTCACAGACTCGTCCTCAGATTTTATTTTTTTTATTTTTTTTTCAGCATCGTTGGATTTTTCTGATTTTATAGATTTTTCCATTTTGTGCTGGAAATGATCTATTGTTACAGCGGGTGACGTCCAGTAATGGCAGCTAAACTTTCCATGTACAGTCATACCATGAAACATTGATTTTTTTGTCTTATACTCTGGCCATAGCCAGAGCTGCATTCATACTTCTGCTGCATTTAAATTCCACACTAAGCTGAAAGGATAATTTCACATCTACAATGGCTGCTGCGTGAGGCTGGTAATGTTAGTAAATGCAGCTTTGGCTGTGAGTGGAGTAAAAGATTTTACATTCGATACTTTATAACACTCGGTCAGGGGAGGGTGCCGAGGGTGCTTGTTGAGGGGAGCCCCGCTGGGTTAGAGGAGGGCGGCTTATTGAGGGGAGCCCCACTGGGTCAGGGGAGGGCAGCTTGTTGAGGGGAGCCCCGCTGGGTCAGGGGAGGGCGGCTTGTTGAGGAAAGCCCCGCTTGGTCAGGGGAGGGCGGCTTGTTGAGGGAGCCGTTTGGTCAGTGGAGAGCGGCTTGTTGAGGAGCCCCACTGGTCAGTGGAGAGGCGGCTTGTTGAGGGGAGCCCCTGGTCAGGGAGGGCAGTTGTTGAGAGAGCCCCGCTGGGTCGAGGGAGGCGGCTTGTTGAGGGGAGCCCCGCTGGGTCAGTGGAGGGCGGCTTGTTGAGAGGAGCCCCGCTGGGTGAGGGGAGGGTGGCTTGTTGAGGGGAGCCCTGCTGGGTCAGTGGAGGGCGGCTTGTTGAGGGGAGCCCCGCTGGGTCAGGGGAGGGCGGCTTGTTGAGGGGAGCCCCGCTGGGTCAGGGGAGGGCAGCTTGTTGAGGGGAGCCCCGCTGGGTCAGGGAGGGCGGCTTGTTGAGGGGAGCCCCGCTGGGTCAGTGGAGGGCGGCTTGTTGAGGGGAGCCCGCTGGTCAGTGGAGGGCGGCTTGTTGAGGGGAGCCCCGCTGGGTCAGGGGAGGGGGCTTGTTGAGGGGAGCCCCGCTGGGTCAGGGGAGGGCAGCTTGTTGAGGGAGCCCCGCTGGGTTAGTGGAGGGTGCTTGTTGAGTGGAGCCCGCTGGGTCAGGGGAGGTGGCTCCACTTGGACGGTTCATTGTTTCTCCCTCCTCCTAATCTCCAGCACAAGCGGCCATCGCTGTGTCGTAGTCATTTCCACTAATCTGTAAAGCCTCGTGTAAGTCCTTAATGATGTGGAGAAATGACATCAGATCGGCCCACGCTCAGATCTGAAGATTACTATTTAGTAAGCCGGTAATAAATTTGTCAAAACTTGTTCAGCCGCGACGCGGTAATTGGTGATACGGCAGCAGATGCACAAACATTAACCAGATATTTGTTACTGGTTTTAACTTTTTTTTTTATTATTATTGTTTTATTTTTGAAAGTCGTGTTAAATATTGATTTACAAAAATATACAAAACTAAATAAAAAAAATCTGCATGTCCTGAAAATTGTGGTGGCTACTACTGAACTTGACAGCCATACATATACTGCCATGTATGCGCATAATGCATTTGTATGTATATGTGTATCGTTTTATAAATATAATGTATGTGTGTATACAAAATGCAATGATGGGCAGAGAATGTATTGAAACCAGAATGCAGGGGATGGAGTAAAGCACCACTGCTTTATCTCTCCCTATAGGTCCCTGTGCACACATTGCGTTTTGGTCTTTTTTTTTTTTTTTTCTTTTTGCACTATTTGAATTTTTATTTGCAGCAGATTTTACCCATTTGGGAAAAAATTGTAACAAAACCGCATGTAAAAAGTGCGTATTTTACCCTACGTTTATCCTGCTAAATGGTTCAGAAATTCCTGCAACAAATAATCATGTGCACATGCACTATTGAGATGACCCAGGCCTTTACCTCTAATATGGATGACCCTGCTGATCCCATCTAATAATAGGATGACCTTAACCCCTCCCTCTAAAGATGACTGACTCCGCCCTCTAATGCAATGACTCTGACCCCTCCCTCTAATATGTCCCTGCTGTCCCCTCCCTCTAATGATGATGACTCCACCCTCTAATGATGAGATAATCATGACCCCTCCCTCTAATGATATAACCCTGCTGACTCCTCCCTCTAATGATGAGTTAATCCTGGCCCCTCCTTTTGATGACTCTGTAGACGCCTCCCTCTAATGATCAGCTAAGTTCTGACCACACCCTTTTATGATATGACCCTGCCTGTTGTATGACCCTGCTGACCCCACCCTCTGATATGACCGTTATGACCCCATCATTAAATGAGATGACCCTGCTGACTCCTCCCTCTAATGATGAGATGACTGTTAACCCTCCCTTCTGATGTTATGACCCTGATCATGCCCTCCAATGATAAGATGAGCCTGCTGACTCCACCTTCTGAGAATACCCTGATGACCCCGCCCTATAATGATAGGACACTGCTGACCCCACTCTCTATAATGAGATGACTCTGATGGTTCTGTCTCAGTCTATGTAAGTGATCTGTAGAATCCTCAGTCTGTTTCTGTAGTGTGATAGCTGCAATGTTCCGGTTATATCGACCATCCCACGGTTAGATCTCCTGTCTTGCATTGTGTAGTCTCAGGTAATTCCCAAATAATAACGCTCTTTTTCCTCTTGTAGGTGAAGAGGAGCTGAATTCTTTCCTCCTGGGTTCGGGATCATATTTGGGTAAGTGTCTGGATATTAGCAGTTTGCTGGTTAGGTCGTGCTCTTGTGTCCATTACATGACCAACAGTACTGAATCCACTAAAGGTAATGATTTCTATTACATGACAGCAAGCAGAGATCTTAAAGGGAACCTGTCACCCCAAATAACCTTCCTAAGCTATTAATACCTGTCCCTGCAGCCTTACAATACTTCCTAACACATCCCTGTCTGACCTTTTTGACTAATATGGAAGTACAATAAAGTAGTTGGCAAACTTACGAAATTTATGTCAGCGGGGCGTTCCTCCAGACGTTTTTGACTGGTAGGCGGGTCCCCTGTGCCACTCTTACGCCCTAATGGGCGTCATTCCACCCTGCATAGCGCGGGCACGATTAGATTCTCGCGCCAGCAACGTCACCGCCGCGACGCGGTCATGTGACGCCGGGATCGGGTCAGTTCCGGTCGCAGGTCTCACACAGGCAGACTTCGCACATGGGCAGATTTCATGCTGAAGTCTGCCTGTGTGCGACAGTAAGTGACGCGATCCCGGCGTCACATGACCGCGTCGCAGCAGTGACGTTGCGGAAACGAGAATCTAATCTTGCCCGCGCTATGCAGGGTGGAATGACGCCCATTAGGGCGTAATAGAGCGGCGAGGCAGGGGTAGCGCTGCACATGGGACCCACCTACCCGCCAAAAACGCTTGGAGGAACGCCCGCTCTGACATAAATTTAGTAAGTTTGCTAACTACTTTATTGTACTTCCATATTAGTCAAAAAGGTCAGACAGGGATGTGTTAGAAAGTATTGTAAGGCTGCAGGGACAGGTATTAATAGGTTAGGAAGGTTATTTGGGGTGACAGGTTCCCTTTAATACTGCAAGGATTTGATACCCTTCCCCTCTCTAATAAAATCCGTTCTGGAGATGGTTGAGTTCCAGCTTGCTGACTGTTTCCCATAACCAATGATGCTTTTCATGTAGATCAGTTGGGCAAATTAATTAAACAGTTTGCACTTGGAAAACTGTTGCAAATTTAGATTTTTGTTTTTGGAAAAGTTTTTATGCAGTTTTCTTAAGTTTTTCAGAAAGTGGGTGGAGTTAAGCAGGAGGGTCGCGACCTACCACAGCCCAACACATTCACTGTAATTTGCAATGGCATTTTCTCCATCTTTGTAACAATATTTTCAATATTAATATCAATCGTCTGTCGGAGTGGGCTGAGTCTTGCCCACATGTGGATTCGTCAGTAAGATGCACCGTGTGTCTCGCTCTGGAACCCTTGGCTCGCTCTGATGGCGCGTGTGGCTTCCCGACAGGGTCGCTCGGTCGTCTTGTGGTTTTTGGGTGCGGCATAGAAAGTGTTTTTGAATCTCATGTCGGCTTCCTCTGCAGAGCTGTTCAGCCACAGGCCGCACCCTCGGCATGGACGGGGTTAATTACAGGGCTCGAAATCTGAACTTAGATTAATAGAGGTTATATAAAGTAATTGGGGATTATTGTGGTTTATTCCTCGGGGCCCTGAGATCTTACACACAGATGTAGAGTGATGATACTGTGCTCCCTACTCATCCTGAGCCTCCTGGTTCATGAATAGTGTTCAAGAGCTACAGTGTGCACTGACACATCCAGAGCGGCGGGACAAACAAAGACTGGATATAAAGAGGGAGAATACCGTATTATTGACGCGCTGCAGTCACCAGAGCATCGGCCCTTGGAAGGGTAAACTTCTTGAACGACTCAGTGGACTTATTGGTTATTTGCCAGGAAGTCACACTGAGCTTTTTCCATTAGACTTTGTATCACTGCGTCATCCTTCTCACATTTTCTGATTTCAGTGAGTAGAAACCTTTATTCTTCCATCCATGTTGAAATTGTATCCAGTCTTGGAAACTCTCAGGCTGGTTTCACACCACGTTTTTTGGGATCCTGTTCTGTCCGTTTGGAGAAGGACAGAACAGGATCCGTTTTTGCCTCCCATGTATCCCTATGGTGCCGGATTGGCCATAAATGGCCATCCGTTTCTGCCAATTCAGTCCCGGATTCGTTTCTGTCCTGTTTTCCCGGCTCCAAAATCCGAGACTGCTTCGATTTTTGGCTCCGGTGAAAAAACTGGATCAAATCGGACAGAAATGAATCCGGGGCGATCTGGCGCACATAGCATGGGAGTCTATGGGTGCCGTATCCAGGAAAAAAAACAGGATCGTTTTTGGGATTTGGTTTTAATATACTGAGCATGCTCAGTACACTAAAACTGCTCTGTTTCCGTAATTTCACTTTAGCAGTGTATCTACATACACTATCTACATACACTGCTAAAGTGAAATTAAATAAAGGAATGGTTAAAAATAAAAAAATGCTCACCTGTCTGCCGAGTGTCCCGTGATGCATCCACCTCCGATGGCTGCAAGGACCTTAATCAGCTGACCAGGAAGGGGCAGGGCAACCTGATCAGCTGATGTGTCACACAACCACATCAGCGTGGTTTAAATCGCCTGCCTGCCAAAACCGATCGGCGGGCGGTTTAAACCACGCTGATGTGGTTGTGTGACACATCAGCTGATTTGGTTGCCCCACCCCTTCCCGGTCAGCTGATTAAGATCCTTGCAGCCATCGGAGGTGGATGCATCACGGGACACTCGGCAGACAGGTGAGCGTTTACTTTTTTATTTTTAACCATTCCTTTCTTTAATTTCACTTTAGCAGTGTATGTAGATAGTGTGTGTAGATACACTGCTAAAGTGAAAGTGACAGCGCCGACACCACTTGCCTGGCTCGGCTCCTCCCAACAGTTTCTGCATCCGGATCCTTCAAAATCCCGGATCCGGACACAGAAATGGCACCCGGTGTTTACAATCCAGACCTCTCCGTGTGTTCCTGCAAAAAACAGGATCCTACGGACAGTAACAAAACCGTGGTGTGAAGCCAGCCTTAGTGATACATTGTAACAACCCAGGTCCAGGCTGATGATGTAGATAAGGCCCCCTTTACACTGCTGAGAATTCGGCTTGTTACACTTTACACTGCTGAAAGTTCAGCACAATATCGCCCAGTCCTGCTTGTCACAATGTATCAGTCACGTTCGAGCTCTTGGGCCCCCTTCACTTCACGTTTTTTTGAACCTCTGTGGTGATCCTTGAATTTCAAGGACACACGGACAGGCACTGATCTGTTCAAACAGAAGCCAACTGATGTCCACGGATCAGTGTTTTTCACTGATCCATCATCAGTACCAGAGAGAGGGCTTGGAGGAGATGTAGCTTGCTTCAGAGCAGATTTGCTGTACTGAGCATGCTCAGAAGTATGGTTCAGCTCCTCCCACCCCAATCTCTGGTGACTGACGGATCAGTTAAAAAGCGGTCTGTGGACATCAGTAGGCACAGATCAGTGCCTGTCCGTGTGTCCTGGAAATTCAAGGGTCCACATGGACGTGCAAAAAATGCAGTGTGAAGTAACAGTTTTGCAGCGATTCATTTTCCGTGCTCTTGATGCTCAGGGTGTGAATACTTTATAGCCCTCTGCCTTTAATGACTGCACAATGCAGAGCATAGTAATTGTTCTGTAACAAAGAAATAATGAGAGATTGGCGTCTCCACATCGCCATTCCCCCCCTCCCCCCTCCTCCATAGGTGTCTTGATATCCCGGGATGCTGCGTCCTTCCTGTCCTGTACCCCCCCCCGCCCCATGATCCTCACCAGTACCGGATACGCTTCATATCTCCTCCCAACAAGATTCCTGTAGGATGAGCTCCAGGCTGAGGGGCTCTCATCAGAGGGTCTTCCTGATATCTCTGGGCTGAGGGGCGCTCATCAGAGGGTCTTCCTGATATCTCTGGGCTGAGGGGCGCTCATCAGAGGGTCTTCCTGATATCTCTGGGCTGAGGGGTTCTCATCAGAGGGTCTTCTTGATATCTGGCGGCTCAAGGGCTCTCATTAGAGGGTCTTCCTGATACCTCCAGGTTGAGGGGCTCTCATTAGAGGGTCTTCCTGATACCTCCAGGTTGAGGGGCTCTCATTAGAGGGTCTTCCTGATACCTCCAGGTTGAGGGGCTCTCATTAGAGGGTCTTCCTGATACCTCCAGGTTGAGGGGCTCTCATTAGAGGGTCTTCCTGATACCTCCAAGTTGAGGGCTCTCATCATAGGGTCTTCCTGATCTCTGTGGGCTGAGGGGCTTTCATCAGAGGGTCTTTCTGATATCTCCAGGCTGAGGGGCTCTCATAAGAGGGTCTTCCTGATATCTCCAAGCTGAGGGGCTCTCATAAGAGGGTCTTCCTGATATCTCCATGCTGATGGGTTCTCATCAGAGGGTCTTCCTGATATCTCCATGCTGATGGGTTCTCATCAGAGGGTCTTCCTGATATCTCCATGCTGATGGGTTCTCATCAGAGGGTCTTCCTGATATCTCTGGGCTGAGGGGTTCTCATCAGAGGGTCTTCCTGATATCTCTGGGCTGAGGGGTTCTCATCAGAGGGTCTTCCTGATATCTCTGGGCTGAGGGGTTCTCATCAGAGGGTCTTCCTGATATCTCTGGGCTGAGGGGTTCTCATCGGAGGGTCTTCCTGGTATCTCCAGGCTGAGGGGCGCTCATCAGAGGGTCTTCCTGATATCTCTGGCTGAGGGGTTCTCATCAGAGGGTCTTCCTGATATCTCTGGGCTGAGGGGTTCTCATCGGAGGGTCTTCCTGGTATCTCCAGGCTGAGGGGCGCTCATCAGAGGGTCTTCCTGATATCTCCAGGCTGAGGGGCTCTCATCAGAGGGTCTTCCTGATATCTCTGTGCTCAGGGGCTCTCATCAAAGGGTCTTCCTGATATCTGGGGGCTCTCATCAGAGGGTCTTCCTGATATCTATAGGCTGAGGGGCTCTCATCAAAGGGTCTTCCTGATATCTGGGCGCTAAGGGGCTCTCATCAGAGGGTTTTCCTGATGGCTCCAGACTGAGGGGCTCTCATCGGAGCGTCTTTCTGGTATCTGAGGATTGGGGGGGAGGGGGTCTCATCAGAGGGTCTCCCTGATATCTGGGGCTGAGGGGCTCTCATAAGAGGGTCTTCCTGATATCTCCATGCTGATGGGTTCTCATCAGAGGGTCTTCCTGATATCTCCATGCTGATGGGTTCTCATCAGAGGGTCTTCCTGATATCTCCATGCTGATGGGTTCTCATCAGAGGGTCTTCCTGATATCTCTGGGCTGAGGGGTTCTCATCAGAGGGTCTTCCTGATATCTCTGGGCTGAGGGGTTCTCATCAGAGGGTCTTCCTGATATCTCTGGGCTGAGGGGTTCTCATCAGAGGGTCTTCCTGATATCTCTGGGCTGAGGGGTTCTCATCGGAGGGTCTTCCTGGTATCTCCAGGCTGAGGGGCGCTCATCAGAGGGTCTTCCTGATATCTCTGGGCTGAGGGGTTCTCATCAGAGGGTCTTCCTGATATCTCTGGGCTGAGGGGTTCTCATCAGAGGGTCTTCCTGATATCTCTGGGCTGAGGGGTTCTCATCGGAGGGTCTTCCTGGTATCTCCAGGCTGAGGGGCGCTCATCAGAGGGTCTTCCTGATATCTCTGGGCTGAGGGGTTCTCATCAGAGGGTCTTCCTGATATCTCTGGGCTGAGGGGTTCTCATCGGAGGGTCTTCCTGGTATCTCCAGGCTGAGGGGCGCTCATCAGAGGGTCTTCCTGATATCTCCAGGCTGAGGGGCTCTCATCAGAGGGTCTTCCTGATATCTCTGTGCTCAGGGGCTCTCATCAAAGGGTCTTCCTGATATCTGGGGGCTCTCATCAGAGGGTCTTCCTGATATCTATAGGCTGAGGGGCTCTCATCAAAGGGTCTTCCTGATATCTGGGCGCTAAGGGGCTCTCATCAGAGGGTTTTCCTGATGGCTCCAGACTGAGGGGCTCTCATCGGAGCGTCTTTCTGGTATCTGAGGATTGGGGGGGAGGGGTCTCATCAGAGGGTCTCCCTGATATCTGGGGGCTGAGGGGCTCTCATCGGAGCGTCTTCCTGGTATCTGAGGATTGGGGGGCTGAGGGGATCTCATTAGAGGGTCTTCCTGATATCTGGGCGCTAAGGGGCTCTCATCAGAGGGTTTTCCTGATGGCTCCAGACTGAGGGGCTCTCATCGGAGCGTCTTTCTGGTATCTGAGGATTGGGGGGGAGGGGCTCTCATCAGAGGGTCTCCCTGATATCTCCAGGCTGAGGGGCTCTCATCGGAGCGTCTTCCTGGTATCTGAGGATTGGGGGGGAGGGGGTCTCATCAGAGGGTCTCCCTGATATCTGGGGGCTGAGGGGATCTCATTAGAGGGTCTTCCTGATGATCAGATGCTGTCTCAATTCCTCACTTGCGGTCAGTGGATGGAAACCTACCTCCTCCTGCCCACTTGTTACAATGTATCTTCTGTCCTGTGTGAGGGGGATATAATGCCATAACCCTGCAGGCTCAGTTTCCATTCACATACAATTAGCAGAGTTCTCGCTTTTCTTTTTATTCTCACCTTTCTATAGACTTCAGTAGTTTCAGATTAGTTTCCCTTGAAGCTGCAGCCCCCCTCCCCCACCTTGTATCCTCTAGCTTTCCCAGCTACTAATTAGCCCAGTAATTAGCACATTTAACTCCTTCCTTGCCCGCAAGGCTGTCCTGGGGCAGTGGAGAAATGGTTAATTAAGTCCGGGCCGTTATCATTTTCCCATCTATTGTAATCAGAAACATCTGTCTGCCCCAAATCTGTGGCTGAGGCCCCCTGGCTCCGGTCCAGCCGCCCGCGGAGGGCGTAGTGCTGTGCGACAGACAGTAAATACGTGAACGCCTCAATCTTACTGCAGCTTTTTATTTTATTATTATTAATTCTGGCCTTTTGATTGGGTGTCAAGACCCGATGTTCTGCCAGTGGCACCGCCCTACTGGATATAAGCTGCAGATGTCAGATCTGCATGATATGTTATCATTCACCCCTCCACCCCCCATCAATGAATCAGGAGGCTTCGGATGAGCAGTCGTATATACCCCAGGACAGTGGGACGATTCTTGGAGGAATAGTCAGTTATTTCATCACCAGGGCCGAACACTTGGCCCTTTTATTAATCTCATCTTTTTCTTCTTCTCTCGTCTCCGGACGCTAAATGTCAAGATCTAAACTGGGCTGCGGCTGAGCAGGACGCCTCTCTAACCCCCCCAATAATGAAGCCCCTGTGAGAGTTATTTTCCGCTCCTCTGTGCGGTCCTGATGGAGCAGAGGACGCCCCCTCTATCCCCCAATAAAGAAGCCCCTGCGAGGGTTAAGTGCCGCTCCTCTGTGCGGTCCTGGTGGAGCAGGGGACGCCCCTCTATCCCCCAATAAAGAAGCCCCTGTGAGGGTTATGTTCCGCTCCTCGGTGCAGTCCTGGTGGAGCAGGGGATGCCCCTCTATCTCCCACCAAAGAAGCCCCTGTGAAGGTTGCATACCGGTCCTGGTGGAGCGGCCATGGTTCTGATTTTGGCTTCATTCCCTGCTGAGTTGTCATTTTTGGGGCTTTGTGATCCCCAGCTGGAGCATTCGTCCTCAAAAACAAAACACCCCAATAAAACACGGTGAGTCGTTCTCTCTGGTCTCTGTATTCACTTTCATGAAGCAGGAGGTTTAGGATGAACACAGGCCATGGCCCATTATATAATCTCAATCCTGCACTGGTGATCATTCAGTAATAGGGGCCTTGGTCTGTTGGGGGGGAGACCCTGGTCTGTTTGTGGGGGGCCTCTTCTTTTGGTGCTTTTTTTACAGGGGCTCATCTCTAGGAGCCTCTTCCCTGGGGGCTCCTTGTATGTTGATGCCATCTGCACCCCACTATGGTGACTCCCTGTGATAACGTGTCCCCCAGTTGTGGACCGGCCGCCCGGTAATTGCCCCTCTCGGCTGGCGGTTGATTACAGCGGGAGGTGTGATCCGGTGGCTCATGTGACCTGATCTGCGGCGCTGGCCCTCCGCCAGGCTTTCTCTGCTGCATTGAGCGTTCAGCATTTTCAATGTGTGCCGCACTGATACATTCCTTACACGCTGATACAGTATCACTTACCAGGATCCGGGATGGGAACATGCGGGTAGAGGGGTGGCTGTGATTCGCACGTCCCCCCTGATTATCTGCTGTTACTATAGGGGCTGTAAGGTGAGATCCTGACTGATAATGGCCCGTATCTCATTACTATGTGCCGGTCTGCACTGAGGTCCTATAATTGTATTCAGGACCCTCTGTAGCAACAATAGTGGCGGGGCTGGCGTAGGGTGCTATTGTAAATGCTCTAGTGCCCTGGCCAGCCGCGGTGCTTTTCATGGTGATGTTCCCCATTACATCTCAATTATCAGCCCCGTGGGTGTTGTGTGATGGCATAAAGGGGCTCATTCCTCCTGGGGGTGGGGGTGGGTGGGGGGTTGATCTTAATTCTTACAGATAATTTCAGAAAAAGACGGGGCCCCTGGGAGAAAAGGAAGCGGATACTCCAGTATCCGTATTCCTAGATGCCTATAGAGGGGGGCATTTACCCCTAACCAATGATTTGCACATCGATAAGGGGCAGATCAGATTATTCACATTTTAAAGGGAATCTGTTACCAGGTATTTGCCAACTAAGCTGAGAGCAGCATCATGTAGGGCCAGAGACCCTGATTGCAGTGATGTCTCAATTACTGGGCTGCTCAATGAAATTTTGATAAAATCAGTGTTTAATCAGCAGGAGATTATCATCAAAGGACTACTTGGCTGCCAGGAAGTCCAACATATTCATGAACTGCTAAATCTGCAACAGAGAAACAGTAATTTTATCAAAATGACAGCAAGAAGCTCAGTAAGTGACACATCGCTGGAATCAGGGTCTCTATATTTACATTATGCTGCTCTTAGATTGGATGGTAAAATTACCTTTAAGGGTCATTCCTGGTGTACCTCAGCTTAGGATACCCTTACTGTGTCAGTCTAAACTGAATTCCTGGCATTCTATTCATGAACCAGGAAGCTCAGGATGTGCAGAGCGTTATCTCTTCTCCATTATGGAGCACTATTTATCTCTCTCCGCCCGCTGTGCTGTTTTTTCCGATTGTCTGATCCATTTCCTTTTTTCCATGCTCTTGTTTTTCGTCCTAGCGCCTGAGATGTGACCTTCGACCTGTTGCCCTTTTGAGGCGAATTTTTTGGATATGCAGCCAAGTGCGGTTATAATAATTACATATGGTGGGGAGGGGCGCCATTAATCACGGCATACCAATATTCCAACCATCACGTGACTTGTGCGGTGCTACAGGCTCCTCCCTCTTATTTAGACTCCACCCTTTCTATTGAGAACCCCCATAATGGTTTATGTCCTTGCTGAAATGGATATAACTTCCATGCGGAGGCCTGCAGTGTAAAGCATGAGGGAGTAACAGACCACATGAATGAACTTTTAATAAAACTCCTTTTCACCCTTCAGCTGATGAGGTAACACAGCAGGAGCCTCCGGTATTTGTTGTTTTGTAGTGGAGCATTGCTGCAGTGTAAAGTATGTGGGATAGGAGGTCAAAAGGTGGTACAGGCTGGAGTGGCTGATAACAGCGGAGGTGGAGCTAGGAGCTGTATAGACTATTGGATCAATTTTTGCATTAGATTAGAGGTGAAGGCAAGATCAGACTGCCACAAGGGGGCAGCACTGGTCACTGGTACATGAGACAACAATCTGATTAACACTCCGGAGATGGATCTGCTCATTCCTGCTCCGATCACAGGAGTTGCCCAGCCTGACAACCTGTTAGTGGCATCTCGCCAATAATGGACAGTAGAATTGCCACTTGGATTTAGACCAACAACATGTAAACCTGAGATTTGCACTTATTGCCAGATTAATCAGTTTTTGGAAGTTTTTTTCTACCTGCCTGGTATCTACCGTGTTTCCCCGAAAGTAGGGCGCCCCGAAAGTAAGGCATGGTGCTGGTTTTAGGGGGGGTCGGGTAATGTAAGGCATACCCCGAAAGTAAGACACTGTCTTACTTCGGGGAAACACGGTATATACAACAGCAGCCCAATTGTGTATACAGCTGCAGCCCCCACCCCATGAGTATACAGCGCCCCCCCCCCCCCTCCCTTGCTGCCGCCACCGCCGACCTGTAAAGTAAAATATCATTCTACTTATCCCCGCCGGTGTCCGCTGCTGTCCCGCGCCATCACGCTCTTCCGTCTTCATCGGCTTTATCCGACTTCCTTCTCGGCGCACAGACTGACGTCATTGTCTGTGCGCCGGAGATGGAAGACAGATGAAGGCGAAGGAGCGTGATGGCGGCGTGACAGCACGGGACACCGGCGGGGATAAGTAGAGTGATATTTTACTTTACAGGTTGGCGGCAGCAGGGGGGGGGGGCGCCTGTATACTCATGGGGGGGGGCTGCAGCTGTATACACCACTGGGGCTGCAGCTGTATACACCATGGGGGCTGCAGCTGTATACACACTGGGGGCTGCAGCTGTATACACCACTGGGGGCTGCAGCTGTATACACCACTGGGGGCTGCAGCTGTATACACCACTGGGGGCTGCAGCTGTATACACCACTGGGGGCTGCAGCTGTATACACCACTGGGGGCTGCAGCTGTATACATCACTGGGGCTGCTGCTGTAACACTGCTGGGGCCTGTATATACCACTGGGGAGGTTGCTGTATACTACACTGCTGGGGGCTGTATTTTATGGTTAAAACAAAAATCGACATTTATTTTCCCAATATAAGACATACCCCAAAAATAAGACATAGTGGGACTTTTTGGGGTAAAAAAAAATGTAAGACTGTCTTACTTTCGGGGAAACACGGGTAGCTGAAAAGGACTCAAAAGATTGTATCTCGTGGAGGGAAACCAGACAAAAGGGAGGGGGAGAAGAGGAAGGAGGCTGGAGGAATGGGAGGGGAGAGGAGGAGGGAGGCCAGAGGAATGGGAGGGGAGAAGGAGGGAGGTCGGAGGAATAGGAGGGGAGAGGAGGAAGGAGGCCAGAGCAATGGGGGGGAGGCTGGAGAAATGGGGGGGGGGGGAGAGGAGGAGGGAGGCTGGAGAAATGGGGGGGGGGGAGGAGGAGGGAGACATGAGGAATGGGGTGGTGGGAGGAGGAGGGAGACTTGAGGAATGGGACGGAGAGGAGGAGGGAGGCTGGAGGAATGGGAGGAGGGAGACTGGAGGAATGGGAAGGGAGAGGATGGAGGAGGCTGGAGGAATGGAAGGGGAGAGGAGAAAGGAGCCTGGAGGACTGAGAGGGAGGCTGGAGGAATGAGTGGGATAGGAGGAGGGAGGCTGGAGGAATGGGTGGGATAGGAGGAGGGAGGCTGGAGGAACGGGAGGGAAGAGGAGGAGGGAGACTGAAAGAAAGAGAGGGTGAGTGGTGGCGGAGGGGGACTAGAGGAATGGTAGGCGGAGGGGGGTGGGAGAGGCACATGGGCATTTTTGCCTCCCCTTTAAAGCACATCTTTTTTCTGTATGTTTGGGTGTCCAGAATCGCTTGTGTGGCCCCTGTGTATGTTTTGATTCCTCAGTCTTGTATAGTTGTAGCTTGTGTGGCCCTGTGTATGGGTTTTGATTCCTCAGTCTCTATAGTTGTAGCTTGTGTGGCCCCTGTGTGTTTTGATCCCTCAGTCTTCTCTATAGTTGTAGCTTGTGTGGCCCCTGTGTATGTGTTTTGATCCCTCAGTCTTCTCTATAGTTGTAGCTTGTGTGGCCCCTGTGTATGGGTTTTGATCTGTCTTCTCTATAGTTGTAGCTTGTGTGGCCCCTGTGTATGGGTTTTGATCTGTCTTCTCTATAGTTGTAGCTTGTGTGGCCCCTGTGTATGGGTTTTGATCCCTCAGTCTCTATAGTTGTAGCTTGTGTGGCCCCTGTGTATGTGTTTTGATCCCTCAGTCTTCTGTATAATTATAGCTGTGTGGCCCCTGTGTTTGGGATTTGATCCCTCAGTCTTCTCTATAGTTGTAGCTTGTGTGGCCCCTGTGTATGTGTATTGATCCCTCAGTCTCTATAGTTGTAGCTTGTGTGGCCCCTGTGTATGTGATTTGATCCCTCAGTCTTCTCTATAGTTGTAGCTTGTGTGACCCCTGTGTATGTGATTTGATCCCTCAGTCTTCTCTATAGTTGTAGCTTGTGTAGCCCCTGTGTATGTGATTTGATTCCTCAGTCTTCTCTATAGTTGTAGCTTGTGTGGCCCCTGTGTATGTGTTTTGATCCCTCAGTCTTCTGTATAATTATAGCTGTGTGGCCCCTGTGTATGTGTTTTGATCCCTCAGTCGTCTCTATAGTTGTAGCTTGTGTGGCCCCTGTGTATGTGTTTTGATCCCTCAGTCTTCTCTATAGTTGTAGCTTGTGTGGCCACTGTGTATGTGATTTGATCCCTCAGTCTTCTCTATAGATGTAGCTTGTGTGGCCCCTGTGTATGTGTTTTGATCCCTCAGTCTTCTCTATAGTTGTAGCTTGTGTGGCCACTGTGTATGTGTTTTGATCCCTCAGTCTTCTCTATAGTTGTAGCTTGTGTGGCCACTGTGTATGTGATTTGATCCCTCAGTCTTCTCTATAGATGTAGCTTGTGTGGCCCCTGTGTATGTGTTTTGATTCATCAGTCTTCTCTATAGTTGTAGCTTGTGTGGCCCCTGTGTATGGGTTTTGATCCCTCAGTCGTCTCTATAGTTGTAGCTTGTGTGGCCACTGTGTATGTGATTTGATTCCTCAGTCTTCTCTATAGTAGTTGTAGCTTGTGTGGCCCCTGTATATGGGATTTGATCCCTCAGTCTCCTCTATAGTAGTTGTAGCTTGTGTGGCCCCTGTGTATGGGTTTTGATCCCTCAGTCGTCTCTATAGTTGTAGCTTGTGTGGCCACTGTGTATGTGATTTGATTCCTCAGTCTTCTCTATAGTAGTTGTAGCTTGTGTGGCCCCTGTGTATGGGATTTGATCCCTCAGTCTCCTCTATAGTAGTTGTAGCTTGTGTGGCCCCTGTGTATGGGATTTGATCCCTCAGTCTTCTCTATAGTTGTAGCTTGTGTGGCCCCTGTGTATGTGATTTGATCCCTCAGTCTTCTCTATAGTTGTAGCTTGTGTGGCCCCTGTGTATGGGCTTTGATACCTCAGTCTTCTCTATAGTTGTAGATTTCTCCGTGCACCAAGGATGTTTAAGATGAGCAGAGGTGACTATTAAAGGCCCCGTTACACGGCACAACATCATTAATGACATCACTGATTTGGAGGCATACCAGCAACGTCGGCGTGGTTTGCGAACGATCCCTGCTCACAACATCTTTGGTGAGTTGTCCACGATATCTAGACGTGGGACATCTCACCAGTGATGTTGAAATTATGTCAAAAACGACCGCGCTTCCCCTAGATCGTTGCCGACATTGTTTCAAGGTCGTGCCATCTGACGGTACCTTTAGAGTCCTCATTCTCTGCGCTGATCATGGACTTACAGGCGTTTAGTCCTTTCTGGTCAGTGATGCGGCGGCTCCATGGAGGAGCCATTTCCTCCCAGGATGAAGCTCCATTACTGGGGAAGCCGCAGCCACTTAGAGGGCGACTATCAGGCGTCTGTCCCTGAGAGTCCTGTGGGGGCCTATGCTTCCTTCCGGTGTGGAGGGGGCCTGTACATAGTGCTGGATAGTCCTGAGTTCCTTCTGGAGACTTTGCGTGTTGCTCCAGCTTGGTCTTCTGCATATAGTCATTTACAGTTTTCTTGGTTTTGCACCCAGAAATGATCCATGTTGTAGTTTATATCTTTTCGGCATAGTCTGCAGGAGCCGTCCTCTGTCCCTACAATCCACAGATCTGCCGGGTCCCCATAAACTTGCAGTGATCCCCCATGTACGGTACGTTGTTATCACTCTGGTGACCGCAGGTTTTTATTCTTGGGATTAGTCTGTTATTTCACCACCGCACTCAGAACCGTAATTATTTCCTGGACTCCTCGTTCCAAGTGAGCAGCCGAGTGCCGGATCCACGATCCGCTGCCAAGATCCCCGGCTGCTCAGATAAATCCCATAATGTGGATCCCTGCAGAGGACACCATGAGGGTGCAGCACCGATACACAGCCTCCTGTAATCCAGGACTTTAAAGGATCTGGTCGGATTATTAGATCTTCTGGATTATAGGATGCTGACACAGAATACTATACATGTTCCACAGCTGGAAGGTTTTCTGCTTCGTTCTCAGCGTATGGTTTTCTTGGTTACTTCATAGTTTTATAATGAAAACAAGTGCTGGATATTAAAAATGTCTGGATTATTGGATGTCGGATGAATGTTTTTTGCTTCTTCTTTTCCGTGACCCCTATAATTATGCAAAAACCTACTAATGTACACTCAAAATAGAACAATTTTAATATTTACATTGAATCTGCATCCAGAGCTGCACTCACTATTCTGCTGGTGCAGTCACTGTGTACATACATTACATTACTGATCCTGAGTTACCTCCTGTATTATACTCCAGAGCTGCACTCACTATTCTGCTGGTGCAGTCACTGTGTACATACATTACTGATCCTGAGTTACCTCCTGTATTATTCTCCAGAGCTGCACTCACTATTCTGCTGGTGCAGTCACTGTGTACATACATTACATTACTGATCCTGAGTTACCTCCTGTATTATACTCCAGAGCTGCACTCACTATTCTGCTGGTGCAGTCACTGTGTACATACATTACATTACTGATCCTGAGTTACCTCCTGTATTATACTCCAGAGCTGCACTCACTATTCTGCTGGTGAAGTCACTGTGTACATACATTACATTACTGATCCTGAGTTACCTCCTGTATTATACTCCAGAGCTGCACTCACTATTCTGCTGGTGCAGTCACTGTGTACATACATTACATTATGATCCTGAGTTACCTCCTGTATTATACTCCAGAGCTGCACTCACTATTCTGCTGGTGTAGTCACTGCGTACTTACATAGTGCATTATGGGTGATTTCAGCTCTGTTTGAGCTTTGTGCTGTGGCTATAGGCACCACTCCAGTGTTCTTTATTTTCCCACTGGCGTGCCCCTTTAAGCACAGTGCTGCGCTCTTCCACTGGTGGTGAGCCAGTTATTACAGATCTTGCCTGTTATAAGACACATTTGTGATTCTCCAGCTGCTTGTAATAACGGAAAAACATTGCGACCTTCCTCGTGGTCCCCGCGCCGGACGCTGTCTGCCTGCCAAGTGGATTCGCAATGTCCTCTCTGTAACCCTTCCTCTCCAGCTATGGGGCGGGTGGGGGACGGTGAGGTATGGGGGGGATTGCATCTTGGTGACCCCCACAGTATAGAGTGCGGTGCTCACTATTGTTCCTATTCAACCCAGGGAACGTACTCGGTGACAACCACGATAACCACCATTGCATGTCTTAATAGGGTGGTTAATCCCGTAGATGTTGATTGCCGCTCTTGATGTTACTAAAGTCAAAAATGTAGAAAATGATAATGAATTAGAGCCCAGAGATGGACCAGCAGAGGGCAGCAGGGTGAAATGAACGAGTCGAATTTGAAATGCAGCTCTGGATGTGATTGGAGCAGAAAACAAAGTATCTGCTTTATGTAGAGGAGCTGTGGAGCTTTAGTGTACTCGGTCTGCTACAATATGACATTAATGTTTGGACTCAATGATCAGTCGTCACACGGCCCTGATTGATATGTAGTAAACAAACGTGGCCCCACACATTCGACAACTGCCTCCTGGTGTCCTGTATAATGGATGATCGTGGTGTCCCGTATAAGGGATGATCGTGGCATCATGTATAAGTGATAATCATTATATCCTGTATAAGGGATGATCTTGGCCGTGGTGTCACATATAACGGATAATCGTGGTGTCACCTATAAGGGATGATCGTAGCCATGGTGTTACCTATAACCGATCGTGGTGTCACATATAAGGGATGATTGTGGGGTCACGTATAAGGGATCACAGCGGCACATATAAGCGATTATCATTATGTTTCATACAATGGATGATCATGGCGTCACGTATAAGGGATGATCGTAGTGACCTTTATAAGAGATTATCGTGGCGTCCTGTAAAAGAGAGATCGTGGCGTCCTGTATAAGGGACGATCGTGGCGTCCTGTATAAGGGACGATCATGGCGTCCTGTACAAGGGACGATCGTGGCCTCCTGTAACGAGGGACGATCGTGGCCTCCTGTAACGAGGGACGATCGTGGCCTCCTGCAACGAGGGACGATCGTGGCCTCCTGCAACGAGGGACGATCGTGGCCTCCTGCAACGAGGGACGATCGTGGCCTCCTGCAACGAGGGACGATCGTGGCCTCCTGCAACGAGGGACGATCGTGGCCTCCTGCAACGAGGGACGGTCGTGGCCTCCTGCAACGAGGGGCGGTCGTGGCCTCCTGCAACGAGGGGCGGTCGTGGCCTCCTGCAACGGGGGCGGTCGTGGCCTCCTGCAACGAGGGGCGGTCGTGGCCTCCTGCAACGAGGGGCGGTCGTGGCCTCCTGCAACGAGGGGCGGTCGTGGCCTCCTGCAACGAGGGACGGTCGTGGCCTCCTGCAACGAGGGACGATCGTGGCCTCCTGCAACGAGGGACAAATGATTGTGGAGTCACGCATAAGGGACTTTCGAAACTCTTAAATACGTCTTTGTCTTAACCCTTTCTTGGTCAAGAACAGAGAACTCTGCTCGCGTGATGGGATTGTACTGTGTCCTATCAACCATCAGAAATTATATCTGCACAGGGACACGTATATTTTTATATATTGCTCATATATGGTTTTTTTTTTTTTTCAATATTCCTAAAAACCCTTTTTGCTCCAAATGTAATAAGTATTGAGAACCGCCCCCTGTAACTTTATAGGAGCCTTTAATCTCAGAGGCCGTAAGTGAGGCTCGACGGGCGAAGAATGATTAGGATCATGTATCATTTTAAACTGCCGTGGAGCTAAAAATGTTATGCCAGAAGCGATACATGATATACCGACGCGTTTCACCACGTCTCATGCACGTCTGCACACACGGTTCGGTTTTGGCTTCTCACTGGTGGTTCCACTCCTAGATATATTAAGTGCCGATTGATATTAGGCGCTGTTATCCTTATTGCGCAGGTCATACGTGACGCCACTGACTCGTTTTACAGCTTCTTGATAGTTTGTTTCTTGCTCCACATGGGATTCAGTAGATGCTGCATGATGGTAAAATCCAACATAAGTTCTGCCATCTTTTAATAACATATGATGCAAACCACGCGACTGACGCGTTTCTCTTCTCTGTACCCAAACATTATGTTGGCACACACTTGTTTCTACTTTCCTCAGATATGTTACTTTGAAATGTGTCATAAGTGCCGCCATCTTTGATAAGTAACACATATTACTGCACAGTTCACAAGTTGACACTTGCTGACGCGTTTTGTCACATCTCAATACACAAATAATGGCACAATCTCTTTCCTCCAGATTTGATTTTATATAGATAAGCGGATATATTTGGTGTTGTGTAACAATCTGTCGAAGGTGCCACCCCCTTTGATAAGGCATCATTTAATAGTGCGGTTATTATGTGACACTCACTGACGCGTTTTACCACCTCTTTTATGGAAATTTAAAAACAGGTTGGTCATAATGGTACAAAGTTTCCTACTTTCATCAGTATTAAAAATTTCCCCCCAGTTTAATCAGACAGAACACAATACCCACAGGCTTTTGGCAGATGTGACAGAGGTTTTGGAAGAACATAGCTGAAGTTGGTTGTTCCTCTTAGCAAGAATATGCTTCCATGTTACCACCCAACCTTACATGCCGTACATATGAAGAATATGGGAGATTGTTGTAACATGCAGGACACAACCAGGAATGGCCAGAAATCCTGCAGCTCCTTTAATGTTGCTTTATAGCCTGCAGCTCCTTTAATGTTGCTGTCGGCCTATTGACAGCTTCCTGGACCAAATTTTTTTCTTGTTGTTTCCTCAATTTTTGAATGACGATCAGTCCTGATACGGTCACTCTGCCAAATTTAAGCTCCATCTTCAATGCCTTGTGATGTGTACTTTCTGTACTTTCATCAGTAGTATGCAGTGCCACCATCATCATTGACGCATTTTAGCACTACTCGTATGTACAGAATGTGCAGTCCTGGCACGTGTCGTCCTCTGATTCATCAGATATTTTGGATACTGACGTGTTTTACCAATTCCCTATAGCCTGCACGAGGCGAGCTGCCTGAATGTTTCATTGCTGCGGTATTTTTTAACTTCAAGATCTGCATCATCTGTCGCGTTTCATTTTTTTTATATGCACATTTGCCATTCCAGTCCTGGTTTCTCGGCTTCCCATCCTGGTCATCGAGCTAAACATTTGACATTTTATTTTTTGACTTTCCAACGCATTATACCGGACACTTTTTGTTTGACGTTACATCTTGAGATTGATACCCCACGTTTGTGCCTGACAGTCATGGAGTCCTCCTTGTGGGATTAATGGGCTGGGCATGTCTTAACGTATGACTTCATGGCTTCTCGGTGACTGGCACGGGCGCCCGTTCCTGCTTTTTCTCTCTTTCTTCCCCACAATGAGATGCGTTGTCTTTTGAATCTGATTCTCCGCAGCTTTCCATAGACGCAGCATCAAGCGCCTGTCATCTGCCAGCAAGGTCTCGGCAGCATGTGACCCCGACTACGTGACGTGTGCCTGTCCCAGATAATTGGAGCGCCTGTTTTTTTCTCTCTCCCTCTAATTAAAATCTGAAAGGCGAACGAGGTGACCTGAGCGTCCCAGCACGTAGCGAGCACGCGGGCCAGAACCAAGTGCCACAATGAAGTATTAAATCTTATCAATACTCTTAAAGGAACCACACACCGAAAATCCATTTTCCCTTTCCGTGTTATGCAGTCTGTTGCTCTCTTTTGTCAGCCAGGGTTTACACCCGTGGGATAGGGATACACACACTTTGGGGTTCATCCTAGCATCTACTGCTTGAATAAAATTCCATCATTTCAGTCTGGACTGACACAGGCCCCAGAAATAAAACCTGTGTTTTTATACAGGATCCATTCCACAGCACAGAACCAGCAAGGGCATCGGTGAGAAATCAAGTGTCCCGTATTGACTGTTTTGCTGTGCACATGCAATGCTGCTGAAGTTTAATCGGTGTTGAATTTCCTTTGGCACTTCCAGGGTTAATGCCAGAAAATTTCTGTAGTCTATGTTGTGTGCAGCTCTGCAGGTGGAGGGGTGTGTTAAAGCTCTGATCTTCACTCCCTGAGCCTTGAAGTAGTTCCACTTCCCTTCATCAGGTATCACAGATAGTTCAGTCTCTACTTGGACCCTTGCAATGAGGACATGCTGTGCTGCGGCTGATGTTCCCTTCCATAGGAGTTGCTGGGTTTTCCCAGCCTCTGGGTGGCGGTAGGGCTCTTAACCTAGGACTAGTCAGGACCAGGGCAAGGCTGGCGGCCTTGACATCCTCACTTTCAGAGGTAATTCCAAGAACAGGTGAGCCGGGTCCCTAAGTCCAGGTCAGACTAGTTCCCAAGTTCACCTTTGCTCATCTTTCCGTCCTGCCTCCTGATTCCCTATCCACTATGCCACCCTGTGTCATCAAACTGCAGAGTTATGAATGCAGCTCTGGCTGGGTCCGTACAGTATTGGAAGTGCAGCATCTTGTAATGTTTTCATACTCTCATCTGTACGGTCCACAGACCAATGATTGCACAGATCCTGTTGCCGATATTGAGTCATCATCAACCACGCGGAGGTGATACATATTATTATATAGCGCCGACATATTCGCAGCACTTTACAATGAACGGAGAGATTGTTTACTTTAGGCGATTTATTGTGATAAATTACCGCTTTAGTCTCATATTACAAATCTGGAGTAGAATCCAGATTGCGACCGCTACTCTCGCTCCGACGGGGAAGTTGTTTGTTCCTGTGGAATGATATAATGAATACATTGTAATCATTTGTATCACAACTCCAGTTGCCAGGGGCAACAGTTACATCTTTGATTACAAGGCTTCAATCAACATGTGACGCTGCTGACCGCTGGATGACCGCCCAAAACTGACCATACCCGTACCGCCATGTGACGCCCACGAGTGCGGGTTTATTTATGTTCTGGGCTGACATCATCTCTAGCAATGATTCAGTGACGCTTGCTGTCACTGAATGGAATAATTTTTTTTTTTTTTGTTTTCCTTCCAGGTAAACGTTTTAGTTAATGTATCATAGCTGAGGGTCTGTTACAATTGCAGCAGTCAGTGATGTAATGTTCTGTCCGGGGGTATACTATCAGCATGTGAAGGGTTAACAGAAAGGACAGGAAAGCTGCTGTCATGTGCAGATGGTGTCAGAACAATGAATAGGAAATGGACTAGAAAAATACACAAACACCCCTAAGATGGGTCCATGGGAATTGGGAGGGTCCAGAGGGGGGGGGGGGGACGGGACGGTGATTCCAGTGAAAAAGTTCATCATGTCCAGATGTCAGGAAAAGCTAATGATAGGAGAGATGAGGTCATGTGACCCATACTGCAGTGATGTCATCATGCCTATGTGGTGATGTCACCGATAATCAACAGCTTTTGATGAACTTTGTTTTCTCACCATTTTGAAGTTCTCTGATTGTTCACTGCGGAGGGTTTGGTACAATGTTGCCCAGTCCTGCTTGTTACAATGTATCAGTTGAGTTCGAAAGCATTCTTCACACTGCTGAGAGTTCGGCACAACGTCACCCAGTCCTACTTATTGCACTTCACACTGCTGGGAGTTCGGCACAATGTCGCCCAGTCCTGCTTGTTGCACTTCACACTGCTGAGAGTTTGGCACAATGTCGCCCAGTCCTGCTTGTTGCACTTCACACTGCTGAGAGTTCGACACAATGTCGCCCAGTCCTGCTTGTTACACTTCACACTGCTGGGCGTCCACCACAATGTCGCCCAGTACTGCTTGTTACACTTCACACTGCTGAGAGTTTGGCACAATGTCGCCCAGTCCTGCTTGTTACACTTCACACTGCTGAGAGTTCGGCTCAATAACGTCCAGTCCTGCTTGTCACAATGTATCTGTCAAGCTCATAAGTCCCCTGAGGAAGCTGCTCTTGGCAGCGTAACGTGCTGCCTCCCCGGATGCCCAAGTTGCAGCCGCGCATGATTGTTTTGAGTGTGGGTTTTGTGTGCACCATTATGACACGACCTGGTTCCGCAAATTATATCCTGTTTGTGGTATTTCTCATTTGAATTGATATAGTGCACCAGGTGTCGTGGTCCTTCGAATATGTACCAACAGCTTATGTAATTGTTGTTTAGGGACCATGTATGTTATTTAGAAGTATCATATGATGATTGAGGATATGTCATTGTATTTGGTTGCTTCATTGATCCCATTCTTACTAATATTTTTAACACTCAATTGTATATAATTTGACTGTAATCTATTTCAGCAACCAGGGTTACCAGACCCACTTAATTTTAATTGGTTTTATAAATTTTCTTGTTTGTCGTCATTCTCCACAATAAACAGTTTGACATAATCCTATATATACCGTATATACTCGTGTATAAGCCGACCCCCCCCCCCCCTACTTTTGCCCCCAAAACCTGGGAAAACCTATTGACTTGTGTATAAGCAGAGGGTGGACCCCAGCACAGGTATACAGCCCCCAGCAGTGTGGTATACAGGCCTCCGCAGTGGTAGTATACAGCAGTCTCCCCATTGGTAGTATACAGCAGCCTCCCCAGTGGTAGTATACAGCAGCCTCCCCAGTGGTAGTATACAGCAGCCTCCCCAGTGGTAGTATACAGCAGCCTCCCCAGTGGTAGTATACAGCAGCCTCCCCAGTGGTAGTATACAGGCCTCAGCAGTATATACGGCAGCCCCAGTGGTATACAGGCGCCCCCCAACCCCATCAGTGGTATACAGGGCCCCCCCTTGCTGCCGCACACCTGTAAAGTAATAGATCATTATGCTTGTCGCTGTCGCCGCTCTGACACCGCGCTCCTCCGGGTCATCATGCTTCCTCCTGCTTGTGACCGGCGGGCGCAGGCAATGACGTCATTGCCTGTGCGCCGGAGGAGGAATCATGAAGACCCGGAGGAGCGCGGTGTCAGAGCGGCAACAGGGATAAGTATAATGATCTATTACTCTACAGGTGTGCGGCAGCAAGGGGGGCCCCTGTATACCACTGATGGGGGGGGGGGGCCTGTATATGACTCGTATATAAGCCGAGGGGGACTTTTCAGCACATTTTTTGTGCTGAAAATCTCGGCTTATACACGAGTATATACAGGTAGGTGTGCACAAGTTTGTGCGTGGCCTTTCTCTTCCTATGTAGAGCTCTCAGCAGTGTGATATGCGAGATTGAACTTGACTGATACATTGTATCACTCGAGTTCCGTCGCCTTTATTTTCTCAGATCGTCGGATCGATTCTTGAGGTCTTCGTTCGTTCTTGTAGATAAACTTTTCTGGCAGCAATCAGAGATCTAGAAAAGGAAGATCCGTCACTTAAGGAATATTAGAAAGTAGCCGCACTCATCCCTGTGTCGCGCAGATGTTGGGGGGATTAGCGGTGGGTCTCCGGACGTGGGCGCTGTGTGTGTTGTCCGTGTCTTGGCAGATAATCCCACGTCTTCACCATGTGACCCTCTCAGGTTTCACAACAAATCTGTGTCGCAGTCTGGACGCGGGAGGATCAGACCATCTGTCCGTCAGGGTCTGCGCTCTCCGCCTAGAGCAGAGATCTATGTCACGGCCATGTTCACACCGAGTGACCTTGTGCCACCTGTGAAAACCCAAACATGGCCCTATAGGGAGGGGGGAGTTCTGATTTAAAGGAGATTGAAGTAAAGCAGTTGTTTATGTAATCGCCCCCTTTTCTCTTTCAGGTGAGACCCTGTGACTGCGCCATGAGTTCCGGATCCAGCCAGGGGGTGATCACCTCCCCGCCCCCTCCCAGCATGCCTCACAAAGAACGCTACTTCGACCGCATCAATGAAAACGACCCCAACTACCTCCGGGAGAGAAACATGTCCCCCGACCTCCGGCAGGACTTTAACATGATGGAGCAGAAGAAGAGTCACGCAGATCCTCAAGAGCCCGGTGAGTGTGTTCGCCCCGGCGTCTACGGTTTCTGTGCCGAAGTTTTGTCTGGAAACTGTTAATGGAATAGTCCCATTACACTGATATAGTGCGATATGCAGCAGAGGCAAATGTGTCATCTGGGACAAGTGATGATCCCCCCCCCATGTTATGTGATCATCTAGGTCAAGCATTACCGTCCTAAAAAAGTAAAGAAACGCTCTCGACTCTGCTACATCCATAAATAAATGCAGCTGGTGGACCCTGGCTTTCCAGCTTTGGGCCTCAGCTAATCCTGGCCGCTGTGTATTCAGACTTGGCACCCCCGTGGGGTCCTTTTCCCGGCAGGCCCCGTTGTTGGCCTCCACTTGCCCAACCAGGGCTGCAGGGCTTTGAAATTCTTCCCTCGCCTTCGCTTCATTACACAATCACAAGAGCGTCCAGCTCTCAATGGGGAGGGGTAGGGGGGGGAACGAGGATCATGGCTGTAGACGACATTAACCCTTTAAGACACATGGAATCGGATTGCGGGGGCTAGATTGGTCAGGATTGGGGTACAGTTTGGGATATCTGGATTGCTGCCCTTGTGCCCAGATTGTGCCAATTTCAATTTACACCCAAGTATGCCCTTGGGTAAAGTTTTCAACAAAGCAGCTGGAGGAGCGGAGACATGCACCCCTCAACCTGTGGAGTTTCCCATCCTACAGCTTTCAAATGGGATAAGTGCCCCCTGCTTGAGAGGGGTGCAAGTTTAGCCTTTAAATTCAGAGATGTCATGAGAGCTACACCCCAAAATCCCTGAGTAAGGGAGGGGGATTGGCGGTTGTTGCAGCAGCTTTAATCACAGTGGGATCATTTCTGACCATCCCATTGATAAGGACATGCAGGCTAATGGCAGCTGCCTTGGCAAAAAATGAGTTCAGGCGGGGAGCTTGTGAAGGTCAAGCAAGTAGAAGCGCATTCCAGAAAAGAGGTGCAGCACTAAAGAGGTTCTGAGTTTGGTGAACGGGTCCAAGATGGATCCGAGAGCTGATGGAGGAGATTGAGGTCTCCAGGTTGGATTTGGACCTCCCCTACTTTGTCCTGGGATTATGTTTTTAGCTGTCGGTTATAAAGAGATCCAGTGCTCACAAGACTGGTTTGGTGACCAAATTGGGCTTTTATTTCTTTGGCCGAAAATTGCGTAAAAATTGTGACGTGTCTGTGACATAATGACCTTTTTGGCTGTGAGTATCACACACTTTATTGATGCTGGTTCCTCTTTTGGTTTTCTACACAGTCAAAATGTTGTACAAACATCTATACATTGGATATAAAACCTGCAGCACCCCATCATATAATGAGTGTACAGGTGCAACGCCGAACACGATACATTATAACAAAAAACAGCTGCACTCTGAAATACTAAGATATGAAATAGAACAATATTATAGCTAAGGAGACATGAAAAGATGAGACACTTAGCTTATGATATGGCCATATACATACCGCCCAGTAGCCACATGAGCCATGTCTCTTTACTGGTCCTACGCTCAGGTTATCGTAAGGCATATTTATAAGCTAAGTGTCTCATCTTTTCAGTCTCCTTAGCTATAATATTGTTCTATAGTCTATTACATGTCTTAGTATTTCAGAGTGCTGTTGTTTTTTGTTACATTGGATATAAAAAGTCTATTCGCCCCGGGTAAAAGGCCCTGACAAAAAAAGAAAAATAAGCTTACTAAGGATTTCAGAACTTTTTCCATTTCAGAACTTTTTCCATTTCAGAACTTTTTTCCATTTTTAATGTGTCCCACAATCTGTTTAAATCTGCTGAGAAGCAATCGAGGTGGTAAAAGAAAAATGCAGATAATGTGGTTGTATAAATCTGCCCATCCATACATTAATACTTGTTGAATTTCTGGCATGTCAGTCTTTTAGTCTTTCTAGGACCCCCTATCTTTGCCCCCTCCTCCTCTGTCAGTTTTCGGGGGTCTCCTGTGTTCAGCGCCCTCCAGGTCAACACAGATTTCTTGGACTCAGGTCCGGGCTCCGCTGTTCTAAAACTTCCATCTTCTTCTTTGGTGATTTGGAGGTCACTTGGGTCGTTGTGTTGAAAGTAAAATTCATCTTCATCTTTTTAGCAGATCCCTGAAGATCTTGATTCAGAATTGATATTTGTTCATAATCTCCTCCCCCTTGATTAAAGCCCTGAGTCCAGCTGCCAAGAAACATCCCCTTGAACTTTTAAGCCCCTCTTTGCTTCTCCCTGCTCAGCGCAGCCCTCTGCAGTAAAGGAGGACACATTTTGCAAACATCAGATCATGATGACACGCATTAAAGGTAATCTGTAACCAGTTTTTGCTCCCCCCATCTAACAGCGCATGATGTAGAGACGAGCTCCTGATTCCACTATGTGTCACTTGCTGGCTGATTTCTGTCGTTTTGAGAAAATTACTGTTTTCTCTGCTGCAGTTTTAGCAGTTATTTATATGTAGAGGCTCTATAGCCCACCCACATCACTGACTGGAGCTTTCTCTACATAAACCCTGCCCACACACTGGCAGCTTTCTCTTCTAACCCCGCCCACACCCACTGATTGCAGTTTTCTCTGCATAACCCGCCACATCACTGACTGGCAGCTTTCTCTGTATAAACCCGCCCACAATACTGATTGCACCTTTCTCTATATAACCCTGCCCACACCACTGATTGGCACCTTTCTCTTTATAACCCGCCCCACCACAACAAACTATGGTGTTGGCTGGGTTACACAAACTCATGAATATGCAGTTTCTCTAATAACCCCCCGACACCACTGATTGGCAGCTTTCTCTGTATAACCCCACACCACTGATGGCAGCTTTCTCTGTATAACCCCGCCCACACACAACAATGTGGTGGGGGTGTGGGTTACGCAAAGCTCATGAATATGCAGATTTCTCTTAATAACCCCACCCACACCACTGATTGGCAGCTTTCTCTGTATAACCCCACCACCACTGATGGCAGCTTTCTCTGTATAACCCGCCCACACCACAACAATGTGGTGGGGCGGGTTACGCAAAGCTCATGAATATGCCTGACTACTTTGCATCAGGCTAAGTAGTCCTGTAATGATGATCTCCAGCTGATTAAACAGTGTATTTTATCAAAACTACAGCCCAGTTAGTGACACACCACTAATTGACAGCTTTCTCTATATAACCCCGCCCACACCACTGATTGGCAGCTTTCTTTGTATAACCCCACTCACAAAACTGAATGGCAGCTTTCTCTGTATAACCCCACCACACCACTGATTAGCAGCTTTCTCTATATAACCCCGCCCACACCACTGATTGGCAGCTTTCTTTGTATAACCCCACTCACAAAACTGAATGGCAGCTTTCTCTGTATAACCCCACCCACACCACATGATTGGCAGCTTTCTCTATATAAACCCTGCCCACCCACTGATTGCAGCTTTCTCTGTATAACCCCGCCCACACCACTGATTGGCAGCTTTCTTTGTATAACCCCACTCACAAACTGAATGGCAGCTTTCTCTGTATAACCCCACCTACACCACTGATTAGCAGCTTTCTCTATATAACCCCGCCCACACCACTGATTGGCAGCTTTCTTTGTATAACCCCACTCACAAAACTGAATGGCAGCTTTCTCTGTATAACCCACCACACCACTGATTGGCAGCTTTCTCTATATAAACCCTGCCCACCCCACTGATTGGCAACTTTCTCTGTATAACCCCGCCCACACCACTGATTGGCAGCTTTCTCTGTATAACCCCACCCACACCACTGATGGCAGCTTTCTCTATATAACCCCACCCACACCACTGACTGGTAGTATTCTCTGTATTACCCTGCCCACACCACTGATTGGCACCTTTCTCTATCTAAACCCCGCCCACCCCACTGATTGGCAGCTTTTTCTGCATAACCCCGCCTACACCACGGATAGCTTTCTCTGTATAACCCTGCCCACATCACTTCAATCAGTGGTGGGGGCGGGGTTACACAAAGCTAATGGATATGCTGGACTACCTTGCATCAGGCTAAGTAGTCCTGTAATGATGATCTCCAGCTGATTTAAACAGTGATTTTATCAAAACTAGCAGCCCAGTTAGTGATCCATCACTGGAATTAGGGTATCTGGCCCTATATTATGCTACTTTCGCATTAAGGGACAGATTCCCTTTAAACGCTGTCTTTTCCTGCATTTCTTATGGTTTATTACCGAAAATCCTGCTGACAGTTCCCCTTTAAGTAGTAAATACTTCAGTCTGCCCGGCGGCTGCATGTCCTAGAGCCGCTGTTCCCAAACTCCAGTCCTCACGCCCCCCAGCAGATCTTGTTTTTAGGATTTGTGATCTGCTGGGGGCCATGAGGTCTGGAGTTTGGGATCCGCAGCTCCAGAGAATTGGTGCAGCACATGAGAAGACCGGAAAAGACCATGGCTGTTCTGTCGCTGCTCAGGACTGGTCCATGCCCACGTTGTTCCTGTTGGAAGCTTTGCTGGACGTCTACAAACATCCACTGGGTGCTCAAATTTTTTCCGAATCCCTTGATAGTGTTGGAGTCTCTGCGAGTCGGTCGGTCGGGAATGCATTCCAGAGAGCAGGGCAGCACATGAGGGGATCTGGCCAGTTTCCAAGCTTTAGGACTGTCCGCAGCGGTGCAAACTGTTAGTGGATGTGACTGTAAGGCTCAATCATGCGGCTGATGTTTCTCCAGTTTTCAGTCACTTTTCTCCCGGCTGCTGCAGCTCTTCGCCCCTGCTGGGATTTTCTGCTCTTGCACAGATGGATGATCCGCTGACAGAAGTTTCCCAGACTCTTGTGTAGGAGGAATTGCTGCAGTGCTGAGGGTCGTCCTCCCACACCAGCTGACCCCTTCCGATAATTAGCGCATCCTACACCCCCGGCAGTCAATTAATTAACGTCAAAATCCAATGAGCGTCTGTGAGTCTTGCAAAAGCACGTTGTTCTGCCGGCTGTGACAGGAGCTGAAATATACGGCTGCAGAACTCAATGATACTCCGAAACCAGGCACTGCTGAGAATGCAGGGGGGTCTGCTCGTCCATGTACCGCTGCAGCTCCCCAATACTGACCGGCAGGGAAGAACCAGTCCATTAAGTTGTGCCGCTGGTCTGGAGATTGGAGATGAGGGATCACTGATGCCTGTGATGTTTATCCCTCCGCTCCCCTCTTACACCATCAGTTGGACCCTTGGTGGCTGTCGCTCAGGGCCTTAGGTGGCCGTCGCTCAGGGCCTTAGGTGGCCGTCGCTCAGGGCCCTGAGGTGGCCGTCGCTCAGGGCCTGAGGTGGCCGTCGCTCAGGGCCTGAGGTGGCCGTCGCTCAGGGCCTGAGGTGGCCGTCGCTCAGGGCCTGAGGTGGCCGTCGCTCAGGGCCTGAGGTGGCCGTCGCTCAGGGCCTGAGGTGGCCGTCGCTCAGGGCCTGAGGTGGCCGTCGCTCAGGGCCTGAGGTGGCCGTCGCTCAGGGCCTGAGGTGGCCGTCGCTCAGGGCCTGAGGTGGCCGTCGCTCAGGGCCTGAGGTGGCCGTCGCTCAGGGCCTGAGGTGGCCGTCGCTCAGGGCCTGAGGTGGCCGTCGCTCAGGCCTGAGGTGCCGTTCGCTCAGGGCCTGAGGTGGCCGTCGCTCAGGGCCTGAGGTGGCCGTCGCTCAGGGCCTGAGGTGGCCGTCGCTCAGGCCTGAGGTGGCCGTCGCTCAGGGCCTGAGGTGGCCGTCGCTCAGGGCCTGAGGTGGCCGTCGCTCAGGGCCTGAGGTGGCCGTCGCTCAGGGCCTGAGGTGTCCGCCGCTCGGGGCCGTTAGGTGTCCGCCGCTCGGGCCGTTAGGTGTCCGCCGCTCGGGGCCGTTAGGTGTCCGCCGCTGGGGCCGTTAGGTGTCCGCCGCTCGGGCCGTTAGGTGTCCGCCGCTCGGGGCCGTTAGGTGTCTGCCGCTCGGGGCCGTTAGGTGTCTGCCGCTCGGGGCCGTTAGGTGTCTGCCGCTCGGGGCCGTTAGGTGTCCGCCGCTCGGGGCCCAGTTATTAGACATGAGTGCTTTGTAATACTTGCATCAGGTCTTGTGCACCATTCACCCCCAGAGCTGTCTCACCTCTGACTATGGGATGTCTCCTCGGCTTCCAACTGCTTTTTCAGTAGAATTGTGAGTGCAGCTCTGAAGGTGAAAGGAGATAATGACACCATGTAATGCAGACATTTTACTGTGTAATCGGCCTCAGTTATTTTTATTGTTTTTATTTCCAGGCTTTTCGCGAGGATCTGGAAAGTCTCATTCAGGATCAGAGGCAGAAAGGAAACAACCCGACCGGCCTGCTGGCCCTGCAGCAGATCGCGGACTACGTGATGGCCAGCTCCTTCGCCGGCTTCTCCTCCTCTCCTCTCAGTAAGTTTTGCGGTACATTTGCCTGTATGGCACCACACTCCATCCCGTACCGTGTGTGGTGCACCTGATCCCACTTTTATTACAGCTGTATATGGACCTAGTCCTGGGGGCACTTACTTTACTTACGTACCCCTCCATTAACCCCTTGCGGTCCAGATTCCCTTTGTCTAATGCAATGTTTTGTTTGAAGATGGCCGCCCGTTCAGTCCGACCAGCCCGAAACTTCCGGAAGGGGGTGAATACTTCTTCTTGTCGCTGTGTGTGCGCTTCTGTCTGTAGATAAGCAACCGGCTTTAATTTATTTTTAAAAAGGCAAAAAAAAAAAGAAATTCCCCGGGTGTGAATACTTTTGCAATCATTTTTTGGATGGAGCTTTGCAGCCGAGGACTTTTCACCCTCTGTGAAATGATTGTGGTTATTGTCGGCGTCGCCCATGTTCTCTGGCCCGTGTCCCGCGCTGGCACGCCCAGCCATAAACGTGTCCCGAGGGCGACTGATAGGCAGGTACAAAGGTTTGTAAACAGGCCGAAGGGCTCGGCCGCTCCTCCACCATCACCGGGGCTGGGAAGACGCTTTCTGCCTCAAATCCGTCTCGTCTATACTCACCGGACCCCCAAATCTGATGGTTGCGCTCTTGCGCCCCCTACTGATCACATGACCATGGGGAAGGGTAGGCGCTTTGGCTTTTCTCAATCATCCTAAAGCCTGCTTCTACAATCAATGCCGCGGCTTGAGTCCGTCCTGCTTTAGAGGGGGGAGGGTTTCGAAAGGAGAGAGGCTCGCTATTAATTCTGGTATCTGCCGTTTTCCAGGTCTGGGGATGGTGACTCCGGTGAACGACATCCATCCGGCCATGGAGGGCTTGATGGTGAAGGGAGAGAAGCTGACACGCTGCAAGCTGGCGTCCATGTACCGCCTGGCCGACCTCTTCGGGTGGGCGCACCTGTCCAACGCCTACATCACGGTACGTGGGGCTGCTTCTGACACTTTTTCTTTATACGTTTAAATTTTTCAATATCTGTTTGCTGTCAGTGAAAAGGAGGCAAGATGATCACATCTCGTCCTAAGTAGCTTCTCCTTCTTCTTGCACAATGTGGTCAGACGGGTTTGTGTCAACTGGAATTATTCCAATGTGACAGCAAGCAGAGATTTTATCAGAGTGTGAAAATAATATGCAGAGGACGACTGGTTATGAGCCACCGACTCAGAAAATTGCATGAATTCGCCACTTTGAGTTTTGCAATGTTTAGTGGAGCGGCGCAGTCACAGCTCACACAAAGTTAAACAAAATTTGCAATTTTCTACACCAATCTTAACTTCATTTATTTTTCAGGTCCGGGTCAGCAAAGAGCAGGATCACATCCTGATCATTCCCAGAGGCCTCTCCTTCTCCGAAGCGTCGGCCTCTAACCTGGTGAGTGCAGCGCCCCCCTAAAACTTCAGACCACCTCCTAATTCCCTCGTCCTAATCATTAGCCACAGACTCTGTTGTCCTCAGGTTTCCTAAAAAAAAAAACTATTTATTATTATTTCACAGGTGAAACTGAACATTGTTGGAGAAGTGGTGGATCAGGGTGTGACCAACCTGCGCGTCGATCCGTCCGGGTTCAGCCCCCACGCAGCTATATACTCCACCCGTCCTGACGTGCGCTGTGTGATCCATATACACACCCCTGCCACGGCCGCCGTAAGTGAACCCCCCGACCACAAACCAGCCGCTGATTACACGGATAACTACTAGGAAGTCTCCGCTGTGAAGGAAAAGCCTCTTAAGACCTCTGCTTGCTGTCAGCAGCTAAATCCATCCTGATTGTGAGATGGTCTCGGAGGTGAATGGGTCTGATCCTGGTGGCCAAATGCCGTGTAATTTAGTTCAATCCTTTGGCTATTAACACATCCCAGAGACCACCAGAACAGCGCCCCCGGGGACCAGCGCCCTCTTGATTCCCCCGAGGATCAGCACCCCCACAGGGACCACCACCACCCTGCCATCTGCCATACCATAACTACGCTCTGAGCCGTGCACCTGTGTGTCCATCACACGATTAGGACTGATTATATCCCCTGGATGTGCAGTGAATGCTCGTATTGGAGAACAGCAAGCAGAGGTGGTGAGAAGGGATCAGTGAAAGAGGACTCAGAGCTTTCTGACGGTGAAGTTAATTTGCTGCTAGGAACGCGCAACCCATTGTCTGCCTAGAAGGGGCCGTATCTGTTGTGTTCTCAGCCTCCTCCTCCGCCCAGGAGGGGCCGTATCTGTCGTCTTCTCAGCCTCCTCCTCCTCTGCCCAGGAGGGGCCATATCTGTTGTGTTCTTGGCCTCCTCCTTCTCTGCCTGGGAGGGCCGTACCGCCGTACCTGTTGTGTTCTCACCCTCCTCTTCCTCTGCCAGGAGGGGCCGTACCTGTTGTGTTCTCACCCTCCTCTTCCTCTGCTCATCAGGTCTCATCCATGAAGTGTGGCATCCTCCCCATCTCCCAGGAGGCCTTGCTGCTCGGAGATGTGGCGTACTACAATTACCAGGGATCCCTGGACGAACAACAGGAGAGGATCCAACTGCAGAAAGTTCTGGGTCCGAGCTCTAAGGTAACGATGCTGTTACTCTGTGTTCACCGTCTCCTCACCGTCATGGATGCATCCGACCTTTCCATCATGGGGCCGCACTCCTCCCCCTTGTTGTCTAATGCTTCTCACAGCTGAGGCTTTGGAACAGTTACATCAGTGCAGACACAGTGTGAACTGTGGATTAATACATTGTAACAAACGATCAGGACCGGAGCGAGATTTGTGCCATTGATGTGTTTGACACTAAGGGTTCGTGCACACGGTGCGTTTTTGCTGCGTTTTACCATGGTTTCCTGCGTTCGGACTTTTCAGGGGACAGCTGTGCACACACATTGGTTTTTGTTCTCTGCAGATAGTAAAGCATCCCCAGGTTTTGCTGCGTTTTGAAAAGAACGTGCGTCACTTCTTTCTGTGTTTTTGCTGCAGTCAATAGCGGAAACACAGCAAAAATGCAGAAAAAAAACGCAGCAAATCTCCTCCCAAGAAATCTACAGATCCTGGAGACCTGTACAGCACAAACACCCTGTGTGCACATAGCCTTAGAAGATTGTCTAGACTGGATGCAATTGTAACGAACCCCCAACTGTGAGAAGTAAAAGGTCAGGTCTAGAAGTTAATACTCAGTCACTGACAGCAAGCGGTGGAGGATTGAAAATGCTTATAGAAATAACTAGCTGTAGTACCCGGCTACGCCCGGGTTAATAAATAACTGCTGTTAGCTATAACAAAATAGAATTGAATATATCATATTAATGACCTGTAAGAAAATAGACGTTGAGCTGTGATTGGTTGCTATAGGCAGCCTAATAAATCTCCAGCCAACAGTAAACCCTCCCCCGGCCGGGCAGTATATGTTACCTCACACATACACATAATAGACAGCTCATGTGACTGACATCTGCCTTAATTCCCTATATAGCACATGTGTTGCACATTGGATGTTTTTAATCAGATGTTTATGTTTGGAAATTAAAGATACCAGACGTATGAGGCGAGGTGTGTGAGGTGATTTGTGCACATCTGTGTCTGTCTGTGTAGTGTGTGTGTCCCTGGGGTGTGTATGTGTGTGTCCCTGTGGGTAAGTGCATGTGTCCCTATAGGGTGTGTATGTGTGTGTGTCCCCTGTGGGGGGGGTCTGTGAGTGTGTGTCTCTGTTGTGTGTATCTCTTTGTGGTGTGTGTGTCCCTGTGGGGTGAGTGCATGTGTCCCTATAGGGTGTGAATGTGTGTGTGTGTCCCTGTGGGGGGGGGTCTGTGTGGTGTGTGTCTCTGTTGTGTGTGTCTCTTTGTGGTGTGTGTGTGTCCCTGTGGGATGAGTGCATGTGTCCCTATAGGGTGTGTATGTGTGTGTGTCCCTGTGGGGGGGTCTGTGTGGTGTGTGTGTGTGTCTCTTTGTGGGGTGAGTGCATGTGTCCTCATAGGGTGGCTATGTTGTGTGTTCCTGTGGGGGGGTCTGTGTGGTGTGTGTCTGTGTTGTGTGTGTCTCATTGTGGTGTGTGTGTGTTGTCCCTGTGGGTGAGTGCATGTGTCGCTATAGGGTGTGTGTGTTCCCTGTGGGGTGTGTGTGTGTGTCTCTGTGTTGTGTGTGTCTCTGTGTTGTGTGTGTCTCTGTGTTGTGTGTGTCTCTGTGTTGTGTGTGTCTCTTTGTGGTGTGTGTTTGTTCGGGTGCGTGGTGAGTATCCAATGTTGGGGCTGCACCTTAGCAACTATACACTTTAGCTGTTACTCTTTGTGTGCGTGTGGTGTGTATACATGTCCCCGTTGTGGTGAATATCTCATGTTGGGCCCCACCTTAGTGACTATATGCTGGTATATGCTGTTAGTCTTTGGCGCTATCATTCAGCTCCTCTCATTCACAACTGTCAACTGGTAACTGTCACTTTTTCCCCATTATATAGATAGGGGCAAAATTGTTTGGTGAACTGGAACGCGCAGGGTTAAAATTTCACCTCACAACATAGCCTATGACGCTCCCGGGGTCCAGACGTGTGACTGTGCATAATATTGTGGCTGTAGTTGCAACGGTGTAGATGCCAATCCCGGATATACACACATACATTCAGCTTTATATATTAGATGTGCAATGATTAGGCATCATTTAGTGGTCAGAATCTAGGTCTGCCGGCGGCCACTCTGCTTGTGTGTGTGTGGGGGTCAGTCCACTGGCCTGGGACCCTCGGTCTTCTGGGGGGCCTCTCTGTCTTCTGGTGGGGGACCCTCTCTGTCTTCTGGGGGGGGGACCCTCTCTGTCTTCTGGGGGGGACCCTCTCTGTCTTCTGGGGGGGACCCTCTCTGTCTTCTGGGGGGGACCCTCTCTGTCTTCTGGGGGGGGACCCTCTCTGTCTTTTGGGGGGGGCCTCTCTGTCTTTTGGGGGGGGCCTATCTGTCTTTGGGGGCTTCTGTCTTTTGGGGGGGAGGGGCCTTCTGTCTTTTGGGGGGGGCCTCTCTGTCTTCAGAGGGTGCTGCTCTCCTGTTGTCACATTGTGTCTTCTCTCCGCAGGTTTTGGTGCTCAGGAATCACGGGGTGATGGCTCTGGGGAGACGGTGGAGGAAGCCTTTCATTACATCTTCAATGTGCAGCTGGCCTGCGAGGTTCAGGTAACTGCAGAGGACGAGACAGCTCCACTCACATCCAGAGCTGCAATCAGCATTCTGCTGCTTTCTAGTCGGCTCTCACTTTCCTTTATTATACACTCGCACGTCCCTTTATGGGGTGCAGACACTTTGACTCTGCTGTGTGTAACCTGTAAATGAGTCCCCGGCTGCTGTCTGTACTCAGGGACCCCCTTAAGTCTCCGCACTGCTGCACAGGGTTGTCTGCTAAAGATTTCTGCAGTTTTACATGATTTGATTTAATGTTATAAAATCCTGGTGGCCGGGTGAATATTGAGGAGCGTCGGTAGATTTTGGGTTCCCTGTCCTCCATTCACGCATTGGTTCTTTTGCAGGTACACGCCCTGGGCGGCTCTGGGGCATCAACAACCTCCTGCTGCTGGATCTGGAGAAGTATAAGCCCCTCACACACGCCTTGGCCGCAGGAGGTGGGGGAGGGGTGAACATGGAGGGGCAACACAAGTGGAAAGTCGGGGAGCTGGAATTCGAATCTCTCATGAGAATGCTGGACAATCTGGTAAGGGGGCGACGCATTCCCTCCTGCAATTTAAGGAGGAGAAACGATCTCTCCTGCAACTTAAAGGGGGCGACGAAAACTAATCTGGTCCCTGAAGAGCTCTGGGGGGCCCCTGAACTCCTTACAGTTCAGTTATATTGCTCAGTAATTCACTGCCATCTAGTGGCCGTTATATGGTACGGCGCCTCTTCCTGCAACCAGACAAATTAACATTTTGAATTCTGCATTTTTTTTGAATATTTTTAAAATTTTCATTTTCTGTTAAACTTTTACACTATAGTTTTTATGATAGATGGAAATCTCCACTTTATTTAATAACCATTTAGTGTCTTATTTAGAGCTGCTCTTCTCTGTTCAGACACATAATAGGATGTTAATTTTTTTTATTCTACTTGTATTACATTTCTACTTTTTTTGTTTAACAAATTTAATACCATAATAATGCACCTCTCCCTCTCTGAAACCACATCTAAGAGGTTATTTTAGCATTTTCTGAATTTTTAATATATATTTCTTCAACAGAATGTTAAATTGTGTTTTTTTTTAAAAAGATGCAAAATGATTACACCTCTCCCTACAAATAATGAGCGCATATTTATTTATTAGTATTATTTTTGCTTTTTTTTAAGTATTTTTTAATATTTCTATTTTTTTTCTGCTTTTTAAATTGCAGTTTTTACAATAATTTATAGTGTACTAACACAGCGCCATCTAATGGCTGCTGCTCAATACTGCATCTCTACATACAACTAATCTGCATTTTATATTTCCACATTTTTTAGGTGTTTTTTTGTATATTTATTTATATATATATATAATATTTAATATTTTGTGCATAATTTTTTTTCTATTTATTTTACTGCTTTTTTCAACTAATCTGGTTTTTTTTTGTATTTTATTTTAGTATTTTTAATAAATTTATTTTTAATCCTTTTTAGGTTGCAGTTTTTATAATACTTTGTAATGTATTAAAATAGCACCATCTACTGGCTGCTTTTAAGTACTGCACTTTTCCCTCCAACTAATCTGTACATTTTATTTGTTTGCTTTTTATTTATTTATTTTAAATTCTATTTATTTTTACTCCTTTTTTATTGCAGCTTTTACAATGCTTTATAATGTATTAACATAGTGCCCCCTCTATTGGCTTCTTTTCAGTACTGCACTTTTCCCCTTCCAACTAATCTGTACATTTCATGTTTTTTTAATTTTATTTTTAATATGTCCTATTATTTTTACTCCTTTTTTTATTGTAGTTTTTACAATACTTTACAATGTATTAACATAGTGCCCTCTAGTGGCTTCTATTCACTACTGCATGTTTTCCTATCATTAATCTGTGCATTTTAGTTATTTATGTTTAGTATTTTTTGCTCCTTAGCTGTTTTTATACTACTTTATACTGTATTAACACTATCTAGTGGCCATTAAGGGGTTCTGCTTTTCTTATGACAATTACAATTGCTCTGGCTCCAGATATAACCCGCTCGCCCCTCTCTCTGCAGGGGTACAGGACGGGTTACGCTTACCGGCAGCCGCTGACACGGGAGAAGCCGCGTCACAAGAGCGATGTGGAAATCCCGGCCACGGTCACGGCCTTCTCCTTCGAGGACGATCAGGGGATGCCCCGCTTCGCCGCTCAAGTTCCTGGTGCAAAAGCAGCAAAGGGAGAAAACGCGATGGTTAAACTCCCCAAATACGTACCTGAGAGTCCACGTCCCGGAGGAGTCCATGAACGGCGAGATGAGCCCGAGGACGAAGATCATGGTGAGACGGGAACCCAGGCTCTTACATTTAGAGGGGCCCCCATGTCAGGCTGTACTGCGTCTTCAGGAATTGCAATGCTGAACCAGTCAGATTAGGATGAGCTCAGCTCAGAACATGGGAAAAAGACTCTCGAGGACTTTTTGGGGACTTCTTCTTTGGGACTCCTTTGAAACTTCTGTGAAGGCACAACTTTTCTCAGTTCATGCTGGGGGTTAATGTTTTAATTTGGCCAGAGTATGGACCTTTTGCTTGTAATCTCATGTTTGCTAAGTCATTGTTTATTGCCAGACTATGCGCAGTCTCCCCTTGTCCAAGTTTCATGTATTGCTAATTTATTGCAAATTACTGCCCCCCCCCCCCCCACCCCTTCCTCAACCCCTATCTCTGAGAGTCAGTCATTTTTATGCAGCTTGAAATCCAGCCAATAAGAGCACAGTCTTATTCCACCAATCCTGGAAGACCACAATGTCCTGAGATGAGTGCTTGGGATATATAGGGTGGCCTTTTCATTCACCAGGGGTCATATACTTTGTGGCCTCAGTCTAGGGACTTCGTCCCTGAATGCAGGAGCACCAAAGATTACTTAAGTAAGATACCCAGGTTGGGACAGTTCGTCACCTGGCTACAGACTTGCTGTGTTGGTCAGCTTTCTATGCTTGCTGCTATTCCTCTGTTGGTGGGTGCCTGCCAAAAGCAGGGTGCTGCTGGACTGGAGTGAGTGCTCTGGAAGCCCAAAGGCACAAAGAGTCTAATCCCTGGTGAGCCAGTAGAAGGGTGAGATTCTGTTGCCTGTTACTTTGCATGTTTCGCTTTGTTATGTGTTATATGCCTTTGACTGTTGGGGATCCAGTAAAGTCTTACCATTGTGTGGTTCCCTCATCCTGTGTTGTCTGAGTAGTGTTCTGCCCACGGTTAAGAAGTTCAGGTGCTAAGTTGGGATGAGCCCTGGTCCATTGTGGAGACACGGGGTCAGTGGGTGCTCTCCTCTGTGGAGACACGGGGTCAGTGGGAGCTCTCCTCTGTGGAGACACGGGGGTCAGTGGGTGCTCTACTCTGTGGAGACACGGGGGTCAGTGGGGGCTCTCCTCTGTGGAGACATGGGGGTTAGTGGGTGCTCTCCTCTGTGGAGACACGGGGGTCAGTGGGGCTCTCCTCTGTGTAGACACGGGGGTCAGTGGGGGCTCTCCTCTGTGGAGACACGGGGGTCAGTGGGGGCTCTCCTCTGTGGAGACACGGGGGTCAGTGGGGGCTCTACTCTGTGGAGACACGGGGGTCAGTGGGTGCTCTTCTCTGTGGAGACACGGGGGTCAGTGGGTGCTCTCCTCTGTGGAGACACGGGGGTCAGTGGGTGCTCTCCTCTGTGGAGACACGGGGGTCAGTGGGTGCTCTCCTCTGTGGAGACACGGGGGTCAGTGGGTGCTCTCCTCTGTGGAGACACGGGGGTCAGTGGGGGCTCTCCTCTGTGGAGACACGGGGGTCAGTGGGTGCTCTTCTCTGTGGAGACACGGGGGTCAGTGGGTGCTCTCCTCTGTGGAGACACGGGTCAGTGGGTGATCTCCTCTGTGGAGACACGGGGGTCAGTGGGTGCTCTCCTCTGTGGAGACACGGGGGTCAGTGGGTGCTCTTCACTGTGGAGACACGAGGGTCAGTGGGTGCTCTCCTCTGTGGAGACACGGGGGTCAGTGGGTTCCCTCCTCTGTGGAGACACGAGGGTCAGTGGGTGCTCTCCACTGTGGAGACACAGGGGTCAGTGGGTGCTCTCCACTGTGGAGACACGGGGGTCAGTGGGTGCTCTCCTCTGTGGAGACACGGGGGTCAGTGGGTGCTCTCCTCTGTGGAGACACGGGGGTCAGTGGGTTCTCTCCTCTGTGGAGACACGGGGGTCAGTGGGCGCTCTCCTCTGTGGAGACACGGGGGTCAGTGGGTGATCTCCTCTGTGTAGACACGGGGGTCAGTGGGGGCTCTCCTCTGTGGAGACACGGGGGTCAGTGGGGGCTCTCCTCTGTGGAGACACGGGGGGTCAGTGGGGGCTCTCCTCTGTGGAGACACGGGGGTCAGTGGGGGCTCTCCTCTGTGGAGACACGGGGGTCAGTGGGGGCTCTCCTCTGTGGAGACACGGAGGTCAGTGGGTGCTCTCCTCTGTGGAGACACGGGGGTCAGTGGGGGCTCTCCTCTGGAGACACGGGGGTCAGTGGGGGCTCTCCTCTGTGGAGACACGGGGGGTCAGTGGGGCTCTCCTCTGTGGAGACACGGGGGTCAGTGGGGGCTCTCCTCTGTGGAGACACGGGGGTCAGTGGGTGCTCTCCTCTGTGGAGACACGGGGGTCAGTGGGGGCTCTCCTCTGTGGCGACACGGGGGTCAGTGGGTGCTCTCCTCTGTGGAGACACGGGGGTCAGTGGGTGCTCTCGTCCGCTGGCCCAGACGACTTTAGAAAGACAGCATGGACCAGGGCTCATCCCAATTAACGCCTGAACTCCTTAACTGTGGGCAGAACCCTACTCAGACAACATAGGGTGAGGGAACCACAGAATGGTAAGGCTTTATTGGACCCCCAAAAGTCAAAGGCAAATAACACATAACCAAGCAAAATACACACTATAACTGGTAACAAAGTGTCATCCTTCCTCTGGCTCACCAGAGATTAGAATGTTCGTGCCTTCAGGGCTTCCAGGGGCATCTACCCCAGTCCAGCAGCACCCCACTTTCGGCAGACACCCACTGGGAAAGGAATAGCGGCAAACGCAGAAAGCTTACCGAGCGCAGCAAAGTCTGTAGCCAGGTTACTGAATTATCACAACATGAGTATCTTCCTTACGTAGTCTCTGGCACACCTCTAGTTGGGGCCAAGGCCACAAAGTATATGACCTCTGGTGAATAAAACAGGCCACCTTATGTATCCCGAGCACTCATCTCATGTCCTTGTGATCTTCCAGGATTTTGGTGGAATATGACTGTGCTCTTATAGGCTGGATTTCAAGCTGCATACGTAATATCCCTTTGAGTCATGACTGAGTCTCAGACAAAGGGGGAGAGGGGGTCAGGTAATTTACATTAAATTAGCAATGCACGTAAAACTGGCAAAAGTTACCGACTGAGGCTCTTCTTGGAGAAACTGTGGCAAGAAAGGAGACCTGGCCCACATGTGGTGGGGATGCCCCAGGCTGACGCCTTTCTGGCTCATGGTCTCGAGTCTGCTGGAGACCCTTACGGGGATCCAGTCAATCCTGATGCCCCAATTAGCAGTTCTCCACATAGGGTTGGAAACTCTTCCCCCAGTTCTCAGACATCTTATCACATATGTACTGACAGCGGCTAGAAGTTGTGTAGCTGCTAGATGGAAGGCCGACTCTCCTCCCTCCATGTCTCATCTGATGGACAAACTGAATTCTATATTCTGCCTGGAATACTATTTGGCAATGGATGGGCATACGAGAAGATATGTGGCTGAAGCCTGGGATATTTGGGCGAGTCATCCCTTGGCAATTCAGGTCCCCTTCTGAACCCGGAAAAACAGGGTGACTCAGGTGCGCCCCATGTTGTCTGGGTCATCGGCTCAGGGATACCCTTCCCCCATCCCCCCCCCTGACTTCCCAAGTAGCTCCCTCTCTTTTTACATAAATTACTCCCCTTCCCTCCTCTTTCCCCCCCATCCCCCCTTCTTGTCTTCCTCCTCCTTTGTTCTTCCAGTGTTGAGCTATCCAGTTACCTCCCCCCAACTTGTATTCCCCCCCCCTCCTCCCATTGTGACCTTCAATGGGGTAATCCCCCTGTTATAAAGTTGTTTGTAATTTCTTTTCATGCTGAAAATTAATAAAAAATATATTGATGACAAATTAGCAATGCACAAACTTGGACAATGGGAGATGCAGCATAGTCGGGCAATAAACAATGATTTAGCAAACATGAGATTACAAGCAAGAGGTCAATATGTCTCGGCATGCACTGAGAAAACCTGTGTCTTAAGAACTTGTTCTTGGTGACTTTTTGAGGACATTTTTGAGATTTCTTGAATTCATTTAATCTTCTAAGTCTCTTCTTTTCTTTGCAGTGGATGAAAGCCGAGGAGCTCAACAAGTCTTCTGGGGGATATCCCATCAAAATCGAAGACCCCAACCAGTTTGTTCCATTAAACACTAACCCAACAGACGTTCTGGAGAAGAGAAACAAGGTGACTTCTGGGATTTGTAGTTCTGCAGCTGCAGGGAGGGTCACACGTTGGGGGAACACTGACCCTCCTGCAGTTTCTGTCTTCCAGGAGAATTGCAGTAACAGAGGGGACGAGGCTCTGACAACCTGCTGCTCCTGACTCTGAGCCGGGGGACGGTTGTCAGCAGGTACAAGACTTGAGGGTAAAGTAACTAGATGTTTGTTGACTTTCTGCAGATCCGGGAGCAGAATCGGTACGATCTAAAGACGGCCGGGCCGCAGTCCCAAGTGCTGGCAGGGATCGTGGTGGAGAAGCCGCCTCCGGTGAGTGCCTATCTTATCGGATTTATTTTGGGGCGTCCCTTGGTTTGGGGAGGGTTCATGCGTAATTCGAGGGGCTTCACTCTTTGTGACTTGTTTTGTTCTCCGGCAGATGATGCAGTATGAAGAGGACGTGAACGCGCCCCCTCCCCCACCGAATCCATTCAGCCAGTTATTAGAAGAGGAGAAAGGCGAGAATGGGACAGAAGGTGAGCGGATCCCGGGGAGATCTGGTTGGGAACCACTGCCCCCTAACTGCATGAATTAACCCTTAAATGTCACTTAACTCACCAATGTCTATGAATCACCTGCACGTCCTCAAAGATGGAGGCAACTCCACACTGACAATCCTTAGAATGTATACTGAACAAGCACTAAAGGGGGTGCCGCTGAGCAGTAACCTACAGCAGGGGGGAACCCCGAAAAATATTGCCTCATTGCAAACTGCAGGAAATATCCCCTATGGAGCCACCACTGTATCTTTTGTAGTGAACTATAATAGTCTCCTCCCGCAGTAATGCTGATAACAGGGAGTAATAGATTGTAGTCACCTGTCTTACAGTCTCCTCCCCCAGTAATGGCTGATAACAGGGAGTAATAGATTGTAGTCACCTGTCCTACAGTCTCATCCTCCCCCAGTAATGGCTGATAACAGGGAATAATAGATTGTAGTCACCTGTCCTACAGTCTCCTCCCAGTAATGCTGATAACAGGGAGTAATAGATTGTCGTCACCTGTTCTACAGTCTCCTCCAGTAATGTCTGATAACAGGGAGTAATAGATTGTAGTCACCTGTCCTACAGTCTCCTCCAGTAATGTGCTGATAACAGGGAGTAATAGATTGTCGTCACTGTTCTACAGTCTCCTCGTATGTCTGATACAGGGAGTAATAATTTGTCACTTTCTCAGTCCTCCAGTAATGTCTGATAACAGGGAGTAATAGATTGTAGTCACTGTCCTACAGTCCCTCCTCCTCCAGTAATGGCTGATAACAGGTGTAATAGATTGTTGGCAGAAAGCTCCACGTTGTTTCCCGTTTATTAACCCCCAACCGTCCCCTTTCATCCGCAGTAAATTAACCCGTGTAACCTGCAGATGCTGAGCATGATCTAATCTCAGAAGACGACTCTACTGCCCCTAACCCAGTCCAAACCGGACGTCAGCGAGTACACAGGTATTACCCAGGTTTGGATGGGCATCGAAAGGAGTCAGGGGCAACAGAACATCACAGCTATGAAAGAAAGGAGTCAGGACACACAGAGCATCACAGCTATGAAAGAAAGGAGTCAGGACACACAGAGCATCACAGCTATGATAGAAAGGAGTCAGGACACACAGAGCATCACAGCTATGATAGAAAGGAGTCAGGACACACAGAGCATCACAGCTATGATAGAAAGGAGCCAGGACACACAGAGCATCACAGCTATGATAGAAAGGAGTCAGGACACACAGAGCATCACAGCTATGATAGAAAGGAGTCAGGACACACAGAACATCACAGCTATGATAGAAAGGAGTCAGGACACACAACATCACAGCTATGATAGAAAGGAGTCAGGACACACAGAACATCACAGCTATGATAGAAAGGAGTCAGGACACACAGAGCATCACAGCTATGATAGAAAGGAGTCAGGACACACAGAACATCACAGCTATGATAGAAAGGAGTCAGGACACACAGACATCACAGCTATGATAGAAAGGAGTCAGACACACAGAACATCACAGCTATGATAGAAAGGAGTCAGGACACACAGACATCACAGCTATGATAGAAAGGAGTCAGTACACAGAACATCACAGCTATTATAGAAAGGAGTCCGGACACACAGACATCACAGCTATGATAAAAGGAGTCAGGACACACAGAACATCACAGCTATGATAGAAAGGAGTCAGGACACACAGAACATCACATCTATGATAGAAAGGAGTCAGGACACACAGAACATCACAGCTATGATAGAAAGGAGTCAGGACACACAGAACATCACAGCTATGATAGAAAGGAGTCAGGACAGCAGAGCATCACAGCTATGATAGAAAGGAGTCAGGACACACAGAACATCACAGCTATGATAGAAAGGAGTCAGGACACACAGAACATCACAGCTATGATAGAAAGGAGTCAGGACACAGAGCATCACAGCTATGATAGAAAGGAGTCAGGACACAGAACATCACAGCTATGATAGAAAGGAGTCAGGACACACAGAACATCACAGCTATGATATAAAGGAGTCAGGACACACAGAACATCACAGCTATGATAGAAAGGAGTCAGGCACACAGAGCATCACAGCTATGATAGAAAGGAGTCAGGACACACAGAACATCACAGCTATGATAGAAAGGAGTCAGGACACACAGAGCATCACAGCTATGATAGAAAGGAGTCAGGACACACAGAACATCACAGCTATGATAGAAAGGAGTCAGGACACACAGAGCATCGCAGCCAGAGTCAGAATGTGCAAAAATAGGTTGTTTGTTTTTGGGGGAAGAAGATTTTTTGCCCTCTTCTGACATTACTCTTTCCTCCCCTCAGAGCCCCTCGACGACTCCGTATTCCAGAAAGATTCCTCCATTATTTTGAATGGCAAAGATGGCAGCAAACACGAGGAGGAGCTGACAATGCGCGTCAGTCAGCTGAGCATGGGGGACAACATCGAGATCACGCTCCGCAGCACCGAGAAGTTCATCGAGGGCGAGCTGACCCCCGAAGGTTCCCCCTCTAAGTCCCCCAACAAGAAGAAGAAGAAATTCCGCACCCCGTCCTTCCTGAAGAAGAACAAAAAAAAGGAGAAGCTGGAGGCATAACTGCTGCACTCCATGATCGAGGGGAGATCGTTTATGGGGGGCTACTAGATGAAACCCATTGTCTTGCTGGATGGAGCGCTCTTTTGTTCCAGGGTCTCCAGGACACTCCTCTGTTCCGGGGGTCTCCAGGGCGCTCCTTTGTTTTGGGGGTCTCCAGGATGCGCCCTTCTTCTGCTTTTATCCTGTGTTTGCTGCACAAAGTCCCCCACCTCCAGCAGCCACCATTAGCTTTTCAGACCCCTGCCGCCTCCCGGGACATTCGGGTCCCCCACTGCGTCATCCTGGACCATTGCAAAATTAGGGCTGGATTTTTGTGCAGTTATTTTAAAGGACAAAAACTTTTTTTTTTTTTTGTTTTCACCAAATTTGGCTTATTTTTTTTACATGTTCACCATCTGTATCGCAGAGAATTTACACGCGGAGGTTTTTTTTCTTTTTTTTCGTAGCTGGAAATATAAAACTGGAATCTAAATTGTCCCCAATATTATCTGAGCACAGGCCTGAGCCCAGGGGGAGGGGACGATGACCCTGCAGACCCCCCACATTTACCTCGTTCATCTCTGCGGCACCATTTAATACCGCAGGATACAACCGCGCCACCAGCCGGAATCTACAGACCGTGACCCGTCCGTGGAAAGAGCAAAAATTAGGAAAAATACCCATGATGTAGAGGCAAAATTAAAAACTTTTAATTTCTTAAAAAATATATATATAATTTTAATATTTTTTATTGCCAAATCTACTGCCAAAGGGCTTAAAAAGAAAAAAAGGGGATATATCATTGATATTTAGATATTATTTTTTTCTTACTTTTCAGGAGTGCTATGAATTTTTATTTTATTTTTTTTAATAAAAACCCTTCACATTTTGCTTTAAAAAAAAAAAAATGTCAAATACAATTTGGAATAAACCAAGCAGGCCTTATTTTAAAATCTAAATTAATATTCGCTGTCGCCCCACGTAAAATTCTATTTTAGTAGATATACAGCTGAAACCAAACGCATATATAGTAAAAAAAAAAAATTAAATATTTTTATAATTATTTGCACAGCATCACATCATGGAGGAAAATAATTGGTTTTAGGAATGAAAAAAAATATATATTTTTGGCAGATTATTTTGCTTCCTATTTTAAAATATAATAAAAAAAAAAATGCTACACTCCATAAAGTAAAAAAAAAATAATTTAATTTTAATTAGTTTATGGAATGAAAAAAAAAAAAAAATTTTATTTTGCCATAATTTTGCTTCCCGTTTTAAAATCTTTAAAAAAAATTAAATTAACAAAGTAAAAAAAAATTAATTAAAAAAAAAAATATTTATAAATGAGTTTCTATTGGTTTTAGGGATTAAAAAAAACAATTTTTACTGATTATTATTGTGCTTCCTATAATATATATAGGAATCAAAATTTAACCAAAGCAATGCTTGGTGCTGCTCCAAATATATATCTATATATATTAATAATGTATATGTATACAGATGGATAATTGGATATATATATATATAATATATATATATAATTTATATTATTCATATGCAATGACTACACACTCTTCAGGGTAGCATCGAGATATTATATATATATATATTATCTCCGATGCTACCCTGAAGGAGGTGTGTAGTCATGTGCATGAATATATAAATTATATATATATATAAATATATATATATCTCGAGGTAATGTTTGTGCTACCTGAGGAGGTGTGTAGTCATGTGCATATAAATTATATATATATAATATATATATATTTATATATATATATTAATAAAATATATATATATATATATAATATATTATATATGTCTATATACAGATATGTATCTGTATGTATATACCTATTTATTTACATTTGGAGCAGCACCAAGCAGTACCTTGGTTATTAATCATTAGGTATATATATATATATATATATATATAGTGTATATATATTTATATATATGGATAGATATATGTATATATACACGTACACACAGTTATATATACCTAATTATTAATAACCATGGCACCGCGTGCTCCAATTATATATATAAATATATATATATTAATGTATATAGATATATAATTGGTGAAGCACTAATAATTACCTTGGTTATGGTGCAAAGCTTTCTCCATATACCAAATCCAGGTGTTCTTGATATAATGAAGAAATATGAAAAAATACCACCAAAATAGTAAAGTGAATGTGGACTTTAATGCCCAATGGCTTGGTAACATTTCAGATCTAGTATATAGCTTAAGAACGGATACTATATCTGAAGCGTCGCCACACCATTGGGCATTAAAGTGCACATTCACTTTACTATTTTGGTGCTGATTTTTCATATTTATAATACTCCATAAAGTTAAAAATTAAATGCAAGAAGATATTTTAAAATACTAAGTTTTCATTGGTTTAAGAAATTAAATTTTTTTTTTTTTTTTTTTTTGCAGATTATTTTGTTTCATATTTTAAAATCTTAAATAAAAAAATACTCCAGAAAATAAGAATTAAAATATATTTTAAAATCCCACATTTTAATTGGTTTCAGGAATAAAAAAAAAAAGTGACGTAATTCTGTTGCTTTCTATTTAACTGTATCAAAAGAAAATACACTTCACAAAGTTAACATTTAGATTAAAAAATATATAGTTGAAAAAATACGAAATATGAAAATATATATATTTTTGACAGATTATTTTACTTCCTGTTCTAAAATATTGAAAAAAAGCTACAGTTTATAAAGTTAAAAGTGAAATCGATTTTCTTTTTTTATATATATTAAATACAGAGGTTTTTTTGGTTTAACCAATGAAAAAAATTTGCCATAATTCTTTTGCTTCCGATTTTAAAATATTAAAAGAAATACACTCCACAAGTTAAAAATTAATAAAAAAATATATATATAATATATATATATATATATATATATAATATATATATATATATATATATAATATATATATATATATATATATATATGATTTAAAAAGAGTTTAAATTGGCTTTAGGAATGAAAAAAATATTTATTTTCCGTAATTATTTTGCTTCCTATTTTAAAATATTAAATAAATACAGTCCACAAAGTTAAAAATTTAATTAAAAAATATATATATTTAAAAACACTGAGTTTTAATTGGTTTGTGAATGAAAAAAAAAAATAATTTTTTTATCCAGAATTATTTTGCTTCCTATTTTAAAATATAAAAAAAAACAATTCTACACTCTATAAAGCTAGAAATTAAAATAAAAAAAAAAAATATATACTCTCTGTATAGGCGGCGACATGCGGAGATTGTTGGAGGGTCCGGTAGGTGGTCAGCGCAGAGGTGGTTCTGTATGTACAGTGTAGATATGTATGATATTGTAGAAAGTAAAGGGAGACCGTGGGGCGCCTTTTTTTTTTTTTTTTTTTTTTTTTTAGATAGCTAAACTTTTGAAAACTTTTTCAAAACTCTTTGACATGTGAAAAGTTTTGCCCAGACTCCCCTGGACATCACGCTTCACATTCAGGCCATATATGTCATTACGGACACACAGGAAAAACTATTTTTGCCAATATTTAAAAATATTTTTTTTTTTTTGTTTTTGTTACATTTTCCTCTCTCAGCCTGTTACTTCTAAAAAGCCCAAAATATTGCACCAAATTCCTGAGACTGCCCCTCCTAGAGGTAGAACTTTGCATAAAACCTGAATGAAATCTATTTAAATTGTGAATTAAAAAAAATATATTTTCTTTTTTTTTTTTTTTGAAGAAAAAATAAATCCCTCACTACTGATCAAACAAATAGTTCATTTAAATTACTATTAATCGATTTATATGTTAGCTATATCATTTGCCTTATTTTAAACCCTCACCTTCATTAATCTGGTGCTTCTGTTATGGGAGAATCTTAATCTTCATTTTACTTATCAATTATAGATTTTAATATTTTTTTTAATATTTTAAAAACAAAATTTAATTTTTTTTTTTTTTAATTTTTTCTTATTAGTTTTTTTTTATTTTAAAAATGTCAATTATCTTGTATAGATCAGCTGAGACTGGGGCACGTCTTGCTCGGCTGCGCTGAGACAGGAGATTTTTTTTTTTTCTTGGTGATATTGAAAAATAAATTTTTTTTTTCTTTTTAAACCGTTTATAGTTTTCTCCACTTATGTTCTAAGCGATCTGGACGTTGAGCGGACAAACCAATATTTCTTGTAAAATCTCCACCTTTTTCATAGTTGCGACTCGTGACTTTGTTTTCCGTCAGATGCCTTTCACGTTGCTTTATCTCAAATTGTGTTTTTTTTAAATGTTTTTTTTGTGCATTTTTTTGTTGTTTTACAACAGTAGGAACGAGAGTCTGTGAACGATGCTACATAACGTTTTCTAAATGATGAAATGTATACAGAAATGTCTATATAAAGTATATCTATATGAATGCAATGTGCAGAAATATTTTTTAAGCAGCAGCGTCTCCTGCTCCGCGCACCTTCACCTCTCCCCCCTCCTCCGTGCACCTTCACCTCTTCCCCCCTCCTCCGTGCACCTTCACCTCTCCCCCCTCCTTCGTGCACCTTCACCTCTTCCCCCCTCCTCCGTGCACCTTCACCTCTCCCCCCTCCTCCGTGCACCTTCACCTCTCCCCCCTCCTCCGTGCACCTTCACCTCTCCCCCCTCCTCCGTGCACCTCTCCCCCCTCCTCCGTGCACCTTCACCTCTCCCCCCTCCTCCGCGTACCTTCACCCCTCCCCCTGCGCACCTTCACCCCTCCCTTCCTCACGCCAAAAGCCTCTATATTCTCGCTTCTGCAGCGTAAACGATGAGCCATTCTGAGAATTTGTCCTGTGGAAATATCGATACTTTACCCTGGAAATTGCTGATAGTTGTATTGCTAATTCATGTCCGATCACAAATAAACAGTATTTTAAGTAGATAAATTTTTGTAATTTCACCTTTTTAATAAAGAGGAGTTAATCTTGAACTTTTAGAGTTTTTGTATTAATTGGATGGAAATTAATGTGTTTCTTTTCTTTCATTAATCTATTGACTGATTTTCACCCTTTGTCTAAGCCAGGGGTCTCAAACACGCGGCCCGAGGGCCGCATGCGGCCCATGGGGCTTTACTATGCGGCCCGCGGCACCTTCGACAACTTAATGATTCATCACCCCAGTGCAGGGGGCCGCTGCAGTCCCCACTGTGTGAGGACTTCCGTCCACAGCACTAACAAGCTCTGCCACTCAGCAAGTCAATGAGTGGCCCGCAGCTGACGGTGGAATATGGTGTCACTTGTGGGCCTCTGGTTGGCAGATTACATTGATCTTACTGAGCAATAGAGCTTGTCTGAGCGGCGGCTGGTGGAAATCAGCACAGCGGAGGCCGGAAGTCAGTACAGTGGGGACCGCGCTGGCCCCCTGCACTGGAGCAATGCATCATTAAAGTGAGAAAACTGTGAGTGAGTGTGTATGAGGGTGTGTGTGTGTGTGTATGTGGGTGATGGTGTGTGAGTTTCAGTGTGTGAGTGTGTGTGAACGTGAGAGTGTGTATGAGCATGTGTGGATATGTGTGTATGAGAGTGTGTGTGTGTGTGGGTTTGTGTGTGAGGGTGTGAGTGTGAATAAGTCTGTATGTGAGTGTGTAAAAAACAATTAAAACAGGATGGGGGCATCACTATAAAAGTAGATCAGGATGGGGGACATACCTTGAAAAGGGGATCAGTATGGGGGACATCACTACAAAAGGGGATCAGGATGGGGGACATCACTACAAAAGGGGATCAGGATGGGGGACATCACTACAAAAGGGGATCAGGATGGGGGACATCACTACAAAAGGGGATCAGGATGGGGGACATCACTACAAAAGGGGATCAGGATGGGGGACATCACTACAAAAGGGGATCAGGATGGGGGACATCACTACAAAAGGGGATCAGGATGGGGGACATCACTACAAAAGGGGATCAGGATGGGGGATATCACTAGAAAAGGGGTTTGGGATGGGGGACATCACTAGAAAAGGGGATTGGGATGAGGGAGATCACTACTAATTGGGATCAGGATGGGGGACATCACTACAAAAGGGAACCGGGAAGAGGGACGTCACTACTAAGGGGGATCGGGATGGGGGACATCACTAGAAAAGGGGATCAGGATGGGGACATCACTAGAAAAAGGGATCAGGATGGGGGACATCACTAGAAATAGGGATCAGGATGGGGAACATCACTAGAAAAGGGGATCAGGATCGGGGACATCAGTAGAAAAGGGAATCGGGAAGAGGGACATCACTACTAAGGGGGATCGGGATGGGGATATCACTAGAAAGGGGGTTTGGGATTGGGGACATCACTAGAAAAAGGGATCAGGATGGGGAACATCACTAGAAAAGGGGATCAGGATGGGGGACATCAGTAGAAAAGGGAACCGGGACGAGGGACATCACTACTAAGGGGTTTGGGATGGGGGACATCACTAGAAAAGGACATCACTACAGAATGGGGACATTACTACAAGAAGAGGATCAGGATTTTTACTTTACTACATTGAGCTAAAAGTACTGGTATTACTAAAAATATCACTTAGTCCTACAAGGGATGCGGCCCCCCGCTATAAATGTTTTTTTATGTGTGGCCCACCAACCCATCTGAGTTTGAGACCCCTGGTCTAAGCCATATAATAATAATAATAATAATAATAATTTTTATTTATATAGCGCCAACATATTCCGCAGCGCTTCACATTCACAATACAAAGTTCACATTTAAACAATCATGAGAAACAATTAGAAAATACAATACAATGCCAAAAACAATACAATACAAAGCATAACATAATACAATAATTGGAGCAAAAAATGGCAACCCTGCTCAAAAGAGCTTACAATCTAACAATGAGGTGGGGGTGACAAGGTATAGGTGCTCATTTGCAATGATAGTATAGTCAACTTGAGGAGATGGGGAACAGATAGGAGCAGAATAAGTGGCCGCAACCCATTATATGTGATCCACTTGAGGCGGAGCGGATAGGCTATGTCTAGATGACTGACTAGGGATCATGATAGGCCGTCCTAAAGAGATGTGTTTTAAGGGATCGCCTAAAACTATTTAAGTTGTGGATACCTCTAATTTTTTCGGGCAGAGCGTTCCAAAGAATTGGTGCGGTTCGGGAGAAGTCTTTGAGCTGGGAGTGGGAGGTTCGGATTAATGCAGAAGTGAGTCTAAAGTGACTTCCAGAGCGAAGAGAACGGCTGGGGTGATAGACAGAGATGAGGGAGAAGATGTAGGGGGGTGCTGCATTGTGAAGAGCTTTGTGGGCGAGAACAAGCAGTTTGAAATGGATCCTGTAGTATATAGGCAGCCAGTGCAATGAGTGGCATAGAGCAGAAGCGTCTGAGTAACGATTAGATAGGTAATCCTGGCTGCTGCATTAAGGATGGACTGGAGAGGGGACAGTCTAGTGCGGGGGAGGCCAACTAAGAGAGTTACAATAGTCAAGGCGGGAGTGAATCAGGGCCACAGTGTGGGTTTTTGTAGTTTCCAAGGTGAGAAAGGGGTGAATTCTGGAGATGTTCTTCAGGTTCGAGAGCTTGTATATATGGAGTGAAGGAAAGATCAGAGTCAAACATAACACCCAGACAGCGAGCCTGCTGACTCGGCACTATTGTGGTGCCACACACAGAGAGAGATGTCATATTTAGGGAGGTTATTGGAGGGCGGGACCAGGAGTAGCTCAGTTTTGGAAAGATTCAGTTTCAGGTAGAGAGCGGACATGATATTGGAAACTGCGGTTAGACAGTCATTGGTGTTCTTTATTAGAGCGGGAGTAAGGTCAGGGGAACAAGTGTATAGTTGTGTGTCATCAGCATAAAGATGGTACTGACAGCCAAATCTGCTGATGGTCTGTCCAATCGGGGCTGTGTAGAGAGAGAAGAGAAGAGGTCCAAGGACTGAACCCTGAGGGACTCCAATAGTGAGAGGAAGAGGGGAGGAAGTGGAGCCAGCAAATGATACACTGAAAGAGCGGTCAGAGAGATAGGAAGAGAACCAGGAGAGAGCCATGTCCTTTATGTTGATGGAGTGCAGCATAGCGAGTAGGACATGGTGGTCAACAGTGTCAAAGGCTGCAGAGAGATCAAGAAGGATAAGCAGAGAGTGGTCACCATTACGTTTTGCCGTCAGAAGGTCATTGGTCACCTTGGTGAGAGCAGTTTCTGTAGAATGTAGGGGGCGGAAACCAGACTGTAATGGGTCTAGAAGAGAGTGAGAGGAGAGGTAATGAGTGTGGCGGAAGTAGACCAGGCGCTCCAGTAGTTTGGAGATGAAGGGGAGATTGGAAACTGGTCTGTAGTTTGTGCAGGAAGGGTCGAGAGAAGATTTCTTTAATAAAGGAGTGATGATAGAGTGTTTAAAGGAGGAGGGGAAGACGCCAGAAGAGAGGGAGAGATTGAAGATTTTGGGTTAAGTGAGTGGTGACCACCGGAGAGAGAGACTGGAGTAGGTGTGAGGGGATTGGGTCAGCAGTGCATGTGGTGGGACGAGAGGAAGAGAGGAGCTTGGAGACTTCATCTTCTGTAACCGGGTTATAAGTGGACAGTGAGCCGGAGGAAATGTGGGGAGAGGCAGGGGTAATAGCAATTTGAGGTTGGGAGTTGATTTCCTGACGGATGTTTTCTATTTTCTCTGTGAAGTGGGAAGCCAGGTCATCAGCACAGAGGTCAGTGATGGGGGCCTGCACTTTAGGACTGAGGAGAGAGTGAAAAGTGTTAAAGAGTTTTTTTGGGTTGCTGGATAGTGAGGAGATCAAAGTGGTGAAGTAGGTCTGTTTGGCAAGGTGAAGGGCAGAATTGTAAGTTCTCAGCATAAATTTGTAGTGAATGAAGTTTTCTGGAGTGCGACTTTTCCTCCATAGACGTTCAGCACTCCTAGAGCATCACTGGAGGAATCGAGTTTGTGATGTGAGCCTGGGCTGTTTTGCTCTGTGTTTGGAGGTTTTGAGGGTGAGGGGTGCTACTTGGTCCAGGGTCCTTCTGAGAGAGTCATTTAAGTAATTGACTGCCGATCGGGACAGGAAAATGAGATTGGGGACAGTGATGAGTGTAGAGAGTCTGAGAATGTGTGAGGGTTTATGGCCTGTAGATTTCTGAATGTGTGATATGTAGGAATGTGCTGGGGTCGGCGAGGGTTAGTGAGTGTGAAGGAGAGAATGTTGTGGTCAGAGAGGGGAAGTTCTGAATTATCTAAGGAGGAGGTTGAGCAGAGCCGGACAAAAATCAGGTCAAGGGTGTTACCATCCTTGTGTGCCATCGAGGTCTAGAGCTGTGAGAGGCCAAGAGATGAAGTTAGAGATAGGAGCTGAAATGCAGATGAGGAGATGGGGCTGTTTGTGGGGATGTTGAAGTCTCCCAGAATAATGGTTGGTAATTCTGAGGACATGAAGAGCGGCAGCCATGCGGAGAAATGGTCGAGGAATTGGGTGGGTGACCCTGGGGGGCAGTATACCACCGCTACTCTAAGGGGGAGGGGATGGAAGAGCCTAATTGTGTGGACCTCAAAAGAGGGGAATGAGAGTGATGAAGCTGGGGGATGACCTGAAAAGTACATTGTGGGGGACAGAAGTAAACCTACTCCACCACCATGTCTATTGCCAGGTCTTGGGGAATGAGAGAAATGCAAGCCGCCATAAGAAATAGCGGCCGGGGACACTGTGTCTGAATCCTGGATCCAGGTTTCAGTGAGAGCCAGCAGATTAACAGAGTTAGTGAGAAAGTAGTTATGAATGAGTGGAAGTTTGTTACATGCAGCCATGCCCATTTCTACTTAGCCACACCTCTGTACTTTAAGCCACACCTTGATCAATACCATCGTCCGCTAAGTCACACCTTTGTTCGCTAAGCCACTCCGCCGTCTGCTAAGTTATACCTTTATTCACTAAGCCACTCCGCCGTCCGCTAAGTTATACCTTTATTCACTAAGCCACTCCGCCGTCCGCTAAGTTATACCTTTATTCACTAAGCCACTCCGCCGTCCGCTAAGTTATACCTTTATTCACTAAGCCACTCCGCCGTCCGCTAAGTTATACCTTTATTCACTAAGCCTCTCCGCCGTCCGCTAAGTTATACCTTTATTCACTAAGCCACTCCGCCGTCCGCTAAGTTATACCTTTATTCACTAAGCCACTCCGCCGTCCGCTAAGTTATACCTTTATTCACTAAGCCACTCCGCCGTCCGCTAAGTTATACCTTTATTCACTAAGCCTCTCCGCCGTCCGCTAAGTTATACCTTTGTTCACTAAGCCTGTCCGCCGTCCGCTAAGTTATACCTTTATTCACTAAGCCACTCCGCCGTCCGCTAAGTTATACCTTTATTCACTAAGCCACTCCACCGTCCGCTAAGTTATACCTTTATTCACTAAGCCACTCCGCCGTCCGCTAAGTTATACCTTTATTCACTAAGCCACTCCGCCGTCCGCTAAGTTATACCTTTATTCACTAAGCCACTCCACCGTCCGCTAAGTTATACCTTTATTCACTAAGCCACTCCGCCGTCCGCTAAGTTATACCTTTATTCACTAAGCCACTCCGCCGTCCGCTAAGTTATACCTTTATTCACTAAGCCACTCCGCCATTCGCTAAGTTATACCTTTATTCACTAAGCCTCTCCGCCGTCCGCTAAGTTATACCTTTATTCACTAAGCCACTCCGCCGTCCGCTAAGCCACACCTTTGTTCACTAAGCCACTCCGCCGTCCGCTAAGTTATACCTTTATTCACTAAGCCTCTCCGCCGTCCGCTAAGTTATACCTTTATTCACTAAGCCTCTCCGCTGTCCGCTAAGTTATACCTTTATTCACTAAGCCTCTCCGCTGTCCGCTAAGTTATACCTTTATTCACTAAGCCACTCCGCCGTCCGCTAAGTTATACCTTTATTCACTAAGCCACTCCGCCGTCCGCTAAGCCACACCTTTGTTCACTAAGCCACTCCGCCGTCCGCTAAGTTATACCTTTATTCACTAAGCCACTCCGCCGTCCGCTAAGTTATACCTTTATTCACTAAGCCACTCCGCCGTCCGCTAAGCCACACCTTTATTCACTAAGCCACTCCGCCGTCCGCTAAGTTATACCTCTATTCACTAAGCCTCTCCGCCGTCCGCTAAGCCACACCTTTGTTCACTAAACCACATCTTTGTTTGCTAATCCACTTCGCCCTCTGCAAAGCCAAAAAGCTGTCCGCTTAGTCACATTTCCACCCACTAAGCCACACCGCCGCCCGCCAAGCCACACCTCTATTCACTGGGCCACACCCTATTTCCACTAGACCAAACCCTGTTGTGAAACCATATAGCAAAAAAGTGCAGTATGGACACCTGAACCCCCATAATGTCTTCAGGAAGAAATATATCCAGGAAAGAAAAGTCTTCTCTGATATCAAATAAATTAAAACAATCTGCAGGAATCACAAGTTATACAATTTATTAATTTTTTTTAATAGATAATTTCCCAACACTTTGGAGATCTCTTCTTGCTGTCAGTGAATCCACTGCTCTCGTTCATGATGCACTGGGCGCCCTGGATGAGTGCACTAGATTGGGGCCAGACCAGCGCTCTGCTGTCTCCAGAGAACTCAGGAGAATGACTGATGCGATCACATAACAAGAACAAACTTGGCCTCAATTTTGTCTGAACTTTCAGAACCTTCGGGGAAACATCAAAATGTTTTATAAATAATCACAAGATAGTTACGGTACTCAGCGCAGAGTTGTACCAACCTTTTTAGACTTTGTATGGAGAGCGTTGACTTTTCTTACCCAAGAAATGTTACTCCAGTTTGTGATTAAGACGGGTGCACGAAATGCCATCATAATGAATCCTATCCCACAGATTTGCACCAATTTCTCCTTAACATGTAACCACCATTTAAACTATTATTTAATAATAATGTAGAGCAAGTGATTTTAATAAACTTTCTAATTAACTTCATAAATGGAATCTGGAAGGAAACCTTTCATAAACCGTCCATAAGGTGTCCCCACTACACTGTGTGTGAAGCTCATTCTCACTCAGATCATCTTCACACTGAATACGAGCATGTAACCATATTAGGTAATTGGGGCGTGGCCTACACTGCTGACTGCAGCTGGTGAGGAAACAATGTATCAGATTACAGCACAGTTGTTGAGCAATATCCGGATCGGTACAATCTCTGGCACAAGCTTCTGATCTGTCATCTGACTCCTCACAGCTCATTCTGTTAACCCTTTCTCTGTAGGCTCCACACAGCTCAGGATCTCTCTTAACTTTTATCTGCTGTCCTACTGCACTGTTCCAGGGAGTCCTGAAATACGTTGACTAATAAATCAATATTATATTCATCCTTTGATGTCTGGTGGAATACAGCAGCGCGATGTTTAACCCTTCATCCTCCCTACTCTACATGCACCACGCTGGGGACTGCAGCAGCCGTGATCTGTTTTTATAGTGGTTGTGACTCTCACAACCACCACAAGGTGAAGCCTCTGATACCTATTCAGGTCATATTTTATCTCTCAGACCCTTCATCCTCCCTACTTTAATTTTCTGAGATAATGACCTTTGGGTTTTCATTAATCATCAACATTAACAGAAATAAACCCATGAAATAGATCCCTCTGTGTGTAATGACTCTATATAATAGATGTGTGTCACTTTATGTATTGAATTACTGAAATTGTCACTTTTTGGTGATCTTCTAATTCATTGAGCTGCAGCTGTATATCTTTATATGCTTTTTTCTTGTTGGAAAATAAATGTACATAGTTATGCAGCGGCAAAAGATGATGTTTAAGACGCCCGGCACATGGACACTGGGTGAAAAACATTGCACTCGCATCTCACTGAGACGTTATCAGGAGCAACAATGGATCGATTATTCATACATCAGCGTGAGAGCAACCTAAAGACTAAATATACCGCCCCCTCCCTATACATCACTAGACACAGGGTTACCTTTTCATACATTTTTCAACAGTTTACACTTACTACCACTAGGTGGCGCTATTGCAACACACTTTAAGATTTAACTTCTTGCTAAGACAGGAAAGAAAAGTTTTTCAGCAGTTTATTATCACCAGAGGATTAAAGGTAGCCCCCTCCCACATGCAAAAAAGCTGTATTTTCTTTCTGCAGGGTTTCAAACCCTACTGCGCTATAACAATCTGCTGATATTATTCTGTAAATATTTTGGGTTTTTTTCAAGTTTTTTCTTTTTTTTTTTATAACTTTTGCAGATTTGAAGCAGATTTTTTTAATGACGTTTTTTCATGGAAGATGAAAAAAAAAACTAAATGTTTTCACTAGAAATACACGAGAAGTACAAAATCGATGGAAATACAGATCCTTGAGACTTTCTCCTACAATGGTCGGTTAGGGATTGACTTCGCAATCCTAATTATTCGCATTGATACACAATAAAACGATTTTTTTCTTACAACATAATGGGGCAGGAGGCACCTTGTCCTCTAATATTTAACTATAAATTGTGACTTTTAAAATAATTTTTTAAGTAAAGTTGCTTTAAGTGGAAATAATGACTTTATTATTATTATTATTATTATTATTATTATTATCATTGCATTTATTCCATGTCGGAGAATATTTTAGGTAAAGTTGCTTTAAGTGGGAATAATGACTATTATTATTATTTGTTATTAATATTAATATTATTATGATTATTATTATTATTATTATTATTGCATTTATTCCATGGTGGATAATATTTTAGTAAAGTTGCTTTAAGCAGAAATAATGACTATTATTATTATTTGTTATTAATATTAATATTATTATGATTATTATTATTATTATTATTGCATTTATTCCATGGCAGATAATATTTTAGGTAAAGTTGCCTTAAGTAGAAATGATGACTATTATTATTATTTGTTATTAATATTATTATTATTATTATTATTATTATTGCATTTATTCCATGGTGGATAATATTTTAGGTAAAGTTGCTTTAAGCAGAAATAATGACTATTATTTTATTATTATTAATATTATTACATTTATTCCATGGCAGATAATACTTTAGGTAAAGTTGCTTTAAGTAGAAATAATGACTCTTATTATTGTTTGTTATTATTATTATTTTTATATAATTTTTTAGGTAAAGTTGCTTTAAGTAGAAATATTAATAATTATATTATTATACCATTTCTTCTATGGAGCTTTACATTGACTAGTTCTTGCTTGTAACACGGATACAGAAAAGTTAGAATTTCCAACGATTCCGACCAGAATGAGAACTGATGTCCAAACCTTGCCTCATTGTCTGTATTGTCTATTGGCTTCGTGTCTCCGTATCTGGCGCCGTCCGTACAGTCACCGACCATCAATCACAGAACAAGGAACATTGTCATAAAGGTAAATTGCTAATTTTATTACCCAATATCTATAAGCCGATCTGCAAGGTTCAAGGAAAGGTCAGAGCAGGATCATTAGCTCAATACAGGCAATAAACCTAATCAAAGACCTAATAATCATCTAAAATACCAGCCACATATAGAACAAATCAATTATATGGGAACTCCAGTGATTGTACATAACCCAAGAAGCCTTCTACAGTATGTATCTACTATAATACTGCCCACATGTGCAAGAATATAACTACTATAAAATACTGCCCCCTATATACAAGAATATAAACTACTATACTACCCCTATATACAAGAATATAACTACTATAGTACTGCTCCTATATACAAGAATATAACTACTATAATACTGCCCATATATACAAGAATATAACTACTATAATACTGCTCCTATGTACAAGAATATAACTACTATAATACTGCCCCTATATACAAGAATATAACTACTATAATACTGCCCCTATATACAAGAATATAACTACTATAATACTGCTCCTATATACAAGAATATAACTACTATAATACTGCCCCTATATACAAGAATATAACTACTATACTACCCCTATATACAAGAATATAACTACTATAGTACTGCTCCTATATACAAGAATATAACTACTATAATACTGCCCCTATATACAAGAATATAACTACTATAATACTGCCCCTATATACAAGAATATAACTACTATAATACTGCTCCTATATACAAGAATATAACTACTATAATACTGCTCCTATATACAAGAATATAACTACTATAATACTGCTCCTATATACAAGAATATAACTACTATAATACTGCCCCTATATACAAGAATATAACTACTATAATACTGCTCCTATATACAAGAATATAACTACTATAATACTGCTCCTATATACAAGAATATAACTACTATAATACTGCCCCTATGTACAAGAATATAACTACTATAATACTGCTCCTATGTACAAGAATATAACTACTATAATACTGCTCCTATATACAAGAATATAACTACTATAATACTACTCCTATGTACAAGAATATAACTACTATAATACTGCTCCTATATACAAGAATATAACTACTATAATACTGCTCCTATGTACAAGAATATAACTACTATAATACTGCTCCTATATACAAGAATATAACTACTATAATACTGCCCCTATACACAAGAATATAACTACTATAATACTGCTCCTATATACAAGAATATAACTACTATAATACTGCTCCTATATACAAGAATATAACTACTATAATACTGCCCCTATATACAAGAATATAACTATTATAATACTGCTCCTATATACAAGAATATAACTACTATAATACTACTCCTATGTACAAGAATATAACTACTATAATACTGCTCCTATGTACAAGAATATACAGTTAGGGCCAGAAATATTTGGACAGTGACACAATTTTCGCGACTTGGGCTCTGCATGCCACCACATTAGATTTGAAATGAAACCTCTACAACAGAATTCAAGTGCAGATTGTAACGTTTAATTTGAAGGGTTGAACAAAAATATCTGATAGAAAATGTAGGAATTGTACACATTTCTTTACAAACACTCCACATTTTAGGAGGTCAAAAGTAATTGGACAAATAAACATAACCCAAACAAAATATTTTTATTTTCAATATTTTGTTGCGAATCCTTTGCAGGCAATCACTGCCTTAAGTCTGGAACCCATGGACATCACCAAACGCTGGGTTTCCTCCTTAATGCTTTGCCAGGCCTTTACAGCCGCAGCCTTCAGGTCTTGCTTGTTTGTGGGTCTTTCCGTCTTAAGTCTGGATTTGAGCAAGTGAAATGCATGCTCAATTGGGTTAAGATCTGGTGATTGACTTGGCCATTGCAGAATGTTCCACTTTTTTGCACTCATGAACTCCTGGTAGCTTTGGCTGTATGCTTGGGGTCATTGTCCATCTGTACTATGAAGCGCCGTCCAATCAACTTTGCAGCATTTGGCTGAATCTGGGCTGAAAGTATATCCCGGTACACTTCAGAATTCATCCGGCTACTCTTGTCTGCTGTTATGTCATCAATAAACACAAGTGACCCAGTGCCATTGAAAGCCATGCATGCCCATGCCATCACGTTGCCTCCACCATGTTTTACAGAGGATGTGGTGTGCCTTGGATCATGTGCCGTTCCCTTTCTTCTTCCCATCATTCTGGTACAGGTTGATCTTTGTCTCATCTGTCCATAGAATACTTTTCCAGAACTGAGCGGCTTCTTGAGGTGTTTTTCAGCAAATGTAACTCTGGCCTGTCTATTTTTGGAATTGATGAATGGTTTGCATCTAGATGTGAACCCTTTGTATTTACTGTCATGGAGTCTTCTCTTTACTGTTGACTTAGAGACAGATACACCTACTTCACTGAGAGTGTTCTGGACTTCAGTTGATGTTGTGAACGGGTTCTTCTTCACCAAATAAAGTATGCGGCGATCATCCACCACTGTTGTCATCCATGGGCGCCCAGGCCTTTTAGAGTTCCCAAGCTCACCAGTCAATTCCTTTTTTCTCAGAATGTACCCAACTGTTGATTTTGCTACTCCAAGCATGTCTGCTATCTCTCTGATGGATTTTTTCTTTTTTTTCAGCCTCAGGATGTTCTGCTTCACCTCAATTGAGAGTTCCTTGGACCGCATGTTGTCTGGTCACAGCAACAGCTTCCAAATGCAAAACCACACACCTGGAATCCACCCCTGACCTTTTAACTACTTCATTGAGTACAGGTTAACGAGGGAGACGCCTTCAGAGTTAATTGCAGCCCTTAGAGTCCATTGTCCAATTACTTTTGGTCCCTTGAAAAAGAGGAGGCTATGCATTACAGAGCTATGATTCCTAAACCCTTTCTCCGATTTGGATGTGGAAACTCTCATATTGCAGCTGGGAGTGTGCACTTTCAGCCCATATTATATATATAATTGTATTTCTGAACATGTTTTTGTAAACAGCTAAAATAACAAAACCTGTGTCACTGTCCAAATATTTCTGGCCCTAACTGTAACTACTATAATACTGTCCCTATATACAAGAATATAACTACTATAATACTGTCCCTATATACAAGAATATAACTACTATAATACTGCTCCTATATACAAGAATATAACTACTATAATACTGCTCCTATATACAAGAATATAATTACTATAATACTGCTCCTATATACAAGAATATAACTACTATAATGCTGCCCCTATATACAAGAATATAACTACTATAATACTGCTCCTATATACAAGAATATTACTACTATAATACTGCTCCTATATACAAGAATATAACTACTATAATACTGCTCCTATATACAAGAATATAACTACTATAATACTGCTCCTATATACAAGAATATAACTACTATACTACTGCTCCTATATACAAGAATATAACTACTATAATACTGCCCCTATATACAAGAATATAACTACTATAATACTGCTCCTATATACGAGAATATAACTACTATAATACTGCTCCTATGTACAAGAATATAACTACTATAATACTGCCCCTATATACAAGAATATAACTACTATAATACTGCTCCTAATACAAGAATATAACTACTATAATACTGTTCCTATATACAAGAATATAACTACTATAATACTGCCCCTATATACAAGAATATAACTACTATAATACTGCCCCTATATACAAGAATATAACTACTATAATACTGCTCCTATATACAAGAATATAACTACTATAATACTGCTCCTATATACAAGAATATAACTACTATAATACTGCCCCTATATACAAGAATATAACTACTATAATACTGCCCCTATATACAAGAATATAACTACTATAATACTGCCCCTATATACAAGAATATAACTACTATAATACTGCTCCCTATATACAAGAATATAACTACTATAATAGTGCTCCTATGTACAAGAATATAACTACTATAATACTGCTCCTATATACAAGAATATAACTACTATAATACTGCCCCTATGTACAAGAATATAACTACTATAATACTGCTCCTATATACAAGAATATAACTACTATAATACTGCTCCTATATACAAGAATATAACTACTATAATACTGCTCCTATATACAAGAATATAACTACTATAATACTGCCCCTATATACAAGAATATAACTACTATAATACTGCCCCTATATACAAGAATATAACTACTATAATACTGCTCCCTATATACAAGAATATAACTACTATAATACTGCCCTATGTACAAGAATATAACTACTATAATACTGCCCCTATATACAAGAATATAACTACTATAATACTGCTCCTATGTACAAGAATATAACTACTATAATACTGATCCTATATACAAGAATATAACTACTATAATACTGCTCCTATATACAGGAATATAACTACTATAATACTGCTCCTATATACAAGAATATAACTACTATAATACTGCTCCTATGTACAAGAATATAACTACTATAATACTGCTCCTATGTACAAGAATATAACTACTATAATACTGCTCCTATGTACAAGAATATAACTACTATAATACTGCCCCTATATACAAGAATATAACTACTATAATACTGTCCCTATGTACAAGAATATAACTACTATAACACTGCCCCTGTATACAAGAATATAACTGCTATACTGTCCCTTTCTCTGTGATATGATGTATGCTGTAGCTGGTTTTCAGTATTGGGGTCACCATTGTCCTTGGTTCCTTCTTGAGCTCCACGTTGCGCTGTGTACCCCCGGGAGGTGGCGATATTATATTTATCAGTCTATGTTTCCTCTTCTTGCAGTTTTCAGTCTATATTGATAAATTTGGGGAGGGTCACATGCTTGTGCAGAGAGGAGGGTGACCCTCATCATCATCACTATGGCCGGTGGGGGAGGACACATAAAGCAGATGGCTCCTCCATTCTCTGGGACCCAACGTTCCGCCTTTGTGCGCAGACAATGCCGGAGTATTAGGACTCCCCCATTCATTCCTCCCTGCAGGTGAGGGCAGATGTTTGCCCTCCTAATTAGTAAAGGTTGAGAACTCATTAACCCATTTACTGCTGTAAAAATATGTAATAATTACCATTGATCCCATCCCCCTCCATAGGAACAGCTACGTCATTATTGGGTGCAGAATTATGAAATTGCCCCTTTAAGTCTCCATAATCCGAGCTCAGGTCCTAATAGGGACTGCTCCTGTGCCGACCTTCAGAGCTGCAATCATACTGCACCCTACCGTCTTGTGTTCATCAGTTTAGACTCACAGAAAAACACATAAATGGGCAATTTAATAACGGAATCATCAAATGTACAAACATACAGTTGTGTTCAAAATAATAGCAGTGTGGTCACAAACATGAGTGACGCCCCAAAGTCTTTATAATACTTGTTATTTCCAGCACTGAATGAAGAGAAATGTATAGATTTGTTAAAGGGATTGTCCAGGATTAATTAAATTGTACTGCATTCTTTCAAAAACAGCGCCACCCGTATCTACAGGTCACATATGGTATTACAGTCTAGGCCCATTCACTTCAATGGAGCTGAGCTGCAATACCACACACAACCTGTAGAAGAGGGGGTGAGGGGCGCTGTTTTTAAAGGAAACCAGTCATGTTTATAGAATTCTGGACAAACCCTTTAAAAATGAACCTTGGCTGTTCAATAAAGTAGCAGTGTCTGCATCTGTCTTTTTTTAGGATTTAGTATCCTGTGAATCACTAACCTCATGTTTAGATCTATAACCACAGTTTTTTACAGCAGCTATACATCTATGTTGCATATTGTTATTCCAGCCCAGGATGCTTTGACTACATCCCTCTATTTATTTGCATTTGTTGGTTTTGCCTCAGAAACGGCATTTTTGCTGTCGTCCCACAAGTGATCTATTGGATTAAGATTCAGGGATCAAGACCTCAACTCTATTGGACTGGAACCAATATGTTGTTTGTTTACTGATGTGTTTAGAGTCACTGTCTTGTTGTCCCATTTCAAAGAAAGTGTAAGGCAACATGACTTATTCAAGTATTGTGATGTCTGTAAACTGGTCCATGATGCCTGGTATCTGGTAAATAGGCCGGCACCATAATAGAAGAAACCTGCCCATATTATTATGCTTCTGGCTCCGGTCACCTGTTATTCCAGCCCAGGATGCTTTGACTACATCCCACAATTTATTTGCATTTCTTGGCTTTGCCTCAGGAACAGCCTTTTTGATGTCGCCCCACAAGTGATCTATCGGATTAAGGTCCAGAGATTTGGTGGCCGCTCCATAACCTCCAAGTTCTTAGACTGGAACCAAGATGTTGCTTGTTTACTGGTGAGTTTAGGGTCATTGTCTTGTTGTAACACCCATTTCAAGGGCATTTCCTCTGTAGGTATTGTGATATCTGCAGACTGGTCCATGATCCCTGGTATGTGGTAAATAGTCCAGCACCATAGTAAGAGAAACCTGCCCCTATCATGATGCTTCACTGTCTGCAGAGTGGACTGTGGTGGATTCAGAGTTTGGGGGGCGTCTGATGAACTGTCTGTGGTCCTTGAACATTTTTCCTTCCATCCATCCACACAATGTTCCTCCATGTCTCTTTAGGCCAGGTGATGTGTTCTTTCTCCAGTTTATGTATTTTCTATTATGATGGGATGTGGGTTCTTCTTGCTATAGATGATCATCACACCGGCGTCCTCTATCTGTCACAGTCCTCACAGGTGACTGGAGACGTCTTTGATCCTCCTGGAGCTGATCATTGGCTGAGCCTTTGACATTCTGGATGACCGTCTTCCGTTTTCTTCCACGTATCTCTGGTTTTCCATTGTAAAGTATTGGAGATCATTGTAGCTGAACAGACGATCATTGTCTGCTCTTCTTTATAAGTTTTACTGTCTCTGATCACCTTTTTAATGAAAGTCCGCTGTTCTTCTGAACAATGTCTGGAACGACCCATAATTCTTAGGCTTTCAAGGAGATATGTATGGACAATATCTGCTGCTTCACCCATAAATAAGAACCACCAGAATCACACCTGTTCCTTCACAGAATGATTGACCGCACTAATAGAACTCCACACTGCTATTACTGTGAACACTCAACTTTCAATTCATTATTCCACTACACAAAAACCTGCAGATCCTGAATGCTGAATCTACTGCACCAACTGGTAAATTGTTTGACATGTGGTGATATAATTTATACCAGAAACAGTGAATAATCTGGTTAGTCATATTGTGAAGTTCTATGTGTATGGGGGGAATAGGTGAGGTACATGTACCAGTCTACCCACATCTGCTGTCCATATAGACTTATTTTGTAAAGTGTGAAATGTTCTTGATCTTTGTTCTGCTGCTGTAATACTGTAATTTCCTCCGGGATCAATAAAGTTTATCTTATCTTATCTTATTTTGAACACTGCTGTATGTACACAGTGACTGCACCAGCAGAATAGTGAGTGCAGCTCTGGAGTATAATACAGGAGGTAACTAAGGATCAGTAATGTAATGTATGTACACAGTGACTGCACCAGCAGAATAGTGAGTGCAGCTCTGGAGTATAATACAGGAGGTAACTCAGGATCAGTAATGTAATGTATGTACACAGTGACTGCACCAGCAGAATAGTGAGTGCAGCTCTGGAGTATAATACAGGAGGTAACTCAGGATCAGTAATGTAATGTATGTACACAGTGACTGCACCAGCAGAATAGTGAGTGCAGCTCTGGAGTATAATACAGGAGGTAACTATCAGTAATGTAATGTATGTACACAGTGACTGCCCCAGCAGAATAGTGAGTGCAGCTCTGGAGTATAATACAGGAGGTAACTCAGGATCAGTAATGTAATGTATACACACAGTGACTGCACCAGCAGAATAGTGAGTGCAGCTCTGGAGTATAATACAGGAGGTAACTCAGGATCAGTAATGTAATGTATACACACAGTGACTGCACCAGCAGAATAGTGAGTGCAGCTCTGGAGTATAATACAGGAGGTAACTCAGGATCAGTAATGTAATGTATACACACAGTGACTGCACCAGCAGAATAGTGAGTGCAGCTCTGGAGTATAATACAGGAGGTAACTCAGGATCAGCAATGTAATGTATGTACACAGTGACTGCACCAGCAGAATAGTGAGTGCAGCTCTGGAGTATAATACAGGAGGTAACTCAGGATCAGTAATGTAATGTATGTACACAGTGACTGCACCAGCAGAATAGTGAGTGCAGCTCTGGAGTATAATACAGGAGGTAACTCAGGATCAGTAATGTAATGTATGTACAGAGTGACTGCACCAGCAGAATAGTGAGTGCAGCTCTGGAGTATAATACAGGAGGTAACTCAGGATCAGTAATGTAATGTATGTACACAGTGACTGCACCAGCAGAATAGTGAGTGCAGCTCTGGAGTATAATACAGGAGGTAACTCAGGATCGGTAATGTAATGTATGTACACTGTGACTGCACCAGCAGAATTGTGAGTGCAGCTCTGGAGTATAATACAGGAGGTAACTCAGGATCAGTATAATTATGTACACAGTGACTGCACCAGCAGAATAGTGAGTGCAGCTCTGGAGTATAATACAGGAGGTAACTCAGGATCAGTAATGTAATGTATTACACAGTGACGCACCAGCAGAATAGTGAGTGCACTCTGGAGTATAATACAGGAGGTAACTCAGGATCAGTAATGTAATGTATGTACACAGTGACTGCACCAGCAGAATAGTGAGTGCAGCTCTGAGTATAATACAGGAGGTAACTGAGGATCAGTAATGTAATGTATGTACACAGTGACGGGACCAGCAGAATAGTGAGTGCAGCTCTGAGTATAATACAGGAGGTAACTCAGGATCAGTAATGTAATGTATGTACACAGTGACTGCACCAGCAGAATAGTGAGTGCAGCTCTGGGGTATAATACAGGAGGTAACTAGGATCAGTAATGTAATGTATGTACACAGTGACTGCACCAGCAGAATGGTGAGTGCAGCTCTGGAGAATAATACAGGAGGTAACTCAGGATCAGTAATGTAATGTATGTACACAGTGACTGCACCACAGAATAGTGAGTGCAGCTCTGGAGTATAATACAGGAGGTAACTCAGGATCAGTAATGTAATGTATGTACACAGTGACTGCACCAGCAGAATAGTGAGTGCAGCTCTGGGGTATAATACAGGAGGTAACTGAGGATCAGTAATGTAATGTATGTACACAGTGACTGCACCAGCAGAATGGTGAGTGCAGCTCTGGAGTATAATACAGGAGGTAACTCAGGATCAGTAATGTAATGTATGTACACAGTGACTGCACCAGCAGAATAGTGAGTGCAGCTCTGGGTATAATACAGGAGGTAACTCAGGATCAGTAATGTAATGTATGTACACAGTGACTGCACCAGCAGAATAGTGAGTGCAGCTCTGGAGTATAATACAGGAGGTAACTCAGGATCAGTAATGTAATGTATGTACACAGTGACTGCACCAGCAGAATAGTGAGTGCAGCTCTGGAGTATAATACAGGAGGTAACTCAGGATCAGTAATGTAATGTATGTACACAGTGACTGCACCAGCAGAATGGTGAGTGCAGCTCTGGAGTATAATACAGGAGGTAACTCAGGATCAGTAATGTAATGTATGTACACAGTGACTGCACCAGCAGAATAGTGAGTGCAGCTCTGGGTATAATACAGGAGGTAACTCAGGATCAGTAATGTAATGTATGTACACAGTGACTGCACCAGCAGAATAGTGAGTGCAGCTCTGGGTAAAATACAGGAGGTAACTCAGGATCAGTAATGTAATGTATGTACACAGTGACTGCACCAGCAGAATAGTGAGTGCAGCTCTGGAGTATAATACAGGAGGTAACTCAGGATCAGTAATGTAATGTATGTACACAGTGACTGCACCAGCAGAATAGTGAGTGCAGCTCTGGAGTATAATACAGGAGGTAACTCAGGATCAGTAATGTAATGTATGTACACAGTGACTGCACCAGCAGAATGGTGAGTGCAGCTCTGGAGTATAATACAGGAGGTAACTCAGATCAGTAATGTAATGTATGTACACAGTGACTGCACCAGCAGAATAGTGAGTGCAGCTCTGGAGTATAATACAGGAGGTAACTCAGGATCAGTAATGTAATGTATGACACAGTGACTGCACCAGCAGATAGTGAGTGCAGCTCTGGAGTATAATACAGGAGGTAACTCAGGATCAGTAATGTAATGTATACACAGTGACTGCACCAGCAGAATAGTGAGTGCAGCTCTGGAGTATAATACAGGAGGTAACTCAGGATCAGTAATGTAATGTAGTACACAGTGACTGCACCAGCAGAATAGTGAGTGCAGCTCTGGAGTATAATACAGGAGGTAACTCAGGATCAGTAATGTAATGTATGTACACAGTGACTGCACCAGCAGAATAGTGAGTGCAGCTCTGGAGTATAATACAGGAGGTAACTCAGGATCAGTAATGTAATGTATGTACACAGTGACTGCACCAGCAGAATAGTGAGTGCAGCTCTGGAGTATAATACAGGAGGTAACTCAGGATCAGTAATGTAATGTATGTACACAGTGACGGCACCAGCAGAATAGTGAGTGCAGCTCTGGAGTATAATACAGGAGGTAACTCAGGATCAGTAATGTAATGTATGTACACAGTGACTGCACCAGCAGAATAGTGAGTGCAGCTCTGGAGTATAATACAGGAGGTAACTCAGGATCAGTAATGTAATGTATGTACACAGTGACTGCACCAGCAGAATAGTGAGTGCAGCTCTGGAGTATAATACAGGAGGTAACTCAGGATCAGTAATGTAATGTATGTACACAGTGACTGCACCAGCAGAATGGTGAGTGCAGCTCTGGAGTATAATACAGGAGGTAACTCAGGATCAGTAATGTAATGTATGTACACAGTGACTGCACCAGCAGAATAGTGAGTGCAGCTCTGGGGTATAATACAGGAGGTAACTCAGGATCAGTAATGTAATGTATGTACACAGTGACTGCACCAGCAGAATAGTGAGTGCAGCTCTGGGGTATAATACAGGAGGTAACTCAGGATCAGTAATGTAATGTATGTACACAGTGACTGCACCAGCAGAATAGTGAGTGCAGCTCTGGAGTATAATACAGGAGGTAACTCAGGATCAGTAATGTAATGTATGTACACAGTGACTGCACCAGCAGAATTGTGAGTGCAGCTCTGGAGTATAATACAGGAGGTAACTCAGGATCAGTAATGTAATGTATGTACACAGTGACTGCACCAGCAGAATGGTGAGTGCAGCTCTGGAGTATAATACAGGAGGTAACTCAGGATCAGTAATGTAATGTATGTACACAGTGACTGCACCAGCAGAATAGTGAGTGCAGCTCTGGGGTATAATACAGGAGGTAACTCAGGATCAGTAATGTAATGTATGTACACAGTGACTGCCCCAGCAGAATAGTGAGCACAGCTCTGGAGTATAATACAGGAGGTAACTCAGGATCAGTAATGTAATGTATGTACACAGTGGATGGAGGGGGTTTTCTGCAGGTGATCTCTACACTCCGCCGTCCTCCCCTCCCCCATTACTGGAGGGATGTGTCAGGTTATATACAGCAGGTTCACATCTGTGCTGATTTTCGGGGATTATATTGTTTTCTGTTCTGTAATTGTTGGCGGCAAATGGGAACGTTCACAAGTCTCAGAGGAGAACGGCGCGGAGTCATTATATCAAATTATTGTGCGTTGTCTGTCTGTCTGTCCATCCATCTGGTGCTGCTCCCCCGGAGTTCTCTCTCTGATTGGTCCCTGATCACATGATCGCTCCTGGTTACATTGTAGCGCTGTGTGGTCATGTGACTCATTGATCATAAATCGCTCCAATTTCCCCGTCTGTTCTGATTGCAGCCGCTCCCGGACCCCGGGGCCCAGAGGCGACAGTGAACTTTCCGATAAACTGGATTTGTGGTGAACTCTTAGGCCGCAAACGCAACCTGAGCGCAAAGCACCGCCATCCCTATGTTTATCATGGGGCCGCACGGTGATGCGCTCGGCTGCGGATGGTCGTGCGGTCTGATAGACTTCAATGTGTGATTTGTTCACATGCGCGGAGGCTTCCATACAAATCATACAGTCCGCACCCTGAACGCAACGTGTCGCCCATCCGCAGCCGAGCGCATCACCGTGCGGCCCCATGATAAACATAGGGATGGCGTGCGTGCGCTCAGCTTACGTTCCCCGCCGCAAGACGCCACGGAGGCGAACGCAAGTCTGAAGGCGGCCCTATATACTGGAATATGATCCTAGAGAAAGAGACGTACGAGAGACAGAGAGAAAGGCGAGAGAGAAAGAGATAGACAAGAGGGAAGAGGTGGACAAGAGCAAGAGAGAGATCCTGGACAAAGAGACGAGAGAAAGAGACAGACGAGAGAAAAGAGAGATAGAGATGGTCAAGAGAAAGAAAGAGACGGGTGAGACAAATAGACAGATAAGAGAAAGTGATCCTGGACAAAGAGACAGACGAGACAAAGATACAAAAGAGAGAAAGAGACAGACGAGAGAAAGAGACAGATAAGAGAGCGAGATCCTGGACAAAGAGACGGATGAGACAAAGAGACAGACGAGAGAAAGAGACAAACGAGAGAAAGAGACAGATAAGAGAGCGAGATCCTGGACAAAGAGACGGATGAGACAAAGAGACAGACGAGAGAAAGAGACAGATAAGAGAGCGAGATCCTGGACAAAGAGACGGATGAGACATCTTTGAATGAGCCAAGTGCTAAAAATAGATCTGACAGTCTATTAATAAAAGTCCACGTGGCCGGTGATAATGGGCGGATAATCGGGGGCGTGCGGCAAGTGAATAGGGTCAGAATACAATGGTGGAGGGTATAAAGGAGACCCCCAGCCCCGGCCTGAGATCTCCATCACAATGGGTCCGTCTGAGGCTTGAGGTGACATCTATTCTCTAATCCCATCATCTGCAGGGAGTCATAGCAGCTCCCCTGTCACTGCGCCCCCTCCGGATCAGCGCAGTCCCCCAGTCACCGCAGCACCCCCGTCACTGTAGCACCAAAGTCACCACAGCCCCCCCCCGTCGCCACAGCCCCCCCCCTGTCACCACAGCACCCCGTCACCACAGCCCCCCCCTGTCACCACAGCACCCCGTCACCGTAGCCCCCCGTCACCACAGCACCCCCGTCTCCACAGCCCCCTGTCACCACAGCCCCCCCGTCACCACAGCCCACCGTCTCCACAGCCCACTGTCACCACAGCCCCCCGTCTCCACAGCCCCCCTGTCACCACAGCCCCCCGTCTCCACTGCCTCCCGTCTCCACAGCCCCCCGTCTCCACAGCCCCCCTGTCACCACAGCCCCCCGTCTCCACAGCCCCCCGTCTCCACAGCCCCCCTGTCACCACAGCCCCCCTGTCACCACAGCCGCCTGGCACCACAGCCCCCTTCACTGTAGCCCCCCTGTCACACACCCTCTCCACAGCCCCCCGTCTCCACAGCCCCCCCTCACCACAGCCCCCTCTTCACCACAGCCCCTTTGTCACCACCAGCCCGCCCCTGTCACCACAGCCCCCTCGTCACCACAGCCCCCGTCACCCCACAGCCCCCCGTCACCACAGCCCCCCGTCATCCACAGCCCCCCGTCTCCACAGCCCCCCGTCACCACAGCCCCCCGTCTCCACAGCCCCCCGTCTCCACAGCCCCCCTGTCACCACAGCCCCCCGTCTCCACAGCCCCCGTCTGTGTCACCACAGCCCCCCTTCGTCCACAGCCCCCGTCCCACAGCCCCCGTCACCAAGCCCCTTTGTCACCACAGCCCCTTTGTCACCACAGCCCCCGTCACCATACAGCCCATCACACGCCCCTGTCACCACAGCCCCTGTGTCACCACAGCCCCCCGTCCCACAGCCCCCCTGTCACCACAGCCCCGTCCCACAGCCCCCTGTCACCACAGCCCCCCGTCTCCACTGCCTCCCGTCTCCACAGCCCCCCGTCTCCACAGCCCCCCTGTCACCACAAGCCCCCCGTCTCCACAACCCCCGTCTCCACAGCCCCCCTGTCACCACAGCCCCCCGTCACACAGCACCCCGTCTCCACAGCCCCCCATCTCCACAGCCCCTTTGTTACCACAGCCCCCTGTCACCACAGCCCCCGTCTCCACAGCCCCTTTGTCACCACAGCCCCCTGTCACCACAGCCCCCCGTCACACAGCACCCCGTCTCCACAGCCCCCCATCTCCACAGCCCCTTTGTCACCACAGCCCACTGTCACCACAGCCCCCCGTCTCCACAGCCCCCCTGTCACCACAGCCCCCCGTCTCCACAACCCCCCGTCTCCACAGCCCCCCTGTCACCACAGCCCCCCTGTCACCACAGCCCCCCGTCACACAGCACCCCGTCTCCACAGCCCCCCATCTCCACAGCCCCTTTGTTACCACAGCCCCCTGTCACCACAGCCCCCCGTCTCCACAGCCCCCGTCTCCACAGCCCCTATGTCACCACAGCCCCCTGTCACCACAGCCCCCCGTCACACAGCACCCCGTCTCCACAGCCCCCCATCTCCACAGCCCCTTTGTCACCACAGCCCACTGTCACCACAGCCCCCCGTCTCCACAGCCCCCTTCACTGTACCCCCCCATCACCACAGCCCCTTTGTCACCACAGCCCCCTGTCACCACAGCCCCCCGTCTCCACAGCCCCCTTCACTGTAGCCCCCCTGTCACCACAGCCCCCCCATCACCACAGCCCCTTTGTCACCACAGCCCCCCCATCACCACAGCCCCCTGTCACCACAGCCCCCCCCCCCCCCCCCCCCCCCCCCCCCCCCCCCCCCCGTCTCCACAGCCCTTCCCCCGTCACCACAGCATTCAGAGCCATCCCAGAAGCTGGAAATGTGAACAGATCTGGTACTTCTCACAGCTGAGGGTTTGTTACAGTTGTATGTACTCTAGACAGTTATGAACACACTGAACTCCAGACTGATACTGATTGTATCAAAGTGTCAGGAGACGAGAGATCTGTGGCTTGTGTAGACTAGATACAACTGTAACAAACCTTCAGCTGTAAGTATCAGGCAGGAGATACGTGTGACCCGGGTGTAACTACAACAGGTGCAGGGGCTGCTATCACACCGGGGCCCTGGAGCCTGGGGGGCCCCAAAAGTCCCTTTGGGCTATATGAAATGACCAATGCTATTAAAGTTTTGTAATAATTGGGGGCCCCGTTGGAGCTTTTACTTCGGGACCCCTGAGCTTCACATTACACCACTGCTGGGTCTCATTATCTGAAGTCGATCCCCTGGGTGTGTGCCAGTCTCTACGTCGCCATCTTTAGCAGAACAATATGGTGAATGCCTCCATTGTGTCACCCGCAGCTGCATAATGCCACCCGCACCCATCAGCTGCATCTGTTCGGTATCACTCCCCTCCCCCAGATGCAAATCATTATCCATGCACATTGTCCAGTCTTGCAGGGGTTAACTCTATCCCCATGGGATTGCAGTCCTGGGATTCTCTGGTCTATGGTGTAATCTGGTCACCTGCGCCCTGCGGTGGTCGCTCCGGATTCCCGGCTCGGCAGCGTTACATTGTATCACGACATGACATAGCTGGGTGATATTGGGGGATGTGATTATATCATATATTCTCTATCCACATCAATCCCAACAATGGGAAACGTCCCCATAGGATGAAGCGGGTCACGAATGCCCAACACCACTGCATTCCGTCTACGGGACTGATTGTCATTACCCAGAGCCATCGGGGGGTCCCGGTGATCGGACCCTCCATTATCGGCTTCCTTTGGATTAGTGATAACTTCTCCAGTTGGTAATAATCCTTTATAGGGTTTACTGCAAGACCCGTATATACAGACAGGAGTGTAACTACAACAGGTGCAGGGGTTGTAATCGCACCTGGGCCCTGGAGCCTGGGGGGCCCCAAAAGTCTCTTTGGCCTATTAAAAAAGCCTAAAGATATTAAACATTTGCAGTAATTGGGGGCCCCATTGGAGCTTTGCATGAGGGCCCATGAGAGTCAAATTACGTCACTGCATACAGGATAGAATGGATAGATGGATTGTTGTTGGATCCAACCACTGGGACCCCAACAAATACTGAGAATGAGGGTCCCAACAGTGGTGTAACTTGAAGCCCATGGGCCTTGATGTGAAAGCTCCAGCGGGCCCCCAATTATTGCAAATCTTTAATAGCATACCGTAAGTCTTTTTCTATAGGCCAAAGGGACATTGGGGCCCTAAGCTCTAAGGCCCGGGTGCGATTGCAACCCCTGCACCTGTTGCAGTTACTCACCTGGTCCCAAAGCCGCCTGTATAGACAGTGATAATGCAGGGATGTAACCTCCGCTCCATTCAGCTCTATGGGACTGAGAGCTGTTCTCTCTATCTCTCCCATAGAAGGGACAGTCATCCATTAGCCGTCCATTTACACTAGAGACTTTATACAGGGGGGTAACTACAACAGGTGCAGGGGTTGCATCGCACTGGGGCCCTGGAGCCTAGGGGGGCCCAAAAGTCCCATTAGCCTATAGGAAAAGACTAATGCTATTAAAGATTTGCAATAATTGGGGGCCCTGCTTGAGCTTTCACATTGGGGCCCATGAGCTTTCAGTTACGCCACTGACTTTATACCTTTGCACTCCGCATCGGTGGGGGTCTCGTTCTCAGACCCCAATGATCGTACTTTTATCTGCTATTCTGTGGATGGAGCAGACATATATTTACTTCTTAAGTTTCATCAGTGTATAAAGGTTTCCATTCAATGACAGCAAGCAGAGATCCGGAGGAATTTATAATAAATCTTGCAGAAATTCTCACAATGAATATTCATGACATGTCCATGGTCAGAGACCGACCTTCAGGCCCAGGGGCCCCGATGTGAAACATCCAACAGGGCCCCCAATTATTGCAAATCTTTAATAGCAATAGTCTTTTTCTATAGACCAAAGGGGCTTTTGGGGCCCCCCAGGCTCCAGGGCCCAGGTGTGATTGCAGCCCCTGCACCTGTTGTAGTTACCCCCCGTCCATGTTATATGCTTTATTAGGTGCAATCCTCCCTTATTTGGAGAATTGGGGTCTCCTGACCTTCACCCCTATTCGGACACTTTAGGGGATGATGGGCGTTCTCCTCCAGTCTATGGGATCATGTCTAAGCCTATTCTCAGGACACAGCGGGATTCTCAGGCACCAGACCGGATTATGGCGACCCGTGACGTCTCGGCACAAGGACTGAAAACCCTCCTGAGATGACAGATGCCGGCAAAGAGAAAGCGATCATTAGACTATTGATTGGGGCTTAGGGCTGAACCGTCCCCCCGGCCGCAGCTCTGGGTGATGTCCATTCTCCTCCATCATTAGCAACTTGTCACCTAATCCGGCTTCTTCCAAAGCCGTCCGTCATCCTCCATCTCCGGACACGGGGTCCCTTATGGACATTGTTGGGGCTTAAGACTCGTTGGAGTTCACTACATTTTTAATATTCTTCCTCCAATTTAGTTTTAAAAAATATTTAAAAAAATATAGGATATCCTGTAATGTAACCGGGTGAAGAGGCGCCGGACCCAGGAAGAGCAGCACTAATGAGGGCGCTAATTCCATTCATTGTGTTACATTGTATTAGGAGGGATTCTATACTGTAACAAATGGCCACATCTATTCTATGAAAGCCCTGTCCAATCTGTCTGTTTGTCCCGAAAACAGCGCCACCTATAGGACATCTGTGACTGGGGGCCCATAAGCCGTCTGGGCACTAGCTAAAGCGCAGGCATCCACTATCACCTGCACCTAGGTCTGCTCCATCATACCCTTGGGGCCGAAGCATCCTGCTGCTGCCACAGCTCCTCAGCATACACAGAGGGGAGAGAGCACTCGGGGGAAAAGAGAGAACGCACAGGGGTAAAAGAGAGAGAGCACAAAGGGAAGAGAGTGCACAGGGAAAGAGAGAACTCCGGGGGAAAAGAGAGAATTCACAGGGGGAAAAGAGAGTGCACAGAGAGGAGAGAATGTACAGGGGTAAAAGAGAGAGAGCACAAAGGGAAGAGAGTGCACAGGGGAAAGAGAGAACTATGGAGAAAAGAGAGAATTCACAGGGGAAAAGAGAGAGTGCACAGAGAGGAGAGAATGTACAGGGGTAAAAGAGAGAGTGCACAGAGAGGAGAGAGCACTTGGGAAAAGAGAGCGCGCACAGGGGGAAAAGAGAGAATTGACAAGGGTGAAAGAGACAGCTCACAGAGAGGAGAGAGCACTCAGGGAAAAGAGAGCGCACAGAGAGGAGAGAGGGCACAGAGGGAAGAGAGTGCACAGGGGGAAAGGGGAGAGTGCATACAGGGAAGAGAGCGCACAGGTGGAAGAGAGGGTACAGAGGGAAGAGAGCGCACAGAAGAAAGAGGGCTCTGGGAGAGAGACACCACGAGAAGAGAAACAGCACAAGGGGAGGAGAGACAGCACACAAGGGGAGAAAGAGAGCACAAAGAGAGAGAGAGCACATGGGGAGAAGAGAGTACATAGAAAAGAGACAGTACAAGGGAAGAGAGAGTACACAGAGGGGAAAGAGAGCACACAGGGGGATGACGAGCAGAAGCAGCAAACGTTCTGTTGCGTTTCTTTTGGGGGATGACGGAGCCGGTAGAGGACGACCGGGAAGAGCAGATGCTCCAGGACTGAACCTTCTCTCTGTCGTCTTCTTAGTGATGGGCGACCGCTTCATCCATGTAAATTAATTGCTATCTGAAAGGACAATCATAAAGGAGGCTGGGACGACCGATGAGCTAAAGCCACGTGTGATGTAAGGGATAGGGCGCGGTCACTCAGGATGAGCCGATGTCAGTAACTCCAGGCTTGTGGGTTCCAATGCAAAATCTCCAACTATCTCAGGTCACATAGTCTTCTCCTATTGCCCCTCAGCTTCGGGGTTCGGGTGTGGCTGCACCCCTCCACCTGCTATAGTGATACAGTTAATAATGTGAACAGAGACAGAGGGAAGGCTGCGATTAGGGTTACACATGTCGCCCCACATTCATTATTTGCAGCACTTTAAGTTACTTTCCTTTTTTCTCTTCTGGTATTCGTTGCCATTTTTGTTGTGAAATTCTTCAAAATGGCCACGTGATCTGTGAATTTCACACAAAGTCAAAAATGATCTGTCGTCTTTGCAAAATTGGACCAAAATACAATACAGGCATACTGAAAGCGAGGAGCGGCTGGAGTGCCCCCACCCCAACCTATGCGCTTCCAACCTATGTGCCCCCTATCTTATATGCCCCCAGACTATGTGCTCCCCACCAATCTGTGCCCCAACCATAGTGTATGTGCACCCAGTAGCCTGTGCCCCCCCCCCCCAGGAACCTATGTGCCCCAGCAGCCTGTGTGATTTTACCTTTTACATACTTTATTTTACTTGTAATTTTACCACAGATGGAGAGGCGAGTGCACAGGGGGGAAACAGCTCAAACGAGAGAGCACAGAGGGGAGAAAACAGCACACAGAGGGGAGAGAGACGAACACAGAAGGGAGAGAGAGGCAGCACACAGGTGGGGGAGAGAGACCGTACAAATTGTGAGGGAGGCAGCACACAGGGGAGAGAGACAACCACAGAGGGGAGAAGACAGCACACAGAGGGGAGAGAGACGAACACAGAAGGGAGAGAGAGGCAGCACACAGGTGGGGGAGAGAGACCGTACAAATTGTGAGGGAGGCAGCACACAGGGGAGAGAGACAACCACAGAGGGGAGAAGACAGCACACAGAGGGGAGAGAGACGAACACAGAAGGGAGAGAGAGGCAGCACACAGGTGGGGGAGAGAGACCGTACAAATTGTGAGGGAGGCAGCACACAGGGGAGAGAGACAACCACAGAGGGGAGAAGACAGCACACAGAGGGGAGAGAGACGAACACAGAGGGGAGAGAGACAGTCACATAGAGGGGAGAGACAGCAGACAGATGGGAGCGAGCCAGCCACAGAGGGGAGAGACAGCACACGGGGGGGGGGGGGGGGGGGGAGAGAGAGAGACCACACAAAGGGTGAGAGAAAGACAGCACACAGGGGAGAGAGAGACTATACAAAGGGTGAGAGGGACACAGCACACAGGGGAGAGAGGCAGCCACAAAGGGGGAGAGACAGCACAGAGGTGGGAGAGAGATGGTCACAGAGGGGGGAGAGAGACAGCTCACAGGGTAGAGGGAAACAGCACACAGGGGAGAGAGGCAGCCACAGAGGGGAGAGAGACACAGCACACAGGGGGAGAGAGACACAGCACACAGGGGGAGAGAGACACAGCACACAGGGGGAGAGATGGCCCCCGCCCCAGCAGCACAGAGCCACCCCCATGGTGACAGCACCGCCCTTCCGGCCTCCATCTAGAAGTAAAATTAATGTTTTCATTCAAAAGTACAACTTGTTCGGTGACACCCGCGTCCTCCTGCAGCCGAGGAGAAAGAGGATAGAGGACGCCTCTGTGGAAAAAACCCGAAGAATAATATCGTGATTGGAAGGGGTTAAACCATTTTGATAGACAATATATCCATCAATGTATTATTTCTCCCCCCCCCCTGTTGCTATTGGTATGTCCCCCCGGGGTGTGGAGGGAATGTGACGACCGCGGATTACGTGCGGATGGATATTTACTGGAGCGATGACTCGGTGCCAAGAACACAGTGTGCCCCCGTCCCTTCCTCTGTACTCCAGCCGGTGACCAGGGACACCCCCGCCCCCCCTATACATGCCACATACTCAGCACAATCTGTAATGTGCAGGAATTGCTTCATTCTTTACTTGGCAGAAATGTGATCCGCTGTGATCTCCTGTACACCGAGTCCTGACCGAAGGATGAAGAGCTTACACTCAAATATAAAGGGGCTTCAACCTGAATCTGGTTGTGACATCCCAATGTCAGGGTCAATGGGAGGCAAAGAGGCAAAAGAGTCAACGGGGCCCCCAATTACTGCAAATCTTTAATAGCAATAGTCTTTTTCTATAGGCCCTAGGCTCCGGGGCCCGAATGTGATTGCAGCCCCTGTTGTAGTGACGCCCGATTGTCGATGTATGAGGGAATTGTATGTGTGACCCCATAGACTGGGCACCGTATGCAGTAATTCCCAGAGCTGGCGCTGTCATACGGGCACTGGATAATGTTATTTGGCCACTTTTCTATTTATGTATAAAATGTAACAATGAAATGTTTTGCTGAAGTTCCAGTAAAAGACACAAAACTCAGGTTCTATCAGTGACAGGATGACGCCAAACGCTCCTGATTCATTCCAGGGACTGGAGTAAGGAACGGCACAACCTGTCATGACTTAGATGATCCAGCGCCACCTATCCTGTGTGATACTGTCTGCTGAGCTGTGTATCTAATCCTCTCTCCTGTGTGATACTGTCTGCTGAGCTGTGTATCTAATCCTCTCCTGTGTGATACGGTCTGCTGAGCTGTGTATCTAATCCTCTCCTGTGTGATACGGTCTGCTGAGCAGAGCCATATTGCCAGGCCCATGAGGAGAGGACATGCCAGCCATAGAGCCAGGAGGAGAGGACATGCCAGTCATAGAGCCAGGCCCAGGAGGAGAGGACATGCCAGTCATAGAACCAGGCCCAGGAGGAGAGGACATGCCAGTCATAGAGCCAGGCCCAGGAGGAGAGGACATGCCAGTCATAGAGCCAGGGCCAGGAGGAGAGGACATGCCAGTCATAGAGCCAGGCCCAGGAGGAGAGTACATGCCAGTCATAGAGCCAGGGCCAGGAGGAGAGGACATGCCAGTCATAGAGCCAGGGCCAGGAGGAGAGGACATGCCAGCCATAGAGATAGGCCCAGGAGGAGAGGACATGCCAGTCATAGAGCCAGGCTCAGGAGGAGAGGACATGCCAGTCATAGAGCCAGGAGGAGAGGACATGCCAGTCATAGAGCCAGGGCCAGGAGGAGAGGACATGCCAGTCATAGAGCCAGGGCCAGGAGGAGAGGATATGCCAGTCATAGAGCCAGGGCCAGGAGGAGAGGACATGCCAGTCATAGAGCCAGGGCCAGGAGGAGAGGACATGCCAGCCATAGAGCCAGACTCAGGAGGAGAGGACATACCAGTCATAGAGCCAAGCCCAGGAGGAGAGGACATGCCAGTCATAGAGCCAGACTCAGGAGGAGAGGACATGCCAGTCATAGAGCCAGGGCCAGGAGGAGAGGATATGCCAGTCATAGAGCCAGGGCCAGGAGGAGAGGACATGCCAGTCATAGAGCCAGGGCCAGGAGGAGAGGACATACCAGTCATAGAGCCAGACTCAGGAGGAGAGGACATACCAGTCATAGAGCCAAGCCCAGGAGGAGAGGACATGCCAGTCATAGAGCCAGACTCAGGAGGAGAGGACATGCCAGTCATAGAGCCAGGAGGAGGGGACATGCCAGTCATAGAGCCAGGAGGAGAGGACATGCCAGTCTAAGAGCCAGGCCTAGGAGGAGAGGACATGCCAGTCGTAGAGCCAGGCCCAGGAGGAGAGGACATGCCAGCCATAGAGCCAGGCCAGGAGGATGGAGGACATGCCAGCCATAGAGCCAGGCCCCGGGGAGAGGACATGCCAGTCATAGAGCCAGGAGGAGAGGACATGCCAGCCATAGAGCCAGGCCCAGGAGGAGAGGACATGCCAAGACTCCCATAGAGCCAGGGCCAGGAGGAGAGGACATGCCAGTCATAGAGCCAGGAGGAGAGGACATGCCAGTGCATAGAGCACAGGCCCAGGGGGAGAGGACATGCCAGTCATAGAGCCAGGGCCAGGAGGAGAGGACATGCCAGTCATAGAGCCAGGCCCAGGAGGAGAGAACATGCCAGTCATAGAGCCAGGCCAGGAGGAGAGAACATGCCAGTCATAGAGCCAGGCCCAGGAGGAGAGAACATGCCAGTCATAGAGCCAAGCCAGGGGGAGAGGACATGCCAGTCATAGAGCCAGGGCCAGGAGGAGAGGACATGCCAGTCATAGAGCCAGGAGGAGAGGACATGGCAGCCATAGAGCCTGGCCCAGGAGGAGAGAACATGCCAGTCATAGAGCCAGGAGGAGAGGAACATGGCAGCCATAGAGCCAGGTCCAGGAGGAGAGGACATGCCAGTCATAGAGCCAGGGCCAGGAGGAGAGGACATGCCAGCCATAGAGATAGGCCCAGGAGGAGAGGACATGCCAGCCATAGAGCCAGGCTCAGGGGAGAGGACATGCCAGTCATAGAGCCAGGCAGAGGAGAGGACATGCCAGTCATAGAGCCAGGCCCAGAGGAGAGAGACATGCCAGTCATAGAGCCAAGCCCAGGAGGAGAGGACATACCAGTCATAGAGCCAGACTCAGGAGGAGAGGACATGCCAGTCATAGAGCCAAGCCCAGGAGGAGAGGACATCCAGTCATAGAGCCAGACTCAGGAGGAGAGGACATGCCAGTCATAGAGCCAGCCAGGAGGAGAGGACATGCCAGTCATAGAGCCAGGCCCAGAAGGAGAGGACATGCCAGTCAATAGAGCCAGGCCAGGAGGAGAGGACATGCCAGTCATAGAGCCAGGGCCAGGAGGAGAGGACATGCCAGTCATAGAGCCAGGCCCAGAAGGAGAGGACATGCCAGCCATAGAGCCAGGCCCAGGAGGAGAGGACATGCCAGCAATAGAGCCAGGGCCAGGAGGAGAGGACATGCCAGCCATAGAGCCAGGCCCAGGAGGAGAGGACATGCCAGTCATAGAGCCAGGCCCAGGAGGAGAGGACATGCCAGTCATAGAGCCAGGGCCAGGAGGAGAGGACATGCCAGCCATAGAGCCAGGGCCAGGAGGAGAGGACATGCCAGTCATAGAGCCAGGCCAGGAGGAGAGGATATCCAGTCATAGAGCCAGCCAGGAGGAGAGGACATGCCAGTCATAGAGCCAGGACTCAGAGGAGAGAGGACATGCCAGTCATAGAGCCAGACCAGAGGAGAGGACAATCCAGTCATAGAGCCAAGCCCAGGAGGAGAGGACATGCCAGTCATAGAGCCAGGCCTAGGAGGAGAGGACATGCCAGTCATAGCAGGCCAGGAGGAGAGGACATGCCAGTCATAGAGCCAGGCAGGAGAGAGGACATGCCAGTCTAGAGCCAGGCCAGGAGGAGAGGACATGCCAGTCTAGAGCCAGGCCAGGAGGAGAGGAACATGCCAGTCATAGAGCCAGGCCAGGAGGAGAGGACATGCCAGTCATAGAGCCAGGCCCAGGAGGAGAGGACATGCCAGTCATAGAGCCAGGAGGAGAGGACATGCCAGCCATAGAGCCAGGCCCAGGAGGAGAGGACATGCCAGTCATAGAGCCAAGCCCAGGAGGAGAGGACATACCAGTCATAGAGCCAGCAGGAGGAGAGGACATGCCAGTCATAAGCCAGGCCCAGGAGGAGAGGACATGCCAGTCATAGAGCCAAGCCCAGGAGGAGAGGACATGCCAGCATAGAGCCAGCCCAGGAGGAGAGGACATGCCAGTCATAGAGCCAGCTCAGGAGGAGAGGACATGCCAGTCATAGAGCCAGCCCAGAAGGAGAGGACATGCCAGCAATAGAGCCAGGCCCAGGAGGATAGGACATGCCAGTCATAGAGCCAGGCCAGAAGGAGCAGGACATGCCAGCATAGAGCCAGGCCCAGGAGGAGAGGACATGCCAGTCATAGAGCCAGGGCCAGGAGGAGAGGACATGCCAGTCATAGAGCCAGGCCCAGAAGGAGAGGACATGCCAGCAATAGAGCCAGGCCCAGGAGGAGAGGACATGCCAGTCATAGAGCCAGGCCAGAAGGAGAGGACATGCCAGTCATAGAGCCAGGCCCAGAGGAGAGGACATGCCAGCCATAGAGCCAGGCCCAGGAGGAGAGGACATGCCAGTCATAGAGCCAGGGCCAGGAGGAGAGGACATGCCAGTCATAGAGCCAGGCCCAGGAGGAGAGGACATGCCAGTCATAGAGCCAGGGCCAGGAGGAGAGGACATGCCAGCAATAGAGCCAGGGCCAGGAGGAGAGGACATAGAGCAGTCGGACCCCTATAGATCTGTGGTGGAGACAAGTCCAAAGAACATTTTGACCCCAATAAAGTTCTGTCTGTTCTATTTTGTATTTCTCCACTTCTCTTCTTGCTCAGATGATGTAAATGTGTCCTGACCTTTTACTTCTCACAGCTGATGGTTTGTTACCATTACATTTACATCCAGTCTAGACAGTGTTATCCAGACTGATACAATGTATCAATGCAGCAGAGATTGGTGCTGATAATGATCAGTATTTACACCACAGAGGATTGTGTAAACTGTATACAATTGTACCAAACCCTCAGCTGTGATGTGTAACTAGCACAAGATGACTTTTCCAGTTTATAGATGTTATCTATTACATTATATTCACAATTTGTGTTTTTGCAGCATTTTTTCTTGAGTTTTCTGCAAATTAAAAGCTGATTTTTTCCAGCCGCAGAAAATCCTCTGAGATCCCAGAATCCTCCAGTCCCCAGGGATGAAATGGAAACCGCTGCTGTGAATGAAACTAACTTTATTTAAACATTTACTGTAGACACAAACCAAAGCAGCAACAAAGTAACCTGTGAACGACGGCTTAATGCTGCGGAACGTTTCATTGTAGAGAAGCAGAAAACCCCTGTAATTGGTGATTGCTCCTCACCCAGGGGCTGACTGCGGCTCCTGGGCCCCAATGTCATGTCTGAGACCCCCACACCCCCCCTCATATAGTGACCCACTTCTTGTATGGGACAGCGGAGCTCCCACCGGGGTCCAGGAGCGACAAGCGCCATCATCATTGGGATCCTGTGCATGATGAGAGTTATGGATAGTGTCCCTGGTGTGCAGTGTATGGTGTGTCCCCCCCTGGACTCTCAGGCAGGTGTCTGTTCACAGCTGACATTCCTGTACTGAGCAACAATCATCACCCCCAGGGGTTAGAGGTCAGAGGTCAGCGCCAAAACACAACAAGATGCCATAAAATGCTGCGAAAGCCCCATTATTAGTGTAAGAGATACCCTGCAGATGTATCTACACCTGTCACCTGTCACCTGTCTGCTCAGTGATGTATCTAAGCCCCCATACTCATGGGAGAAAGGCCAAACCCTCCCGACTGGACGGTATCTACATTGTATGGGGACCCCAAAAGATAAAGATGGGGAGAAGGATGAGGCACGGGGAATATCCTCTATCCTCCATCCTGATCACTGAGGTTCTAAGTCCCGGGACCCCCAGGGATCCTATAAAACTGACCTGGGGCAGAGATTTGACCACCATTGATTGTCTACTGGACTGACGGACATAACCAAGTGCTCTGCTTCCTTCAACAGTCCCATAGCGGCGTCAGCCCATTCCCAGGACAGTGTCCCCCCCAGGGTCCGGCCTCCAGGGACCAACACCTGATCCTTCTCTTTGTCTGGGAGATAAGCAGGTGCCAGAGGAACTGGGATATCCAAAGAGAAGTCTGGAGGAGGACAGGGTTGTCTGATGTATAAAGCCCCCGTCACACATAACGAGATCGTTAGCGAGTCACAGTGTGATACCATCCGCTGATCCAAGTATCTAATCCTATCATGTGTGAACCATGGTATCCAAGCCCACCAGAGTAAAGTCTATCACACAGGAGCTCTGCTGGGCCACGTACAGGGGGGGAAATAAGTATTGAACACGGATGATAATCTGCAGCATTTCAATTCTTGGGGCATTTTTCATCCTTTCCACAAATTTATGTCATTATGAAAAATGCACCAAAAACACATCAACAGCACACTGCGATTTATGTGCATTTTCCCACCAGGTGATGCCGATTTAGTACAAAAAATTCCTCCACCAAATACTCCGCATGCGCACATAGACTATGTGTAATGTGTAAGTGCATATTACCACTGAGGCCATTATCAGACAAATACAGCGGGTGAAATAAGTATTCAACGCGTCACCAATTTTCTAAGTAAATCTATTTGTAAAGTTGCTATTGACATGAATTTCTCACCAAATGTCAGTAACAACCCATCCAATCCACACAGGCAAAGAAATCCCCATAGATGTCCATAAATTATGTGTAATAATGAGAAATGGTTCCGGGAAAAAGTATTGAACACATGAAGAAAGAGAGGAGCAAAAAGACCTGGAAAGGCCTGACACCAGCTGAAAGCTATCAGTAATTAGAAAGCAATCCTAACACTGAGTGATTATAATATCAGCTGCTTCAACTGATGGCTGATAAGAAAGCATCTCATCATCAAGGAGCCACACAAGAAACATCTCATGATGGGGGAAATCAGTGAGCCGTCTTATGACACCAGCTGAATTTTATCAGTAATTAGAAAGCAATTCTGCCACTGAGTGATAATAATATCAGCTGGTTCAACTGATGGACCATAAAAAGGCATCTTATTACTATGCAGCCACACAAGAAACATCTCATGATGGGGAAAACCAGTGAGCCGTCTCATGACACCAGCTGAATTTTATCAGTGATTAGAAAGCAATTCTGCCACTTAGTGTTAATAATATCAGCTGGTTCAACTGATGGCTGATATAAAAGCGTCTCATCATCAAGGAGCCACACAGAGAAACATCTCATGATGGGGAAAACCAGTGAGCCGTCTCATGACACCAGCTGAATTTTATCAGTAATTAGAAAGCAATCCTGCCACTTAGTGATAACAATATCAGCTGGTTCAAATGATAGCCAATAAAAAGGCATCTTATTACCAAGGAGCCACACAAGAATGTGCTCACTCATCACTAGAAGGCCCATACTAGATCATCGAAATGAATTAGAATGTCACCCAAAATCAATATCATATTGCCATGTATCAGGGAGCCCTGAGACACGTTGACTAATAAATCAATATTTGATGTCTGGTGGAATACGGCAGCGCAGTGTTTAACCCTTCATCCTCCCTACTTTAATCTTCTGAGATAATGACCTTTGGGTTTTCATTAATCATCAACATTAACAGAAATAAACACATGACATAGATCCCTCTGTGTGTAATGACTCTATATAATAGATGTGGTCACTTTATGGATTGAATTACTGATATAAAGTCACTTTCTGATGATCTTCTCATTCATTGTGATGCTCTAGTAATAGACGTGTAAAGACTATATGTACCTGGGGTCGGTTGCGCCCCTCATTGGTTGTTTGGCTCCGTGTCCTCCATTGACACCAGTTGGGTAATGTATCACCATCATCACTTCTTATACTTCAGGGGATCTGTAGACGGCGCATTATTCGCTCGTTCTTCCTCGCCGGTGACTCATTCCTGGACTCCTGAACACTTCGTGGTTCTGCTCATTTTTGCTTATTTTCTATACATTCTCTGTAAACGCCTGCAGATGACACATTGATGCCTGGGGGCAGCGGAGGCTTTGTGGGTGGGGGGTGGATGATGGGGGTTGCAGTCTGGACGATGAGTCTTACACTTCTTCGCTTCCACTTCAAAGACCTGAGAAAAGCTTTTCTGACTTTTAGAAGTTGGAGATGATGATTTCTCTCTTTAATGTTTGCCTGGTATTTATAAATAAAGAGCCGGAGTGACGGAGGCAGGAGGACACATACAGAGGCAGCGCTGACAGATTACTCCACTAATAGAGGCCACTATCTGCGGACTGATAGCCCCCGCCTCGGGCACGACTCTTCCGACACTTTGTCTCCTTTGGAATTTCCACCAAAAACTTGTGGACAAAATCTGTTTTCCAAAACAAATAATGTCCGACGTCAGCCCAAGCCGTGAGTGCGGACACCGAGCTGTGGTCTGCTGATGTACGGACGGATACGGGGGCCCCTATAAGGACCGGTCTGCGGGGAGTAAAGTCCATTCTACACCAATCATCTTCAGATGGAGAATAGTCCTTTCCAGTTGGATGCTCCTGTTACAATGAAAACTTTTGCAACTTTCTAACATACTTTGGCCCCAAGTCCCCAAGACAGCGAGATAGAGGTGGACACCTCTCAATGGATAGAATAATAATAATAACAATAACATTTATTCACTTCCACAACGCTTTACAAACATCAGCATCACTGTCCCCATTGGGGCTCACAATCTAAATATCCTATCAGTGTGGAAGAAAACACACAAACACGGGAAGAACATACAAACTGCTGCAGATGTCGTCCTTGGTGGGAATTGAACCCACTACCCCAGCGCTGCAAGGCTGCACTAATGACAACACAGCCACCATGTACAGTGCTAACCACTGAGCCACCATGTACAGTGCTAACCACTGAGCCACCATACAATGCTAACCACTGAGCCACCATACAGTGCTAACCACTGAGCCACCATATACAGTGCTAACCACTGAGCCACCATATACAGTGCTAACCACTGAGCCACCATATACAGTGCTAACCACTGAGCCACCATATACAGTGCTAACTACTGAGCCACCATATACAGTGCTAACCACTGAGCCACCATATACAGTGCTAACCACTGAGCCACCGTATACAGTGCTAACCACTGAGCCACCATACAGTGCTAACCACTGAGCCACCGTATACAGTGCTAACCACTGAGCCACCATACAGTGCTAACCACTGAGCCACCATACAGTGCTAACCACTGAGCTACCATACAGTGCTAACCACTGAGCCACCATACAGTGCTAACCACTGAGCCACCATATACAATGCTAACCACTGAGCCACCATACAGTGCTAACCACTGAGCCACCATATACAGTGCTAACCACTGAGCCACCATATACAGTGCTAACCACTGAGCCACCATGTACAGTGCTAACCACTGAGCCACCATGTACAGTGCTAACCACTGAGCCACCATATACAGTGCTAACCCCTGAGCCACCATATACAGTGCTAACCACTGAGCCACCATGTACAGTGCTAACCACTGAGCCACCATGTACAGTGCTAACCACTGAGCCACCATACAGTGCTAACCACTGAGCCACCATACAGTGCGAACCACTGAGCCACCGTTATACAGTGCTAACCACTGAGCCACCGTATACAGTGCTAACCACTGAGCCACCATATACAGTGCAACCACTGAGCCACCATACACAGTGCTAAACACTGAGCCACCATATACAGTGCTAACCACTGAGCCACCATATACAGTGCTAACCACTGAGCCACCATATACAGTGCTAACCACTGAGCCACCATACAGTGCTATCCACTGAGCCACCATATACAGTGCTAACCACTGAGCCACCATACAGTGCTAACCACATGAGCCACTGTATACATGCTAACCACTGAGCCACCGTATACAGTGCTAATCCACTGAGCCACCATATACAGTGCTAACCACTGAGCCACCATACAGTGCTAACCACTGAGCCACCGTATACAGTGATAACCACTGCGCCACCGTATACAGTGCTAACCACTGAGCCACCATATACAGTGCTAACCACTGAGCCACCATACAGTGCTAACCACTGAGCCACCATACAGTGCTATCCACTGAGCCACCATATACAGTGCTAACCACTGAGCCACCAATACAGTGCTATCCACTGAGCCACCATATACAGTGCTAACCACTGAGCCACCATACAGTGCTATCCACTGAGCCACCATATACAGTGCTAACCACTGAGCCACCATACAGTGCTATCCACTGAGCCACCATATACAGTGCTAACCACTGAGCCACCATACAGTGCTAACCACTGAGCCACCGTATACAGTGCTATCCACTGAGCCACCATATACAGTGCTAACCACTGAGCCACCATACAGTGCTAACCACTGAGCCACCGATATACAGTGATAACCACTGCGCCACCGATAAACAGTGCTAACCACTGAGCCACCATATACAGTGCTAACCACTGAGCCACCATACAGTGCTAACCACTGAGCCACCATATACAGTGCTAACCACTGAGCCACCATATACAGTGCTAACCACTGAGCCACCATATACAGTGCTAACCACTGAGCCACCATATACAGTGCTAACCACTGAGCCACCATATACAGTGCTAACCACTGAGCCACCATATACAGTGCTAACCACTGAGCCACCATACAGTGCTAACCACTGAGCCACCTATACAGTGCTAACCACTGAGCCAACCATTACAGTGCTAACCACTGAGCCACCATATACAGTGCTAACCACTGAGCCACCATATACAGTGCTAACCACTGAGCCACCATATACAGTGCTAACCACTGAGCCACCATATACAGTGCTAACCACTGAGCCACCATACAGTGCTAACCACTGAGCCACCTATACAGTGCTAACCACTGAGCCACCATATACAGTGCTAACCACTGAGCCACCATATACAGTGCTAACCACTGAGCCACCATATACAGTGCTAACCACTGAGCCACCATATACAGTGCTAACCACTGAGCCACCATATACAGTGCTAACCACTGAGCCACCATATACAGTGCTAACCACTGAGCCACCATATACAGTGCTAACCACTGAGCCACCATATAACAGTGCTAACCACTGAGCCACCATACAGTGCTAACCACTGAGCCACCTATACAGTGCTAACCACTGAGCCACCATATACAGTGCTAACCACTGAGCCACCATACAGTGCTAACCACTGAGCCACCATATACAGTGCTAACCACTGAGCCACCATATACAGTGCTAACCACTGAGACCACCATATACAGTGCTAACCACTGAGCCACCATACAGTGCTAACCACTGAGCCACCATATACAGTGCTAACCACTGAGCCACCATATACAGTGCTAACCACTGAGCCACCATATACAGTGCTAACCACTGAGCCACCATATACAGTGCTAACCACTGAGCCACCATATACAGTGCTAACCACTGAGCCACCTATACAGTGCAACCACTGACCCCCATACAGTGTAACACTGAGCCACCATATACAGTGCTAACCACTGAGCCACCATTACAGTGCTAACCACTGAGCCACCATATACAGTGCTAACCACTGAGCCACCATACAGTGCTAACCACTGAGCCACCATATACAGTGCTAACCACTGAGCCACCATACAGTGCTAACCACTGAGCCACCATACAGTGCTAACCACTGAGCCACCATATACAGTGCATAAACCACTGAGCCACCTATACAGTGCTAACCACTGAGCCACCATAACATGCTAACCACTGAGCCACCATACAGTGCTAACCACTGAGCCACCTATACAGTGCTAACCACTGAGCCACCATACAGTGCTAACCACTGAGCCACCATATACAGTGCTAACCACTGAGCCACCATATACAGTGCTAACCACTGAGCCACCATATACAGTGCTAACCACTGAGCCACCATATACAGTGCTAACCACTGAGCCACCATATACAGTGCTAACCTACATGAATGCCCTGACCATATACAGTGCTAACCACTGAGCCACCTATACAGTGCTAACCACTGAGCCACCATATACAGTGCTAACCACTGAGCCACCATAGCCACCATATACAGTGCTAACCACTGAGCCACCATATACAGTGCTAACCACTGAGCCACCATATACAGTGCTAACCACTGAGCCACCATATACAGTGCTAACCACTGAGCCACCATATACAGTGCTAACCACTGAGCCACCATATACAGTGCTAACCACTGAGCCACCATATACAGTGCTAACCACTGAGCCACCATATACAGTGCTAACCACTGAGCCACCATATACAGTGCTAACCACTGAGCCTACCATATACAGTGCTAACCACTGAGCCACCATATACAGTGCTAACCACTGAGCCACCATACAGTGCTAACCCTGACCACCATATACAGTGCTAACCACTGAGCCACCATATACAGTGCTAACCACTGAGCCACCATATACAGTGCTAACCACTGAGCCACCATATACAGTGCTAACCACTGAGCCACCATATACAGTGCTAACCACTGAGCCACCATATACAGTGCTAACCACTGAGCCACCATATACAGTGCTAACCACTGAGCCACCACTATTACAGTGCTAACCACTGAGCCACCGATATACAGTGCTAACCACTGAGCCCCATATACAGTGCTAACCACTGAGCCACCATATACAGTGCTAACCACTGAGCCACCATAACAGTGCTAACCACTGAGCCACCATATACAGTGCTAACCACTGAGCCCCATATACAGTGCTAACCACTGAGCCACCTATACATGCTAACCACTGAGCCTCCATATACAGTGCTAACCACTGAGCCACCATATACAGTGCTAACCACTGAGCCCCATATACAGTGCTAACCACTGAGCCACCAATACAGTGCTAACCACTGAGCCACCATATACAGTGCTAACCACTGAGCCCCTACCGTATACAGTGCTAACCACTGAGCCTCCATATACAGTGCTAACCACTGAGCCACCATATACAGTGCTAACCACTGAGCCACCTATACAGTGCTAACCACTGAGCCATCCATATACAGTGCTAACCACTGACACCACTATACACGTGCTAACCACATGACCACCATACAGTGCTAACCACTGAGCCACCATATACAGTGCTAACCACTGAGCCACCATATACAGTGCTAACCACTGAGCCACCATATACAGTGCTAACCACTGAGCCACCTAAGGAACCCACCCCCATATACAGTGCTAACCACTGAGCCCCATATACAGTGCTAACCACTGAGCCACCATATACAGTGCTAACCACTGAGCCACCATACAGTGCTAACCACTGAGCCACCATATACAGTGCTAACCACTGAGCCACCATATACAGTGCTAACCACTGAGCCACCATATACAGTGCTAACCACTGAGCCACCGTATACAGTGCTAACCACTGAGCCACCATATACAGTGCTAACCACTGAGCCACCATATACAGTGCTAACCACTGAGCCACCATATACAATGCTAACCACTGAGCCACCATATACAGTGCTAACCACTGAGCCTCCATATACAGTGCTAACCACTGAGCCACCATATACAGTGCTAACCACTGAGCCACCGATACAGTGCTAACCACTGAGCCACCGTATACAGTGCTAACCACTGAGCCACCATATACAGTGCTAACCACTGAGCCACCATACAGTGCTAACCACTGAGCCACCATACAGTGCTAACCACTGAGCCACCTAACAGTGCTAACCACTGAGCCACATACAGTGCTAACCACTGAGCCACCTATACAGTGCTAACCACTGAGCCACCATATACAGTGCTAACCACTGAGCCACCATATACAGTGCTAACCACTGAGCCACCTATACAGTGCTAACCACTGAGCCACCATATACAGTGCTAACCACTGAGCCACCATTACAGTGCTAACCACTGAGCCACCATATACAGTGCTAACCACTGAGCCACCATATACAGTGCTAACCACTGAGCCACCATATACAGTGCTAACCACTGAGCCACTATACAGTGCTAACACTGAGCCCCATATACAGTGCTAACCATGAGCCACCATACATGCTAACCACTGAGCCACCATAAGTGCTAACCACTGAGCCACCATATACAGTGCTAACCCACTGAGCACCAAATGCTAACCACTGCCACCATACAGTGCTACCACGAGCCACCATACATGCAACCACTGACCCAACAGTGCTAACCACTGAGCCACCGTATACATGCTAACCACGAGCCCCATACAGTCTAACCACTGAGCACCATACAGTGCTAACCACTAGCCACCATACAGTGCTAACCACTGACCTCCATATACGTGCTAACCCTGAGCCACCATACAGTGCTAACCACTGAGCCCCATATACATGCTACCCGAGCCCTAACAGTGCTAACACTGAGCACCATAACATCAACACTGAGCCCATAAGTCTAACCATGAGCACCATATACATGCTAACCACTGAGCCACATATACATCTAACCACTGAGCCTCATATACTGCTAACCACTGACCACCTATACAGTGCAACCACTGAGCCACCATACATGCAACCACGAGCCCTAACATGCTAACCACTGAGCACCATATACAGTGCTAACCACTGAGCCTATACAGTCTAACCACTGAGCACCATACATGCTACCACTGAGCACCATACAGTCAACCACTGAGCCACCAACAGTGCAACCACTGGCCCCATACAGTGCTAACCACTGAGCCACCATACAGTGCAACATGAGCCACACGTCACCGGCCGTCAGTGACACTGGCCATTGTACCTGGCACGTACGGCGGCCTCAGTGTAACCTGAGCCTAACGTGCTACCCTACCACTACGGCTACCCTGAGCACCTCCCGGCTCCGTGAACCACTACCCTTCTGCTAACCCGAGCCCCTCTGACCTGGTCGTCCCTCCACTTAAGTGCACACTGGCCTATCAGTGCACCACGAGCCCTGCACTGAGCCACCATAACAGTGCTACACTGAGCCCATATACAGTGCTACCACTGAGCCACCATCGGCTAACCTACCACAACATGTACCCTGCACCTATCATGATGCCCCTATACGTGCTAACCCACTGAGCCCACGTGTATAGACGACGTGCTAATCCACTGAGCTCATGCATCAGTGTCATGGGACAGTGCCCTAACCCACTGAGCCACCATATCAGTGCTAACCGATGAGCCACCATACAGTGCTACACCACTGAGCCACCTATACAGTGCTAACACTGAGCCACCATATACAGTGCTAACCACTGAGCCACCATCATACACAGTGCTAACACTGAGCCACCTATTACAGTGCTAACCACTGAGCCACCATATACAGTGCTAACCACTGAGCCACCGATACAGTGCTAACCACTGAGCCACAATATACAGTGCTAACCACTGACGCCACCATATCAGTGCTAACCACTGAGCCACCATATACAGTGCTAACCACTGAGCCACCATATACAGTGCTAACCACTGAGCCACCTATACAGTGCTAACCACTGAGCCACCATATACAGTGCTAACCACTGAGCCACCATATACAGTGCTAACCACTGAGCCACCATATACAGTGCTAACCACTGAGCCACCATACAGTGCTAACCACTGAGCCACCATACAGTGCTAACCACTGAGCAACCTATACAGTGCTAACCACTGAGCCACCATATACAGTGCTAACCACTGAGCCACCCATTACAGTGCCACTATACCACTGAGCCACCATATACAGTGCTAACCACTGAGCTCACCTATACAGTGCTAACCACTGAGCCACCATATACAGTGCTAACCACTGAGCCACCATATACAGTGCTAACCACTGAGCCACCATATACAGTGCTAACCACTGAGCCACCGTATACAGTGCTAACCACTGAGCACCATATACAGTTGCTAACCACTGAGCCACCTATACAGTGCTAACCACTGAGCCACTGACCTACATATCAGTGCCTAACCCTGAGCCTCCCATATACAGTGCTAACCACTGAGCCTCCATACAGTGCTAACCACTGAGCCTCCATACAGTGCTTCCCTGAGCCACCATATACAGTGCTAACCACTGAGCCACCATATACAGTGCTAACACTGAGCCCCACCAGTATACAGTGCTAACCACTGAGCCACCCATATACAGTGCTAACCACTGAGCCACCATATACGTGCTAACCACTGAGCCACCATATACAGTGCTAACCACTGAGCCACCATATACAGTGCTAACCACTGAGCCACCATACAGTGCTAACCACTGAGCCAGGGGCGGACCGTCACCCCCGGGGGCCCTGGTGCAGGTTGTGGACGCTGGTGCAGGTTGTGGACGCTGGTGCAGGTTGTGGACGGGGGGGGGGGTGCTGGTGCAGGTTGTGGACGGGGGGGGGGGGGGGGGAGGGGCGCTACTAGTGTCGTGCTCTTACCGCTGGTCCTGCCGCGCTCTCCCTCCTGGTGTGGTGACGGCGGCTCTCCCGGGGCTCGTGGGGGTCGGCTGGGAGAGCCGCGCTGACAGCCGCGCTCTCCCGCGGCTTGTGCGGGTCGGCTGGGAGAGCCGCGCTGACAGCCGCGCTCTCCCGCGGCTTGTGGGGGTCGGCTGGGGGCCCCCTCCAGGCTTGAAGGGGCCCCCTAACCGGGCGGGGCCCTGGTGCAGCTGCACCGGCTGCACCAGCGTAGTTCCGCCCCTGCACTGAGCCACCATATACAGTGCTAACCACTGAGCCACCGTATACAGTGCTAACCACTGAGCCACCGTGGATCTGGACGCCTCAATGCGCCTCACCACCAATCTACTGCAGTTGTGACCCCGTCACCTCCACTTCTAATCATTTTGGTGGAAGTTGTGAAAACTGGCATGAAAGAACCAAAAGATGCAACTTTTTAAACCGTTTTACTCCACAATTCTTAAAGCTGAAAAGGTTGGAGGATGGAAACACTGATCAGACAGGACTCCGGAGGATTCACTTTCCCTCCATTGATACATTGTAGCAATTATCACTGACAGTTATTGATGCCGACATCTCGCGCTGATAGAAATGTAATGACTGATACAATGTATCAATGGAGGAAAAAGTATCAGTCAGGGCTCCAGGCAGGGGCGTAACTACAACAGGTGCAGGGGATGTAATCACACCCGGGCCCTGGAGCCTAGGGGGGCCCCAAAATTCCCTTTGGTCTATAGAAAAAGACTAATGTCATTAAAGGTTTGCAATAATTGGGGGCCCTGTTGGAGCTTTTGCATTGGGGCCCATCAATTGAATACAATTGGAGCAAACTCTTGGCTTCGTGCAGACGCTGCTTGTTAGGTGCAGAAATACACACCAAAAAACCCCCCCACCCTGCTGAACATACAACTGCAGGAAACCTCTATAAGGGTCCGTGCGCTCAGCATTGCCGGGTGTATAGACCTTGTACATATGGAGATTATTTCCTCAGATGAACTGAAATATTGAATATATTAGCAGCACAAGAATGCATTGCCCGGCCCCCGATAGGGCCACATCCCCCCCTGATAACTGGCTCCTGTGGGAAGCCGGCGGAGGACGCTGGGGGAGATGGCCCTATAATCCCGTCCTGCTGTCAGTCCCCATTGTATGGGGTCACATTACAGGTGTATTGTCTATGAGGGAGCAGGTGCAGCGTATACTGTGTCTATAGGAACATTGAGCAACGAGCACAGACGGCTCATCCTCCATCCTCCGAACAATCTGCCGGGGACCGCGGGGCCACAAACAGCAGATTCAGCAGAATTGTATTTATTTCATCAAGTTATCATCATATTATGCAACTAATGCGCAAAATAGACCCCAAAAGTGGCAGAACACACAGAAAACCCCACAAAGGACAACCAGAAAAACACCACAGAGGAAAGTGTCATAGAAGAAATGAGAAGAGGATATTATCAAATAACAAAATGTAAAGAATGAAGAAAAAGATAAATGTTAATCCTCTCGGTATTCAGTGACCGCCGTCTCCTCCATCCTCAGTATTCAGTGACCGCCCGTCTCCTCCATCCTCAGTATTCAGTGACCGCCTGTCTCCTCCATCCTCAGTATTCAGTGACCGCCCGTTTCCTCCATCCTCAGTATTCAGTGACCGCCCGTCTCCTCCATCCTCAGTATTCAGTGACCACCCGTCTCCGCCGTCCTCAGTATTCAGTGACCGCTCGTCTCCTCCATCCTCAGTATTCAGTGACCGCCCGTCTCCTCCTTCCTCAGTATTCAGTGACTGCCCGTCTCCTCCATCCTCAGTATTCAGTGATCGCCCATCTCCTCCATCCTCAGTATTCAGTGACCGCCCGTCTCCTCCATCCTCAGTATTCAGTGACCGCCCGTATCCTCCGTCCTCAGTATTCAGTGACCGCCCGTCTCCTCCATCCTCAGTATTCAGTGACCGCCAATCTCCTCCATCCTCAGTATTCAGTGACCGCCCATCTCCTCCGTCCTCAGTATTCAGTGACCGCCCGTCTCCTCCGTCCTCAGTATTCAGTGACCGCCCGTATCCTCCGTCCTCAGTATTCAGTGACCGCCCGTCTCCTCCATCCTCAGTATTCAGTGACCGCCTGTCTCCTCCATCCTCAGTATTCAGTGATCGCCCGTCTCCTCCATCCTCAGTATTCAGTGACCGCCCGTCTCCTCCATCCTCAGTATTCAGTGACCGCCCGTCTCCTCCATCCTCAGTATTCAGTGACAGTCCGTCTCCTCCGTCCTCAGTATTCAGTGACCGCCCGTCTCCTCCATCATCAGTATTCGTGACCGCCCGTCTCCTCTGTCCTCAGTATTCAGTGACCGCCCGTCTCCTCCGTCCTCAGTATTCAGTGACCGCCTGTCTCCTCCATCCTCAGTATTCAGTGACCGCCAATCTCCTCCATCCTCAGTATTCAGTGACCGCCCGTCTCCTCCATCCTCAGTATTCAGTGACCGCCTGTCTCCTCCGTCCTCAGTATTCAGTGACCGCCCGCCTCCTCCGTCCTCAGTATTCAGTGACCGCCTGTCTCCTCCATCCTCAGTATTCAGTGATCGCCCGTCTCCTCCATCCTCAGTATTCAGTGACCGCCCGTCTCCTCCGTCCTCAGTATTCAGTGACCGCCCGTCTCCTCCATCCTCAGTATTCAGTGACCGCCCGTCTCCTCCATCCTCAGTATTCAGTGACCGCCCGTCTCCTCCTTCCTCAGTATTCAGTGACTGCCCGTCTCCTCCATCCTCAGTATTCAGTGATCGCCCATCTCCTCCATCCTCAGTATTCAGTGACCGCCCGTCTCCTCCATCCTCAGTATTCAGTGACCGCCCGTCTCCTCCATCCTCAGTATTCAGTGACCGCCCGTATCCTCCGTCCTCAGTATTCAGTGACCGCCCGTCTCCTCCATCCTCAGTATTCAGTGACCGCCTGTCTCCTCCATCCTCAGTATTCAGTGACCGCCAATCTCCTCCATCCTCAGTATTCAGTGACCGCCCGTCTCTCCTCCTCAGTATTCAGTGACCGCCCGTCTCCTCCATCCTCAGTATTCAGTGACCCCCGTCTCCTCCATCCTCAGTATTCAGTGATCCGCCCGTCTCCTCCATCCTCAGTATTCAGTGACGCCCGTCTCCTCCATCCTCAGTATTCAGTGACCGCCCGTCTCCTCCTTCCTCAGTATTCAGTGACCGCCCGTCTCCTCCATCCTCAGTATTCAGTGACGCGTCCCTCTCTCGTTCTACCGTCTCTCCTCCTCAGTATTTCAGTGACCGCCGTCTCCTCCGTCCTCAGTATTCAGTGACCGCCCCGTCTCCTCCTCTCAGTATTCAGTGACCGCCCGTCTCCTCCATCCTCAGTATTCAGTGACCGCCGTCTCCTCCGTCCTCAGTATTCAGTGACCGCCTCGTCCCTCCATCCTCAGTATTCAGTGACGCCCGTCTCCTCCATCCTCAGTATTCAGTGACCGCCCGTCTCCTCCATCTCAGTATTCAGTGACCGCCCGTCTCCTCCATCCTCAGTATTCAGTGACCGCCCGTCTCCTCATCCTCAGTATTCAGTGACCGTCTCTCGTCCCTCATCCTTCCCTCAGTATTCAGTGACCGCCCGTCTCCTCCATCTCAGTATTCAGTGACGCCGTCTCTCGTCTAGTATTCGTGACGCCTCTCCTTCTCTCAGTATTCAGTGACCGCCCGTCTCTCCGTTCCTCAGTATTCAGTGACCGCCGTCTCCTCCATCCTCAGTATTCAGTGACCGCCCGTCTCCTCCATCCTCAGTATTCAGTGACTCGCCCGTCTCCTCCATCCTCAGTATTTAGTGACCGCCCGTCTCCTCCATCCTCAGTATTCAGTGATCGCCCGTCTCCTCATCCTCAGTATTCAGTGACCGCCCGTCTCCTCCATCCTCAGTATTCAGTGACCGCCGTCTCCTCCATCCTCAGTATTCAGTGACCGCCGTCTCCTCCTATCCTCAGTATTCAGTGACCGCCCGTCTCCTCCATCCTCAGTATTCAGTGACGCCCGTCTCCTCCATCCTCAGTATTCAGTGACGCCCTGTCTCCTCTCCTCAGTATTCAGTGACCGCCCGTCTCCTCATCCTCAGTATTCAGTGACCGCCCGTCTCCTCCATCCTCAGTATTCAGTGACCGACCGTCCCGTTCCTCCGTTCCTCAGTTATTCAGTGACCGCCCGTCTCCTCCATCCTCAGTATTCAGTGACCGCCCGTCTCCTCCATCCTCAGTATTCAGTGACCGCCGTCTCCTCCATCCTCAGTATTCAGTGACCGCCCGTCTCCTCCGTCCTCAGTATTCAGTGACGCCCGTCTCCTCCATCCTCAGTATTCAGTGACCGCCCGTCTCCTCCTCCTCAGTATTCAGTGACCGCCCGTCTCCTCCATCCTCAGTATTCAGTGACGCCCGTCTCCTCCATCTCAGTATTCAGTGACCGCCGTCTCCTCCATCCTCAGTATTCAGTGACCGCCCGTCTCCTCTCATCCTCAGTATTCAGTGACCGCCCGTCTCCTCCAGTCCTCAGTATTCAGTGACCGCCCGTCTCCTCCATCCTCAGTATTCAGTGACCGCCCGTCTCCTCCATCCTCAGTATTCAGTGACGCCCGTCTCTCCATCCTCAGTATTCAGTGACCGCCCGTCTCCTCCATCCTCAGTATTCAGTGACCGCCCTCTCCTCCATCCTCAGTATTCGTGACCGCCCGTCTCCTCCATCCTCAGTATTCAGTGACCGCCCGTCTCCTCCATCCTCAGTATTCAGTGACCGCTCGTCTCCTCCATCCTCAGTATTCAGTGACCCCGTCTCCTCCATCCTCAGTATTCAGTGACTCGCCCGTCTCTCTCATCCTCAGTATTCAGTGACCGCCCGTCTCCTCCGTCCTCAGTATTCAGTGACCGCCCGTCTCCTCCGTCCTCAGTATTCGTGACCGCCCGTCTCCTCCATCCTCAGTATTCAGTGACCGCCCGTCTCTCCATCCTCATATCTGACGTCAGTCCCTCCATTCATATTCGTGACCGCCGTCTCCTCCATCCTCAGTATTCAGTGACCGCCTTCTCCTCCATCCTCAGTATTCAGTGATCCCGCCGTCTCCTCCATCCTCAGTATTCAGTGACCGCCCGTCTCCTCCGTCCTCAGTATCAGTGACGCCCATCTCCTCATCCTCAGTATTCAATGACCGCCCGTCTCCTCCGTCCTCAGTATTCAGTGACCGCCCGTCTCCTCCTCTCAGTATTCAGTGACCGCCCGTCTCCTTCATCCTCAGTATTCAGTGACCGCCCGTCTCCTCCATCCTCAGTATTCAGTGACCGTCCATCTCCTCCATCCTCAGTATTCGAGTGACCGCCCGTCTCCTCCTATCCTCAGTATTCAGTGACCGCCGTCTCCTCCATCCTCAGTATTCAGTGACCGCCCGTCTCCTCCATCCTCAGTATTCAGTGACCTGCCCGTCTCCTCATCCTCAGTATTCAGTGACCGCCCGTCTCCTCCATCCTCAGTATTCAGTGACCGCCCGTCTCCTCCATCCTCAGTATTCAGTGACCGCCCGTCTCCTCCATCCTCAGTATTCAGTGACCGCCCGTCTCCTCCATCCTCAATATTCAGTGACCGCCGTATCCTCCGTCCTCAGTATTCAGTGACCGCCGTCTCCTCCATCCTCAGTATTCAGTGACCGCCTGTCTCCTCCATCCTCAGTATTCAGTGACCGCCAATCTCCTCCATCCTCAGTATTCAGTGACCGCCCGTCTCCTCCATCCTCAGTATTAAGTGACCGCCCGTCTCCTCCGTCCTCAGTATTCAGTGACGCCCGTATCCTCCGTCCTCAGTATTCAGTGACCGCCCGTCTCCTCCATCCTCAGTATTCAGTGACCGCCGTCTCCTCCATCTCAGTATTCAGTGATCGCCCGTCTCCTCCATCCTCAGTATTCAGTGACCGCGCCGTCTCCTCCATCCTCAGTATCAGTGACCGTACCACCTCTCGCGTCTCAGTATTCAGTGACCGCCCGTCTCCTCCGTCCTCAGTATTCAGTGACCGCCCGTTCCTCCTCCTCAGTATTCAGTGACTGCCCGTCTCCTCCATCCTCAGTATTCAGTGACCGCCTGTCTCCTCCATCCTCAGTATTCAGTGACCGCCAATCTCCTCTCTCAGTATTCAGTGACCGCCCGTCTACTCCATCCTCAGTATTCAGTGACCGCCTGTCTCCTCCGTCCTCAGTATTCAGTGACCGCCCGTCTCCTCCGTCCTCAGTATTCAGTGACCGCCTGTCTCCTCCATCCTCAGTATTCAGTGATCGCCCGTTCCTCCTCTCGTATTCATGCCCTCCCTCACTCGTATTCAGTGACCGCCCGTCTCCTCCATCCTCAGTATTCAGTGACCGCCGTCTCCTCCATCCTCAGTATTCAGTGACCGCCCGTCTCCTCCTCCTCAGTATTCAGTGACCGCCCGTCTCCTCCATCCTCAGTATTCAGTGACCGCCCGTCTCCTCCATCCTCAGTATTCAGTGACCGCCGTCTCCTCCGTCCTCAGTATTCAGTGACCGCCCGTCCTCCTCCTCCTCAGTATTCAGTGACGCCGTCTCCTCCATCCTCAGTATTCAGTGACCGCCCTGTCTCCTTCCATCCTCAGTATTCAGTGACCGCCCGTCTCCTCCTCCTCAGTATTCAGTGACCGCCGTCTCCTCCATCCTCAGTATTCAGTGACCGCCCGTCTCCTCCTCCTCAGTATTCAGTGACGCCCGTCTCCTCCATCCTCAGTATTCAGTGACCGCCCGTCTCCTCCATCCTCAGTATTCAGTGACCGCCCGTTCTCTTCCCTATCCTCAGTATTCAGTGACCGCCCGTCTCCTCCATCCTCAGTATTCAGTGACCGCCCGTCTCCTCCATCCTCAGTATTCAGTGACGCCCGTCTCCTCATTCCTCAGTATTCAGTGACCGCCCGTCTCCTCCATCCTCAGTATTCAGTGACCGCCCGTCTCCTCCATCCTCAGTATTCAGTGACCGCCCGTCTCCTCCATCCTCAGTATTCAGTGACGCCCGTCTCCTCATCCTCAGTATTCAGTGATCGCCCGTCTCCTCCATCTCAGTATTCAGTGACCGCCCGTCTCCTCCATCGCCCAGTATTCAGTGACGACCCCGTCTCCTCTCCATCTCAGTATTCGTATCGACCCGTCTCCTCCATCCTCAGTATTCAGTGACGCCCGTCTCCTCCGTCCTCAGTATTCAGTGACGCCCGTCTCCTCCATCCTCAGTATTCAGTGACCGCCGCTCCCTCCTCAGTATTCAGTGACCGCCGTCTCCTCCTCTCAGTATTCAGTGACCGCCCGTCTCCCCCATCCTCAGTATTCAGTGACCGCCCGTCTCCTCCATCCTCAGTATTCAGTGACCGCCCGTCTCCTCCTCCTCAGTATTCAGTGACCGCCGTCTCCTCCATCCTCAGTATTCAGTGACCGCCGTCTCTCATCCTCAGTATTCAGTGACGCCGTTCTCCTCAGTCCTCAGTATTCAGTGACCGCCCGTCTCCTCCCTCAGTATTCAGTGACCGCCGTCTCCTCCATCCTCAGTATTCAGTGACCGCCCGTCTCCTCCATCCTCAGTATTCAGTGACCGCCCGTCTCCTCCATCCTCAGTATTCAGTGACCGCCCGTCTCCTCATCCTCAGTATTCAGTGACCGCCCGTCTCCTCCGTCCTCAGTATTCAGTGACCGCCCGTCTCCTCCATCCTCAGTATCAGTGACGCCCGTCTCCTCCATCCTCAGTATTTCAGTGACCGTCACTCTTCATCCTCAGTATTCAGTGACCGGGGGGGGGGGGGGGGGGGGGGGGGGGGGGGGGGGGGGGTTTTTTTTTTTTTTTTTTTTTTTTTTTTTTTTTTTTTTTTTTTTTTTTTTTTTTTTTTTTTTCCTCCTCCTCCTCAGTATTCAGTGACCGCCCGTCTCCTCCATCCTCAGTATTCAGTGACCGCCGTCTCCTCCATCCTCAGTATTCAGTGACCGCCCGTCTCCTCCGTCCTCAGTATTTCAGTGACCGCCCGTTCTCCCAGTCCTCAGTATTCAGTGACCGCCCGTCTCTCTCCATCCTCAGTATTCAGTGACCGCCCGTCTCTCCCTCCTCAGTATTCAGTGACCGCCCGTCTCCCGATCCTCAGTATTCAGTGACCGCCCGTCTCCTCCATCCTCAGTATTCAGTGATCACCCGTCTCCTCCATCCTCAGTATTTCAGTGACCGCCCGTCTCCTCCATCCTCAGTATTCAGTGACCGCCTTCTCCTCCATCCTCAGTATTCAGTGACCGCCCGTCTCCTCCATCCTCAGTATTCAGTGACCGCCCGTCTCCTCCATCCTCAGTATTCAGTGACCACCCTCTCCTCCATCCTCAGTATTCAGTGACCGCCCGTCTCCTCCATCCTCAGTATTCAGTGACCCCCGTCTCCTCATCCTCAGTATTCAGTGACCGCCCGTCTCCTCCATCCTCAGTATTCAGTGACCGCCCGTCTCCTCATCCTCAGTATTCAGTGACCGCCCGTCTCCTCCATCCTCAGTATTCAGTGACTGACCGTCTCCTCCATCCTCAGTATTCAGTGACTGCCCGTCTCCTCCATCCTCAGTATTCAGTGACCGCCCGTCTCTCTCCATCCTCAGTATTCAGTGACCTGCCCGTCTCCTCCATCCTCAGTATTCAGTGACTGCCCATTCCTCCAGTCCTCAGTATTCAGTGCCCGCCGTCACCTCCATCCTCAGTATTCAGTGACCGCCCGTCTCCTCCATCCTCAGTATTCAGTGACCGCCCGTCTCCTCCGTCCTCAGTATTCAGTGACCGCCCGTCTCCCTCTGTCCTCAGTATTCAGTGACCGCCCGTCTCCTCTCATCCTCAGTATTCAGTGACCGCCCGTCTCCTTTATCCTCAGTATTCAGTGACCGCCCGTCTCCTCCTCCTCAGTATTCAGTGACCGCCCGTCTCCTCTGTCCTCAGTATTCGGTCACTTCTTCTCGTCACTTGTACACTGGTTATGGAGGATATCGCAGATTTTCCAAACATCTTGGAGTCCTGACCCCTATCTTCTGTGTGGATTCTTGAATGGATCCTTCTGTCTCTTGATCTCAACAGATGATGTGAGATCAGGCTCTGTGGATCATCACCTCCAGACAGTTTCTCTCCATGTGGTGCCATTGCTGCCCCCCGTCCGCTGTCCCCCCCCGTCCCTGTTTCCCCCCGTCCGCTGTCCCTCTATCTGCTGTCCCTCCGTCCCTGTCCCCCCGTCCGCTGTCCCCCCCGTCCGCTGTCCCTCTATCTGCTGTCCCTCCGTCCCTGTCCCCCCCAGTTCCGCTGATCCCCCCGTCCGCTGTCCCACCGTCCGCTGTCCCTCTATCCTGCTGCCCCCCGTCCGTGGTGCCGCTGTGTGGTTCTGGTCATTTACCACGTTGCAGTCTAAGCTTTAGCTTTGCTCCTCAGACTTCCATTGGGGTGTACTCATTTTTATAACATGGTCTTGATTTAATTTCCAATAACCGACATTTGTGTAGAAAACGTGGATTCTGGATGGAACCTAAAGGTCGTCTGACAAATCAGTTGGGGTGTACTCACTTCTGCTGTATAGATCACATGTGATTACAGGACGTCAGTGCCGGGGGCAGATCAGGACACGGACTCATCCCACCATCACTTAGGGCCACATCAGCTCTTCTCCTTCCACAATGTTTTGGCTGAAGAAGAGATTAGACGTCTAGAAGATTCCGAAAATGATCCCCTGAGCCTCCGTCCTCTGTGCTCATGTAACCCCCCGGACAAGAAGAGGATGATCCGGAGGATACAGCACCACATGTCCTAGATACAGCAGGAGCATCTCACATCACATTAGATACAATAACTCAGCAGCCAATAGCACAGCATATAGCATCACCCATGAAATGATAAGATACATTTGCTAAGTAGATAGTATCACATCTCTTTTTATTAGATACACCAGATTAGTAAATAGTGTAGTACCTGGTAGGTTTAGATACAGATAGATACATGTCAGTAATTCAATATATAAAGTGACACACATCTATTATATAGAGTCATTACACACAGAGGGAGCTATTTCATGTGTTTATTCCTGTTAATGTTGATGATTAATGAAAACCCAAAGGCCATTATCTCAGAAAATCAAAGTAGGTTGGATGAAGGGTTAAACACCACGCTGCCGTATTCTACCAGACATCAAAGCGGGAATATAATATTGATTTATTAGTCAACGAGTCTTCTGTGCTGTGGATTCCCTAACATCCCTATGCGGGTCCTTCCACCTGTCGCCTTCACGTGACTAATCCTTGAACTCACCCTGGCTAGTGTGAAGGACACTAGAGTCAGCACTGCAATAATACAACATAGGGGTAAGGGAAACACAAACAGAATAGCGCTCCAACTCCTCCAATGCAGCTAAACTCTGGAGGTGCAAACAATTCAACTCCTCAGCTTCTTCCAGGCACAAGCTCCTTCCAAAATGGTCAGCATAGAAATGGATTCTGTAACCAGCATTAGAAGAAAAGACATGTAACTTCTTATAGCAGAGGGGAGTGGCCACAAAACAATACACCTGAGAATAAAAGCCACACTCATCCGTTAGATCAAATCTAGCACAATCCGCTCTGCAAACACAACTTTTTTGTCCATTTTGAAGCAACTGATTTCTGCAGGATCCGTTTTGTTTCACATTGGAATCTATGGACAACGGATCCAGTAACTGATTACTATTTATCCTGTTTTTCTGTCATTTGTAAAGGATCCATTTTTTTTTTCTTACTGGACCAGTTTCACATGTCTAAAGTGGTCAGCATAGAAAGGGAATGTATAAGCGGCGTCAGCTGGAAAGACATGGGACTATTTATAGCGGAGGGGAGTGGCCACAAATCTGCAACTGAGAATAAAATCCCCAATAAACAACCAGATAGGAAAAAGTCCTTAATCCCTGCAAAGCAAAAGGTAAATGCATTTAGACCTACAATCAACAAGGCATTGTGACCTACTCTGGTTCTAGACTCGCCAGAGGTCTCCCCAGGGTGATACACACCCATGACAGTCCGATGTGTATGGGGGCCCCCGATGTAATTTGTTAGAACCATCCAGCATGTCCGATGTCAGACGGACGGACGAGAAAGAGCGCTGCCGTGTTTGAGACGTAGATATTGGTAGTGTATGGCGGGTTTATAGGGACGGGATCACACTTTAGAGGCTTTAGTTAGCGTCTTGTGTCATTTTTCAGCCTCTCGTCACTATTAATACTTCCACGTTGTGCACAGATGGCGACTGAGCACAATTGTCGCTAATAAAACAGGTTTGATCTTCCCGTAGTGAGTGCGGGGGACAGCAGGTGACGCGGCCGCCAGGATTACGATTGGCTTATGCCCCGGCCGGGGAACAGGTGCAGCCGAGGACACCGGTAAAAATCCTGATCATACGAGATAAAGCGCAGGGTACAGGGGCCCGGAGGGGCCGAACGTGAAGGATCCGCACTCTTCATCACCAGCGATACATTATGGAATCTTCAATTAGCGCCAATTGTGATCTTTTTTAAAGATGATAAATAATTCTATTAATTAAAAAAAATTTTTTTAATTAATTTATATTAGTAAATTAGTATTTTATAAATAAAATAAATTATAAAATAAATTAATTAATAATTGATTTTATTTATATTTTATTAAATAAATATTAACATTATATTGGGCAATCTCTCAACACTCAATTCCATAGAACCATAGTAAACTTGTCACACCACTGTGTTTTCTCTTTATAAATCATAATGACAACCAAAACCATCCAATGCCCCTGATCACAAGTTCCCACAGTTCTTTATCCCATGTATTGCCCCTCGAACATCAATGACAGCATGAAGTGTTTTGTGGTAGTTGTGGATGAGGCTCTTTATTTCCTCAGCTGCCCATTCCTCTTGGTAAAAGCCTCCAGTTCCTGTAAATTCCCGGGTGCAGAAGGGCCTCGGTGCTGAGGGATTACAGGGGCATTCACAGATTAACTCTGCTGGCATTCAGTGTCATGGCGGAGTTGTGCTCTGGAATGAAGGGGGCGGCGTATTGCATTGCTCAGGAGGGGATCCAATAATTATATATTTATATGTTTATATAGGGACAGTGAACCCCCAAACCTACAGGACCCCTATAGGTGGAGACCAGCAGCAATGATGTCTCCCATACACAGCGCACACAGATGAGGGATTCCAGGTCTCCTGACATGATCAAAAGCAGCATGGAGGACATCAAACAACTGTACTGAGCAGTGTAGCTGTGAAGTCAACACTGGTGTAAGATAAAAACATGCTAGTAAGGAGCAGCTGCATGGAGCACATTCAGGGGAGGGGTGCACCAAACCTCCCTGCCGCCCAAGGCGAAGAGCGGGGGGGGGGGGGGGGTATGTGCTGTCGCTGGCTGCGGGCTGCGGGAGAGTGAGGAGCGGGGGGGCGGCGGCCACCGTCGCCGGCTGCGGGAGTGTGCAATGGGCGGGGAAGGGGGGTTTGTGCTGTTGCTGGTTGCAGAAGTGAGGAGTGGAGGGGGTGTTTGCCTGTCGCTGGCGTTGTGACCGTGTACCTTTATGGAGGCAGGAGACGGAGGCAGCCATGTGCAGGGCGCCGCCTTCCTGCACTGCTGCTCCCCTGCCTCCTTGCTGCCTGAGCAAAAGGCTCAGGTTGTCCAATGGATGGTGCAGCCCTGGGCACATTATACAGCAGAACTGAGCAGTGTAGATGTGAATTCAGCCCATGGATAGGATAAACCCCTCACTAGAAGCACATTATACAGTGGTACTGAGCAGTATAGATGTGAATTCAGCATACAGATGGGATAAACCCCTCACTAGAAACAGCAGCAGCATGGAGTGCATTATGCAGCAGTACTGAGAAGTGCAGATGGAATTCAGCATAGGGAATAGGATAAACCCCTTACAAGAAGCAGAAGCCACATGGAGCACATACAGCAGTACTGAGCAGTGTAGCTGGGAATACAGGTGTGAGATTAAACACATACTAGAAAGCAGCAGCTTGGTGGGTATTCTACAGCAGGGCTGAGCAGTGTAGCTGTAAATTCAGCATAGAAGTAGGATAAACTCTTCACTAGAAACAGCAGCTGCATTGAGGACATTATACAGCAGTACTAAGCAGTGTAGATGTGAATTCAGCATAGGGATGGTATAACCCCCTCACTAGATACAGCAGGAGCATTGAGGACATTATACAGCAGTACTGAGCAGTGTAGCTGTAAATGTAGCACTACTGTGATATTAAACACCAAATAGCAGCAGTGTAGCTGTGAATCCAGCTGTGGGACAGAATGGGCCTGTATCTCTCTGTCTTTCCTTCTCTCATAGATTTGGAGAGCTTTTAGCTGATCCTTCTTCAATCCATCTTGTCTTTAGCAGAACAGATTTTAGCAGCGATTGAGGAAAAGGATGAGGAAAAGCGAGAAAAGCAGATTCCATAGATATTACAGTCTCAGGTAACGAGAGTTCTATATTTCCTTGATGAATTAGTCAAAATCATTATAGTGGGGACATGGATCGTCATAGGATCATCCATATATAATGGGGAGTGTGAGATCGCCCTACACTGTGCAGAATTATTAGGCAAATGAGTATTGTGATCACATGATACTTTTTATCCATGTTGTCCTACTCCAGGCTGTATAGGCTGAGAGCCAACTACCAATGAAGTAAATCAGGTGATGGCATCTCTGTAATGAGGAGGGGTGTGGTGTAATGACATCAACACCCTATATAAGGTGTGCTTAATTATTAGGCAAATGGGTCAAAACAGAGATGTGACGGCTCTGAAAAGTCCACAATTGTGAGATGTCTTGCAGAGGGATGCAGCAGTCTGGAAATTGACAAACTTTTGAAGCGATCACCGAACAATCAAGTGTTTCATGGCAAATAGCCAACAGGGTCACAAGAAGCGTGAGGGCAAAAAAGGGGCAAAATAACTGCCCATAAATTGAGGAAAATCAAGCGTGAAGCTGCCAAGATGCCATTTGCCACCAGTTTTGCCATATTTCAGAGCTGCAACGTTACTGGGTATCAGAAAGCACAAGGTGTGCCATACCCAGGGACATGGCCAAGGTAAGGAAGGCTGAAAACCACCACCTCTGAACAAGAAACATAAGATAAAACCACCCCCTCTGAACAAGAAACATAAGATACAACGTCAAGACTGGGCCAAGAAATATCTGAAGACTGATTCTTCAAAGGTTTTATGGCCTGATGAGATGAGAGTGACTCTTGATGGGCAGACGGATGGGCCAGAGGCTGGATCAGTAAAGGGCAGAGAGCTCCACTCCGACTCAGACACCAGCAAGGTGGAGGTGGGATACTGGTGTGGGCTGGGATCATCAAAGATCAACTTGTGGGACCTTTTCAGGTTGAGGATGGAGTGAAGCTCAACTCCCGGACCTACTGCCAGTTTCTGGAAGACAACTTCTTCAAGCAGTGGTACAGGAAGAAGTCGGGATCGTTCAAGAAAAACATGATTTTCATGCAGGACAATGCTCCATCACATGCATCCAACTACTCCACAGCGTGGCTGGCCAGTAAAGGTCTAAAAGAAGAAAACATAATGACATGGCCGCCTTGTTCACCTGATCTGAGCCCCATAGAGAACCTGTGGTCCCTCCTAAAATGTGAGATCTACAGTGAGAGAAAACAGCACACCTCTGGGGACAGTGTCTGGGAGGGAAAATATTACACCTCTGGGGACAGTGTCTGGGAGGGAAAACAGTACACCTCTGGGGACAGTGTCTGGGAGGGAAAACAGCACACCTCTGGGGACAGTGTCTGGGAGGGAAAACAGCACACCTCTGGGGACAGTGTCTGGGAGGGAAAACAGCACACCTCTGGGGACAGTGTCTGGGAGGGAAAACAGTACACCTCTGGGGACAGTGTCTGGGAGGGAAAACAGTACACCTCTGGGGACAGTGTCTGGGAGGGAAAACAGTACACCTCTGGGGACAGTGTCTGGGAGGGAAAACAGTACACCTCTGGGGACAGTGTCTGGGAGGGAAAAAAGCACACCTCTGGGGACAGTGTCTGGGAGGGAAAACAGCACACCTCTGGGGACAGTGTCTGGGAGGGAAAACAGCACACCTCTGGGGACAGTGTCTGGGAGGGAAAACAGCACACCTCTGGGGACAGTGTCTGGGAGGGAAAACAGTACACCTCTGGGGACAGTGTCTGGGAGGGAAAACAGTACACCTCTGGGGACAGTGTCTGGGAGGGAAAACAGTACACCTCTGGGGACAGTGTCTGGGAGGGAAAACAGTACACCTCTGGGGACAGTGTCTGGGAGGGAAAAAAGCACACCTCTGGGGACAGTGTCTGGGAGGGAAAACAGCACACCTCTGGGGACAGTGTCTGGGAGGGAAAACAGCACACCTCTGGGGACAGTGTCTGGGAGGGAAAACAGCACACCTCTGGGGACAGTGTCTGGGAGGGAAAACAGCACACCTCTGGGGACAGTGTCTGGGAGGGAAAACAGCACACCTCTGGGGACAGTGTCTGGGAGGGAAAACAGTACACCTCTGGGGACAGTGTCTGGGAGGGAAAACAGTACACCTCTGGGGACAGTGTCTGGGAGGGAAAACAGTACACCTCTGGGGACAGTGTCTGGGAGGGAAACAGTACACCTCTGGGGACAGTGTCTGGGAGGGAAACAGTACACCTCTGGGGACAGTGTCTGGGAGGGAAAACAGTACACCTCTGGGGACAGTGTCTGGGAGGGAAAAAAGCACACCTCTGGGAACAGTGTCTGGGAGGGAAAACAGTACACCTCTGGGGACAGTGTCTGGGAGGGAAAACAGCACACCTCTGGGGACAGTGTCTGGGAGGGAAAAAAGCACACCTCTGGGAACAGTGTCTGGGAGGGAAAACAGTACACCTCTGGGGACAGTGTCTGGGAGGGAAAACAGCACACCTCTGGGGACAGTGTCTGGGAGGGAAAACAGCACACCTCTGGGGACAGTGTCTGGAGGCTGTGGTGGCTGCTGCACGCAATGTGGATCGTAAACAGATCAAGCAGCTGACACAATCTATGGATGGAGGCTGCTGAGTGTCATCATACAGAAAGGGGGCGATATTGGGCACTCATTGTTTGGGTTTTATTTTTGCAGGTCAGAAATGTTTATTTCTACATTTTGTGCAGTTATATTGGTTACCTGGTGACAATAAACAAGTGAGATGGGAATAGATTTGGTTTTTATGAAGTTGCCTAATAATTGTGCACAGTAATAGTTACCTGCACACACAGATTCCTCCTAAGAGCCAAATCTAAAAACCCTCCAACCTCCAAAATATTAATCTTTTATATTTGAGTCTTTTGGGTGATTGAGAACAGAGCTGTTGATCAACAATAGAAATAATCCTCTACAATACAACTTGCCTAATAATCCTGCACACGGTGTATAGTGGGGACACGGATCGTCCATATATAATGTGGGTTGGGATTGTATATGGTATATATTGAGGTTTCTTGGCGTCTCCTGGCTGTTGTGGCACTACAGGTCCCAGCATGCCTCACAGTGCACATGGCTCCTCCCACCATGTACAGTGATACAATGTAGCAGTCACATGCCGCTTTGTCTTTGATCTCACAAAGCTGAAAAATGCAAAACTAACTTTTCCTGACTTTTAGATCTGGTGAGGCTTTAACCCCTCCCTCCCCGGCTGACAGTGTGGAGGGCTGCACTGTCTGTGGGTGCCGGGGGGGGTGTCCGGGGTTTAGGCGGTTAATCCCGTTGTCTGGCGGTAACTGTGTGTCTGCTGCTCTATAGGATAATGTAGGTCACAGCCGGCGGCTCTAGGACCGGCCCGGCCCCCGCCTGCACAGGGGGTTATTGTGGGGCCCCCAGCACTGGAGGAGCAGAGATGGTCAGAGGGCGGCCCAGGAAGGACTGCATGATGGACTGCGGCTCCCAGGGGCCCCGGTGCCCCCTGACCCAACTGCTGGGCCCCCAGGACATGGGGCCCATCACCACCTTCCTGGACAATGTGCAGATCCTGCTGGAGGCGGCCAGTTACCTGGAGAGGCTGGAGCAGGACAGGAAAAGTAAGGGGGGGCATGGGGGTCAGGTGTGCCGGGAAAATAGGGGGGGGACAGAGCAGGGGGGATGGGGGTCAGGTGTGTGTGCACAAAGTGGGGAAAAAGGGGGAGCGGGGGGGGGGGGGGGCAGCCTGGACCATTGTGGGGCTGGTGCAGCCTGGCATCAACAGGAGGTTGCATTGTGCCCTCAGCTGGTACCAGAGGAGCAGAAGACTCCACAACTCCACCACTGTGCTGGTGCTTCTTGTTCTTTTCTGATCAAACAAAAAGCAAAGACTTCACCCCATTGTTACCAGACACAATCTGAGTGTGTGTGACCCTATATATATATATATGTGTGTGTGTGTGTGTGACCCTATATATGTGTGTGTGTGACCCTATATATATATGTGTGTGACCCTATATATGTGTGTGTGACCCTATATATGTGTGTGTGACCCTATATATATGTGTGTGACCCTATATATATATGTGTGTGACCCTATATATATATGTGTGTGACCCTATATATGTGTGTGTGACCCTATATATGTGTGTGTGACCCTATATATATGTGTGTGACCCTATATATATATGTGTGTGACCCTATATATATATGTGTGTGACCCTATATATATATGTGTGTGACCCTAAATATGTGTGTGACCCTATATATGTGTGTGTGACCCTATATATGTGTGTGTGACCCTATATATGTGTGTGTGACCCTATATATGTGTGTGTGACCCTATATACATGCACGGGTGTGACCCTATATATATGATATGTGTGTGTGACCCTATATATATATATATATATATATATATATGTGTGTGTGTGTGACCCTATATATGTGTGTCCCTATATGTGTATGTGTACGACCCTATATGTGTGTGTGACCCTATATATGCGAGTGTGACCCTATATATGCGAGTGTGACCCTATATATTGTGTGTGTGTGACCCTATATATGTGTGTGACCCTATATATATGATATGCGTGTGTGACCCTATATATATAATGTGCGTGTGTGTGGCCATATATATATGTGTGTGTGACCCTATACAGGTGTGTATGACCCTATACATGTGTGCTCTCCCTACATGTATGTGTATAGCCCTTGTAATCTACAGTCACCCTATATACTGTATATTCTATACATGAACTAATCCTGCAACTGTGTAATGTGTCCTCATCATACAGGACTGATGGCTACAGGGAGCCTCTATACAGCCCGGTGCACTGCTCCTGAGAGATATATACCGTATATGTATGTGATACTATGTTTTGCTGTTACATTTGTCTCTGTGATACTTTGTAAAGATCCTCCAGATACAGGAGCCTCACAATGTATGAGAAGATCATCAGAAAGTGACTTTATTCCAGTAATTCAATACATAAAGTGACCACATCTATTATATAGAGTCATTACACACAGAGGGATCTATGTCATGTGTTTATTTCTGTTAATGTTGATGATTCATGAAAACACAAAGGTCATTATCTCAGAATATTAAAGTAGGGAGGATGAAGGGTTACACACCGCGCTGCCGTATTCCACCAGACATCAAAGGGGGAATATAATATTGATTTATTAGTCAACGTGTTGCAGGCCTCCCTGGCCCCTTCCTCAGGACAAATCATCATCATATTGCCATGTGTCTGGAAGCCCTGAAATGTGTTGACTAATAAATCAATATTATATTCACCCTTTGATGTCTGGTGGAATACGGCAGCGCAGTGTTTAACCCTTCATCCTCCCTACTTTAATATTCTGAGATAATGACCTTTGGGTTTTCATTAATCATCAACATTAACACAAATAAACATGAAATAGATCCCTCTGTGTGTAATAACTCTATATAATAGATGTGGTCACTTTATGGATTGAATTACTGAAATAGTCACTTTCTGATGATCTTCTCATTCATTGAGCTGCTCCTGTATCTGCCGTCTACTGTGTTCTATATTCCCATATATTTGGCTGTTTCCCCAGTCACTTGTGGGCATTAAACAGAGGTGTAACTACAACAGGTGCAGGGGCTGCGATCGCACCCGGGCCCTGGAGTCTAGGGGGCCCCAAAAGTCCCTTTGGTCTATAGAAAAGGACTAATGCTATTAAAGATTTGCGATAATGGGGGGCCCTTTCACATCAGGGCCCCTGAGCTTCGATTCCACCGCAGCCTCTGACTTCACTGCAGAATATTCCTCCACAGTGATGGAATAAATGGATCTGATGACAGATGAACTGGAACAATGGATACAAATCCTGGATTGCTCCAGTTTTGGGACAGACTGGGGGATCGGGGCAGTAGATCTCCCTCCCTGGGATCTAGGCCTTGCGGATTTCCTATGTTCACCATCTGCACCTGTAAGTTAACCCCGAGTGGCGGTGACTGCCCCGGTGCAGCTGCACAGACCTCCCCCCTCCCTGTCTGATCTCCTACAAAGGCCCAGTCTATCCCCAGCATGTGGCCACAATACAGCCCCGGCCATTGTGTCTGCATGATCCAGAATACAGTGCAATCATCCTGTGTGCAGGTATATAGCTATATACTGGTGTACGCTGCTGTATACCGCTATATACTGGTGTGCGCTGCTATATACTGGTGTACGCTGCTGTATACTGCTATATACTGGTGTACGCTGTTATAAACTGCTATATACTGGTGTACGCTGCTATATACTGGTGTACGCTGCTGTATACTGCTATATACTGGTGTACGCTGCTATATACTGGTGTACACTGCTGTATACTGCTATATACTGGTGTACGCTGCTGTATACTGCTATATACTGGTGTACGCTGCTATATACTGGTGTACGCTGCTGTATACTGCTATATACTGGTGTACGCTGTTATATACTGGTGTACACTGCTGTATACTGCTATATACTGGTGTACGCTGCTGTATACTGCTATATACTGGTGTACGCTGTTATAAACTCCTATATACTGGTGTACGCTGCTATATACTGCTATATACTGGTGTACGCTGCTATATTCTGGTGTACGCTGCTGTATACTGCTATATACTGGTGTATGCTGCTATATACTGGTGTACACTGCTGTATACTGCTATATACTGGTGTACGCTGCTGTATACTGCTATATACTGGTGTACGCTGTTATAAACTCCTATATACTGGTGTACGCTGCTATACACTGCTATATACTGGTGTACGCTGCTATACACTGCTATATACTGGTGTACGCTGCTATACACTGCTATATACTGGTGTACGCTGCTATACACTGCTATATACTGGTGTACGCTGCTATACACTGCTATATACTGGTTTACGCTGCTGTACTCTGCTATATAACTGGTGTACGCTGCTATAACACTGCTACATACTGGTTTACGCTGCTGTACTCTGCTATACACTGGTGTACGCTGCTATACACTGCTATATACTGGTGTACGCTGCTATACACTGGTGTACACTGCTATACACTGCTATATACTGGTGTACGCTGCTATACGCTGCTATATACTGGTGTACGCTGCTATATATTGGTGTATGCTGCTATATACTGCTATATACTGGTGTACGCTGCTATACACTGGTATATACTGGTGTATGCTGCTATACACTGCTATATACTGGGGGTACACTGCTATAAAACTATACACTGCTATACACTGGTGTACGCTGCTATACACTGGTGTACGCTGCTATACACTGGTGTACGCTGCTATACACTGCTATATACTGGTGTACGCTGCTATACACTGCTATATACTGATGTACGCTGCTATACACTATACACTGCTATATACTGGTGTTACGCTGCTATACACTGGTGTACGCTGCTATACACTTGGTGTACGCTGCTATACACTGCTATACACTGGTGTGTACGCTGCTATATACTGGTGTACGCTGCTATACACTGCTATATACTGATGTACGCTGCTATACACTATACACTGCTATATACTGGTGTACGCTGCTATACACTGCTATATACTGGGGTAGCTGCTATACACTGCTATATACTGAGGTACACTGCTATACACTGCTATATACTGGTGTACGCTGCTATACACTGGTGTACGCTGCTATACACTGGTGTACGCTGCTATACACTGCTATATACTGGTGTACGCTGCTATACACTGCTATATACTGGTGTACGCTGCTATACACTGGTGTACGCTGCTATACACACTGGTGTAACGCTGCTATACACTGGTGTACGCTGCTATACACTGGTGTACGCTGCTATACACTGCTATATACTGGTGTGCGCTGCTATAACTTGTATACACTGGTGTACGCTGCTATACACTGGTGTACGCTGCTATAACACTGGTGTACGCTGCTATATACTGGTGTACGCTGCTATATACTGGTGTACGCTGCTATATACTGGTGTACGCTGCTATACACTGCTATATACTGGGGTACACTGCTATACACTATACACTGCTATACACTGGTGTACGCTGCTATACACTGGTGTACGCTGCTATATACTGGTGTACGCTGCTATACACGCTATATACTGTGTACGCTGCTATATACTGGTGTACGCTGCTAACACTGCTATATACTGGTGTACGCTGCTATACACTGCTATATACTGGTGTACGCTGCTATAACACTGCTATATACTGGTGTACGCTGCTATACACTGCTATATACTGGGGTACGCTGCTATACGCTGCTATACACTGGGGTACGCTGCTATACACTGGGGTACGCTGCTATACACTGCTATATACTGGGTACGCTGCTATACACTGCTATATACTGGTGTACGCTGCTATACACTGCTATATACTGGTGTACGCTGCTATACACTGCTATATACTGGGGTACGCTGCTATAACACTGCTATATACTGGGGTACGCTGCTATACACTGCTATACACTGGGTATCGCTGCTATACACTGGGGTACGCTGCTATACACTGCTATATACTGGGGTACCGCTGCTATAACACTGCTATATACTGGGGTACACTGCTATACACTGGTGTACGCTGCTATAACGCTGCTATACACTGGTGTACGCTGCTATACACTGGTGTACGCTGCTATACACTGGTGTACGCTGCTAAAACACTTGATATACTGGTGTACGCTGCTATATACTGGTGTACGCTGCTATATACTGGTGTACGCTGCTATATACTGGTGTACGCTGCTATACACTGCTATATACTGGTGTACGCTGCTATACACTGCTATACACTATACACTGCTATACACTGGTGTACGCTGCTATACACTGCTATATACTGGTGTACGCTGCTATACACTGCTATATACTGTGTACGCTGCTATATACTGGTGTACGCTGGTGTACGCTGCTATATACTGGTGTACGTTGCTATACACTGCTATATACTGGTGTACCTGCTATACACTGCTATATACTGGTGTACGCTGCTATACACTGCTATATACTGGTGTACCCTGCTATACACTGCTATATACTAGGTGTATCGCTGCTATACACTGCTATATACTGGTGTACGCTGCTATACACTGCTATATACTGGTGTACGCTGCTATACACTGCTATATACTGGTGTACGCTGCTATACACTGCTATATACTGGTGTACGCTGCTATACACTGCTATATACTGGGGTACGCTGATATACACTGCTATACACTGGTGTACGCTGCTATACACTGGTGTACGCTGCTATACACTGGTGACGCTGCTATACACTGGTGTACGCTGCTATACACTGCTATACACTGGTGTACGCTGCTATACACTGGTGTACGCTGCTATACACTGGTGTACGCTGCTATACACTGGTGTACGCTGCTATACACTGGTGTACGCTGCTATACACTGGTGTACGCTGCTATACGCTGCTATACACTGGTGTACGCTGCTATACACTGGTGTACGCTGCTATATACTGGTGTACGCTGCTATACACTGCTATATACTGGTGTACGCTGCTATACACTGGTGTACGCTGCTATACACTGGTGTACGCTGCTATACACTGGTGTACGCTGCTATACACTGCTATACACTGGTGTACGCTGCTATATACTGGTGTACGCTGCTATACACTGCTATATACTGGTGTACGCTGCTATACACTGGTGTACGCTGCTATACACTGGTGTACGCTGCTATACACTGGTGTACGCTGCTATACACTGGTGTACGCTGCTATACACTGGTGTACGCTGCTATACACTGCTATACACTGGTGTACGCTGCTATATACTGGTGTACGCTGCTATACACTGCTATATACTGGTGTACGCTGCTATATACTGGTGTACGCTGCTATACACTGGTGTACGCTGCTATACACTGGTGTACGCTGCTATACACTGCTATACACTGGTGTACACTGGTGTATGCTGCTATACACTGCTATATACTGGTGTACGCTGCTGTATACTGGTGTATGCTGCTATATACTGGTGGACAGGAGCACGCAGCCTTCTTTACACCACACTACTGCAGGGAAACTACTCCTATCTCCCAAGTATAAATAATGCTGCCATCTAATCAGCGTGAAATACAAGCGATATCTAGGTGTCTGTGGATATGGAGTGATTAGATGATGTCTGGGGGGAGAGCTGGGTGATTAGATGATGTCTGGGGGGGAGCTGGGTGATTAGATGATGTCTGGGGGGGAGCTGGGTGATTAGATGATGTCTGGGAGGGGGGAGCAGGGTGATTAGATGATGTCTGGGGGGGAGCTGGGTGATTAGATGATGTCTGGGGGGGAGCTGGGTGATTAGATGATGTCTGGGGGGGAGAGCTGGGTGATTAGATGATGTCTGGGGGGGAGAGCTGGGTGATTAGATGATGTCTGGCGGGGGGGGGGGGGGAGCTGGGTGATTAGATGATGTCTGGGGGGGGAGCTGGGTGATTAGATGATGTCTGGGGGGGAGCTGGGTGATTAGATGATGTCTGGGGGGGAGCTGGGTGATTAGATGATGTCTGGGAGGGGGGAGCAGGGTGATTAGATGATGTCTGGGGGGGAGAGCTGGGTGATTAGATGATGTCTGGGGGGGAGAGCTGGGTGATTAGATGATGTCTGGGGGGGAGAGCTGGGTGATTAGATGATGTCTGGGGGGGAGAGCTGGGTGATTAGATGATGTCTGGGGGGGAGAGCTGGGTGATTAGATGATGTCTGGGGGGGAGAGCTGGGTGATTAGATGATGTCTGGGGGGGAGAGCTGGGTGATTAGATGATGTCTGGGGGGGGGAGCTGGGTGATTAGATGATGTCTGGGGGGGAGCTGGGTGATTAGATGATGTCTGGGGGGGGGGAGCAGGGTGATTAGATGATGTCTGGGGGGGGGGAGAGCTGGGTGATTAGATGATGTCTGGGGGGGGGGGAGAGCTGGGTGATTAGATGATGTCTGGGGGGGGGGAGAGCTGGGTGATTAGATGATGTCTGGCGGGGGGGGGGGGGGGAGAGCTGGGTGATTAGATGATATCTGGCGGGGGGGGGGAGCTGGGTGATTAGATGATGTCTGGGGGGGGAGAGCTGGGTGATTAGATGATGTCTGGGAGGGGGGAGCAGGGTGATTAGATGATGTCTGGGGGGGAGCTGGGTGATTAGATGATGTCTGGGGGGGAGAGCTGGGTGATTAGATGATGTCTGGGGGGGAGAGCTGGGTGATTAGATGATGTCTGGGGGGGAGAGCTGGGTGATTAGATGATGTCTGGGGGGGGGAGCTGGGTGATTAGATGATGTCTGGGGGGGAGCTGGGTGATTAGATGATGTCTGGGGGGGGGGGGAGCAGGGTGATTAGATGATGTCTGGGGGGGGGGGGAGAGCTGGGTGATTAGATGATGTCTGGGGGGGGGGGAGAGCTGGGTGATTAGATGATGTCTGGCGGGGGGGGGGGAGAGCTGGGTGATTAGATGATGTCTGGCGGGGGGGGGGGGGAGCTGGGTGATTAGATGATGTCTGGGGGGGGGGAGCTGGGTGATTAGATGATGTCTGGGGGGGGGAGCTGGGTGATTAGATGATGTCTGGGGGGGGGGAGCTGGGTGATTAGATGATGTCTGGGGGGGAGCTGGGTGATTAGATGATGTCTGGGGGGGGGGAGCTGGGTGATTAGATGATGTCTGGGGGGGAGCTGGGTGATTAGATGATGTCTGGGGGGGGGAGCTGGGTGATTAGATGATGTCTGGGGGGGGGGGAGCTGGGTGATTAGATGATGTCTGGGGGGGGGAGCTGGGTGATTAGATGATGTCTGGGGGGGAGCTGTGTGATTAGATGATGTCTGGTGGGGGGGGAGCTGTGTGATTAGATGATGTCTGGGGGGGGAGAGCTGGGTGATTAATGATGTCTGGGGGGGGGGGAGCTGGGTGATTAGATGATGTCTGGGAGGGGGGGGGAGCTGTGTGATTAGATGATGTCTGGGGGGGGGAGAGCTGGGTGATTAATGATGTGTGGGGGGGAGCTGTGTGATTAGATGATGTGGTGGTCCAGGCCAGCGGAGGGCCCGATGTTTCTTTGTAGGGCAGATCTCTGTGTTCCTTCTCACATCTTTGTTCTATCGCTCGTACTTTCTCGTGTTGTGTCGGCACAACTTTCCATACTCAGGGCCAGGTCGGGTGTAGCCTGTTACAGAACATTTATAGTCTCCCCCCGCTGATCGCACATGGAACGTTCCGCCCACACTTGTTACATTGTATCACGGTCACGTGCTCCGCTCAGGTGCTCGCACTTCCTCCCCGCACACATGGTTTCCACATGGAGCCAATCGTTGCTTTTCTATTGGCTAATTGTCAAGAAAGGCGGAGTCAGGTATTAGCTGTTCACCAATGAGAGCGAAGCCGACTCTGTGACGTCAGCGGTTGCTGGGCTGTGCTGAGGGGCGTGGCTTAATTGTTCTCTAGGCTGATGACATCATCCTCTTGTTTTAAAGCGACAGTACTTATTTCAAGGGGACAAAAGACTTAGGGGGGAGCACCCTCTGCTCTCAGAATAGGACGATGGGGGACAGATCCCTGTATTGTCGGTGAGGATGAGCCGGAGAGGGGGCTCAGGAAACGGTCATTGTACCAAGGGGGAAAGGCCCCTTTTGTAAGCAAAAAATAAAAAAAATCTATATCCACAGTAGATGATCACCTGACCAAGAGCATCCCCAGGAGCCGCTCGTAGTCCACAGCCATCAGACCCGAGTCCGGGGAACCTTTACCTACCTGCTCCAATTCCACCAATTAGTACATCCAGTGTGATGTCATCTCTGACTACTCACACAATGATGACATCACTGTGGACCGACCAATCAGAAGAGGTACAAGGGGATCCGAGCAGGTAGGACAAGGTCCACACAAGGCAATGGACTGGCGGCCATGGGACGACTAACAAAGTGACAGCCGAACCGGGGCCCTGAGAAGCTATAAATAAACAAGAAGAAACCCAACCAATCAAGAGAGAGGATGGGGCAACAGAGGGAAAAGGGATAGAGCCATGGTACATTTATAATGCCAGTGTCTTCTTATAGGGTAGACGGACTACAGGAGCGGGTGTCACTGCTCCCTCTGCACTCACCATAACATCTGATGTAGAAGGAGGGATGGATAGGTAGGTAGGTGGATGGATGAGTAGGTGGATGAATGGATAGGTTTGTGTAGGGACAGATAGGTAGTGGATGGATGAACAGGTAGATGGATGGTTAGGTGGATGAACAGATGGATTGACAGGTACGTTGAGGGACGGGTAGGTAGATGGATGGATGAACGGGTAGATAGATGGGTAGATGGAGGGACGGGTATGTTGAGGGATGGGTAGGTAGGTGGATGGATGAATAGGTGGATGATTGGACAGGTAGGTAGATGGATGGGTGGGTGGGTGGGTGGATGAGTAGGATGGACAGGTAGGTAGATGGGTGGGTGGATGAGTAGGATGGACAGGTAGGTAGGCAGGTGAATGAATGGGTAGCAGGTGGATGGATGAGTAGATGGATGGATGGATGAGTAGGTGAATGGATGGATGGACAGGTAGGTGGATCAATAGTTGAATAGATTGATAAAGACACAGCAATAAACTGTCATGACTGGTCTTATGGTGACTTGTTGTATAGTTTTAGCCAATGGATCCTGCTGAATGTAAAGGACCAGTGTGTGCCGGATTCTAAACCTCTGGAATGTTCCACTAGTAAATAATATCTGAGCGGTGACAGATCGGAGGACAAAATATTGTTCTTGTGTTTATAAACAATCAGTAGAGATGGTCAAGAAGATCTGCGGCCGATCCTGATCAGAAGAGAGAGATCAGGAGATCTGCAGGCTGCGGGGCCCCGCCGGCTCACACACCTCCCAATCTTTGTGATCACTTGTAATATTTGTATGTTATATGATTTCTCCTGATAAGCGCTGATCTCCGCTCCAGGCAGCCGGTGCCTCCACACAATCTCCTGGTTCCTCTTTTGCTGAAGCCTCATCTGCTTGGGATACAGATCATTAGGAGAGAAGCCGATGTGACCTGCACTTCACTCCCTTATGTCCAACTTCCAAATTTCTAGTTTTAAAAATTGAAATAAAAACACAACAATGTGATCATCGATTGATTTAGGCAGAAAAGGGCCCGGTGGAAGGACAGTGTGCGGGCCCTTTATAGTCCAATAATTCATCAAAATTAACTATTCTACCTGCTTTGGAAGTAGAAATGGGCCCCCTTACTGCTTGGGCCCCTGGGCAGTTGCACCAATATGTCCACCCCTGAATCTGATTGATTGCCCCAATAGTCAACATTGTAAGTGTGTATAAGGGGGTGACCCTAGGGGCTGTGCAGCTCTAGCTCACCTCTTCCCTATCTACATAGGACAATCCTTCCTCACCCCAGCTGTAATAATGGGGAAAGAGGGAGCGGGGTACAGGGGTTAAGGGGGTGCTGCTGTCACTATCAAAATCCCACCATGGCACATGTATATTATAGGATCTGGCCTCAATGCATTGTCTGACATGAATGACAGACCCCAAAGGCAAATAATAATAACACTATTTATTTCCTTATATAGCACCACTAATTCCACAACACTTTACATACATCTCCCCCAACGTCCATGTTGGATGCAGGACGTTCACTTCGCCAGGGCTCCGAAGTCCAATCTGAAAGCCGTATCCACACCTCCAGTGATCGTCCACTAGATCGGATCCAGCACAGTCCATTCTGCAAACACAACTTATTGTCCATTGATTTCTGCAGGATCCGTGTTTATAACATTGGAGTCTATGGAGAAGAGATCCGGTAACTGATCACTATTTATCTTCTGTTTGAAACCAATCCAGTAAGAAAAAAGGATCCTTTATAAATGACAGAAAAACGGAGGATAAATAGTGATCAGTTACCGGATCTCTTCTCCATAGACTCCAATGTTATAAAAACGGATCCTGCAGAAATTGATTTTATTCAAAACAGACAAAAACGTTCCGAAGGATTGTGCTGGATCCGATCTGACAAGTGATTACTGGATATATTATGTATCTATCTTTATTCTTTTATATAGCAGTAATAATTTCATAGCACTTTACATTCACTGGGACTCACAATCTAAACATACCATCAGTGTTTGGAGTGTGGGAGAAAACAGAGTGCCTGGAGGAAACCCACACAAACACAGGGAGAACATACAAACTGCTTGCACATGTCGTCCTTGGTGGGATTTGAACACAGGACCCCAGCGCTGCAAGGCTGCAGTGCTAATCACTGAGCCACCATATACAGTGCCAACCACTGAGCCACCATATACAGTGCTAACCACTGAGCCACCATATACAGTGCTAACCACTGAGCCACCATACAGTGCTAACCACTGAGCCACCATATACAGTGCTAACCACTGAGCCACCATATACAGTGCTAACCACTGAGCCACTGTACACTGCTAACCACTGAGACACCATATACAGTGCTAACCACTGAGCCACCATATACAGTGCCAACCACTGAGCCACCATATACAGTGCCAACCACTGAGCCACCATATACAGTGCCAACCACTGAGCCACCATATACAGTGCTAACCACTGAGCCACCATATACAGTGCTAACCACTGAGCCACCATATACAGTGCTAACCACTGAGCCACCATATACAGTGCTAACCACTGAGCCACCGTATACAGTGCTAACCACTGAGCCACCGTATACAGTGCTAACCACTGAGCCACCGTATACAGTGCTAACCACTGAGCCACCGTATACAGTGCTAACCACTGAGCCACCGTATACAGTGCTAACCACTGAGCCACCGTATACAGTGCTAACCACTGAGCCACTGAGCCACCGTATACAGTGCTAACCACTGAGCCACCGTATACAGTGCTAACCACTGAGCCACCGTATACAGTGCTAACCACTGAGCCACCGTATACAGTGCTAACCACTGAGCCACCGTATACAGTGCTAACCACTGAGCCACTATATACAGTGCTAACCACTGAGCCACCATATACAGTGCTAACCACTGAGCCACCATATACAGTGCTAACCACTGAGCCACCATATACAGTGCTAACCACTGAGCCACCATATACAGTGCTAACCACTGAGCCACCATACAGTGCTAACCACTGAGCCACCATATACAGTGCTAACCACTGAGCCTCCATACAGTGCTAACCACTGAGCCACCATATACAGTGCTAACCACTGAGCCAGCATACAGTGCTAACCACTGAGCCACCATATACAGTGCTAACCACTGAGCCACCATATATAGTGCTAACCACTGAGCCACCATATACAGTGCTAACCACTGAGCCACTATATACAGTGCTAACCACTGAGCCACCATTATATAGTGCTAACCACTGAGCCACCATACAGTGCTAACCACTGAGCCACCATACAGTGCTAACCACTGAGCCACCATATACAGTGCTAACCACTGAGCCACCATATACAGTGCTAACCACTGAGCCACTATATACAGTGCTAACCACTGAGCCACCATATACAGTGCTAACCACTGAGCCACCATATACAGTGCTAACCACTGAGCCACCATATACAGTGCTAACCACTGAGCCACCATATACAGTGCTAACCACTGAGCCACCATATACAGTGCTAACCACTGAGCCACCATACAGTGCTAACCACTGAGCCACCATATACAGTGCTAACCACTGAGCCTCCATACAGTGCTAACCACTGAGCCACCATATACAGTGCTAACCACTGAGCCACCGTATACAGTGCTAACCACTGAGCCACCATATACAGTGCTAACCACTGAGCCACCATATACAGTGCTAACCACTGAGCCACCATATACAGTGCTAACCACTGAGCCAGCATACAGTGCTAACCACTGAGCCACCATATACAGTGCTAACCACTGAGCCACCATATATAGTGCTAACCACTGAGCCACCATACAGTGCTAACCACTGAGCCACCGTATACAGTGCTAACCACTGAGCCAGCATACAGTGCTAACCACTGAGCCACCATATACAGTGCTAACCACTGAGCCACCATATATAGTGCTAACCACTGAGCCACCATACAGTGCTAACCACTGAGCCACCATATACAGTGCTAACCACTGAGCCACCATATACAGTGCTAACCACTGAGCCACCATATACAGTGCTAACCACTGAGCCACCATATACAGTGCTAACCACTGAGCCACCATATACAGTGCTAACCACTGAGCCACCATATACAGTGCTAACCACTGAGCCACCATATACAGTGCTAACCACTGAGCCACCATACAGTGCTAACCACTGAGCCACCGTATACAGTGCTAACCACTGATCCACCGTATACAGTGCTAACCACTGAGCCACCGTATACAGTGCTAACCACTGAGCCACCGTATACAGTGCTAACCACTGAGCCACCGTATACAGTGCTAACCACTAAGCCACCGTTATACAGTGCTAACCACTGAGCCACCATACAGTGCTAACCACTGAGCCACCATATACAGTGCTAACCACTGAGCCACCATACAGTGCTGACCACTGAGCCACCGTATACAGTGCTAACCACTGAGCCACCGTATACAGCGCTAACCACTGAGCCACCGTATACAGTGCTAACCACTAAGCCACCATATACAGTGCTAACCACTGAGCCACCATACAGTGCTAACCACTGAGCCACCATATACAGTGCTAACCACTGAGCCACCATACAGTGCTGACCACTGAGCCACCGTATACAGTGCTAACCACTGAGCCACCGTATACAGTGCTAACCACTGAGCCACCGTATACAGTGCTAACCACTGAGCCACCGTATACAGTGCTAACCACTGAGCCACCATATACAGTGCTAACCACTGAGCCACCATATACAGTGCTAACCACTGAGCCACCGTATACAGTGCTAACCACTGAGCCACCGTATACAGTGCTAACCACTGAGCCACCATATACAGCGCTAACCACTGAGCCACCGTATACAGTGCTAACCACTGAGCCACCGTATACAGTGCTAACCACTGAGCCACCATATACAGTGCTAACCACTGAGCCACCATATACAGTGCTAACCACTGAGCCACCGTATACAGTGCTAACCACTGAGCCACCGTATACAGTGCTAACCACTGAGCACCATATACAGCGCTAACCACTGAGCCACCGTATACAGCGCTAACCACTGAGCCACCGTATACAGTGCTAACCACTGAGCCACCGTATACAGTGCTAACCACTGAGCCTCCATATACAGTGCTAACTACTGAGCCACCGTATACAGTGCTAACTACTGAGCCACCGTATACAGTGCTAACCACTGAGCCACCGTATACAGTGCTAACCACTGAGCCACCATACAGTGCTGACCACTGAGCCACCGTATACAGTGCTAACCACTGAGCCACCGTATACAGTGCTAACCACTGAGCCACCGTATACAGTGCTAACCACTGAGCCACCATATACAGTGCTAACCACTGAGCCACTATACAGTGCTAACCTCTGAGCCACCATACAGTGCTAACCACTGAGCCACAATACAGTGCTAACCACTGAGCCACCATACAGTGCTAACCACTGAGCCACCATACAGTGCTGACCACTGAGCCACCGTATACAGTGCTAACCACTGAGCCACCGTATACAGTGCTAACCACTGAGCCACTATGCCGACATGTGAAAATTATCCTCTTCTGGGTCTGTCCAACCCTGCAAACCACTGTGACCAGAGGTGTACCTACAACAGGTGCAGGGGCTGCGATCGGTCCCGGGCCCTGGAGCCCTGGGGGCCACAAAAGTAACTGTGACCTATAGAAAAACTCGTAAGGTACCTTTACACGCGGCTACATTTCTAGGGTGTCAACAGGTAACTTACTGGTTGCAGTGAAATCACGGAGACATGGTTCTATCTTGTGGCTGTGTACAAATGGAATAATGTCTCCATGATTTCACTGCATCCAGTAAGTTACCTGTTGACACCCTAGAAATGTTGCCGCGTGTAAAGGTACCATAAGGCTACATTCACGCGCTGTGTATTTGCAGCTTTTTCCTGCATTTACATGGCTCTTTTTTTACGCGTGCGCATTAATACAGTGAAAGGCAATTCTGGATGTGCAGTCCAGTTTTGCTGAATTGCATGCAGATGTTACGCTTTTGCATATTTTTTTACACACGCGCTTTCACTGCAAAAGTGCGTACGTAACAAGAATAGACCTGTATATTCTTTTTGCGCTTTTCCCATTGCCCACATGTTAAAATGGGCCGAGGATGAGCGTGCAGAAAAAAGCGCACAAAAGCGCAATGTGTGAATGCAGTTGCAATTTTTTTTGCCGCGTACGAGCGTTAAAAAGCACAAAAAATGCGCAATGTGTGAACGCAGCCTAATGCCATTAAAGGGAATCTGTCGCCAGGTTTTTGCTACCCTATCTGAGAGCAGCATAACATAGGGCCAGAGACCCTGAGTCCAGCGATGTCACTTACTGAGCTGCATTGATAATAAACCCGGTGACAGAATCCCTTTAAAGATCTGCAATAATTGGGGGCCCCGCTGGAGCTTTTACATGGGGGCCCATCGGCTCTTCATGTTACACCGCTAACTGTGACTGTTTATGGGGAGATGGAAAAGCAACAATTGTATCAAAAGAGAAACCAATCCTATAAACACAATGTAACGCTCTGTATCTGGAGATCGCCACTGGTGAAGGGCCTTTTGCATTTATGGTGATATTGAGCCACATCTGCATATTTATAAGCTGCTTCTGACAAGGAGGCCTTTTGTTTGCACACAAAAAAAGAAGTAGTAACCTCCGGCAATGAGAGGGTTAAGAATGTGCTGACAGCAGAGCGGAAAACTACAACTCCCAGGACTCCTTGCAGCAGCTTGTATGGGAGCAGCCCTCATCTGTGCTGCAAGAAGTAAACAAAGTGTTCAGTGGATGTCAGTGCAGTCAGGCCAGAGCACAGTCCAGTCCTCCGCTGACACCCAACACACTTTGCCCCTTCTCTCCTCCTTTTTATTTCTCCTCTCTTCACCCCCTGCAGAACCTCCCTTCCCTTCTGTGGGATCAGCTGCCATTCCGCCTCTTTTATCCTGCACTCAATCCCTCCTCAGGCTCCTCTGCCCCATCCAGGCCTCGCTCTGCTGCAAAAACTTACTGGGCCCATTAAAAGCTCATTCATTTCTTGCAAACAAGATTTGGTCTTTTACTGATTGGAAACATTTCTAAACTTTCAGAAACATTTTTGCTAATTTTTTGTATTTTTTTTTTTTTTTTTGCATTTAAAATTCACATTTTTTTTGAGGCTACAATGGACTGCGTCCGAATGCTAAATATTCAGAGGCTGTTAGACGCCGCCGAGTATCTGGATAGAAGAGAGCGAGGTAAAGATGCCATCAGAACCTATGCTATATTTAGTCTTTGCATTCATGCATTGCATTGTGGGAGATGTAGTGTGCAGCAATGATGGGGTCTCTGGATGTGGTGTGTGTGCAGCAATGATGGGGTCTCTAATTGTTGTAATGTGTGACCCCCCCCCCCCCCCACCTGTGTGTGTAGTGAATGGGTTCGGGGGTTGGACGTCTCCACTTCACGCAGGGTTACGTTGGGGTTTTTATATGAAAAGCTATAAATATATGTGTGAGTCACGGGGGGTTTATTTGACTTTCTTGGGTGTCGGGTGTAGAACGACGGCCCAGATGCCACGACGCTCGGCGCTCCTGCCAGATCACTGTGCGGTGACTCAGTTTGTGAAGGGAGAGGACGGGCCGAGATTGGGGAGTTGTAGGTGACAGTTACCAAGTGTTTACAAACATGGAATTCTCTGTATCTTTTATAAAAGTGCAACAATGTATCAAAGTACATGAACATTCTGACCCTCCATCCGATAATCCAGAAATGTCCCCTCCTGTAGATCGCACATTATTTAATGCTGTGTGGTAGCTTTAATTAGTTTCCATAAGGGACAAAAGGTCTCTCAGGCCAATAAATAGACATTTATATTCATAAAGTCTTAAACCCGTCATACACCTGAACCACCGATATCAGGAGGATCCACCAACAGTTTTAATTTACAGGAGGAGAATCTCATCAAAAAGTGACTTTATTTCAGTAATTCAATACATAAAGTGACCACATCTATTATATAGAGTCATTACACACAGAGGGATCTATTTCATGTGTTTATTTCTGTTAATGTTGATGATTAATGAAAACCCAAAGGTCATTATCTCAGAAAAATTAAAGTAGGGATGGTGGCTGCCGGCTACATTGTATCATTCATCTCTCCCACAAATGGAAAATGACTTGTTTGATAACAAATATGAAGACTACAAGTCCCAGCACGCCCTCGGCTCTTGTTCTGGCACAGATACTTACTCTTGATGTTTTGTTTATTGCAGAATGTGAACACGGCTACGCCTCCAGCTTCCCCTCTGGCGACAGCTCGGATCTTCACAGGCTGAAAACAAGAAGACTAAAATCCAAGGGGTGCAGTAGTAGCAGCAGTAGTAATCTAGGAAGCAGCACAAACAGGTGAGAAAGGGACGCCCCAAAATTCTGTCCCAGGTCTCCCATGTTACTTTGTTTCTTGGGTCGTCATAGTGGGGTGGTCTTACAGCTTTCCCGAAATACTCAGTGACAGGGGTGTAACTATAATAGGTGCAGGGGCCGCGATCGCATCTGGGCCCTGGAGTCTAGGGGGCCCCAAAAGTCCCTTTTGGCCTTTATAGAAAGACTATTGCTATTAAAAATTTGCTATAATTGGGGGCCCCCATTGTCGCTTTTGCATCGGGGCCCCTGAGCTTCAAGTTACGCCTAGATACATTTCAGGTCAAAAATACACTTTTTCTTCTTTCTTGGGCAATTTTCTGGCTCCACATTATATTATATTATATTAGTAGATATTGGAAACCATCAGCAAGCTTGTGAATAGATACATGGCTGAGCTTCCATCATACCGATGGGTAGTTAATTCTTCCAACATCATAATTAGAATGGGGAAAAAAATCACAGCATGCTGCAGGTAGCCGCAGATATCGGACGTCACTACACGCCCATTCAAGTCTAGGGTCAGTGTGAAACATTGGACTGCACTGGGATAACATCAGACAATGGAGGAGATGGAGAATTCAATCTCTCTATCTCCTCCTCACCTGTGCTCCGATCTCAGATGAGAGAAAATCGGATGACCGTGATGACGCCGCGGCGGAGTTTGATCAGAGCGTCATTAACCTAATCCATCAGACATTAAAGGGAATCTGTCACCAGGTTTTTGCACCTAATCTGAGATCAGCATAATGCAGGGGCAGAGATCCTAATTCCAGCGATGTGTCACTTACTGGGCTGCTCAGTGTAGTTTTGATAAAATGAGTGTTTAATCAGCAGGAGATTATCATTCGAGGACCAATCAAGTAGTCCAGCATAGTCACGAGCTGTTAAATCTGCAGGAGAGAAATCATTAATCTTATCAAACAGCTCAGTAAGTGATACATCGATGGAATCAGGGTCTTTATCTCTACGTTATGCTGCTCTCAGATGGGATGTCAAAAACCTGGTGATAGGTTCCCTTTAAGAGAACATACGGCCTGTATGAGCGAACCCTTACCTTGTAGCTGTGACCCCTTTTACCGGCTGTCACACAGCGATCTCTCGAGACTCCTTATGTCTCTTCATGTTATCATGCCAGATGTAAGCAGTCTCGAGAGCTCGCTGCTGTGTAACATCATTTACTTTATTTTTGTTGCCATTAAAAGGTCCAAACCGGGCAGACACTGAGTGTCAGTCATCCAGGTATATGTAGTGCACCACACCGACCTGCAGCCTATTGATGACAATCCTACCATATCAGGTGTCGCCCAATGCTATATAAGTACACCCCACGGGGCAGACTCCCCAATTACCCCCCTACACTACAGCTGCCTCCTGTAAAGATGAAAAATACAAACGTTATTATATCCAAAATATACAAGATCAGACCCTGCGTCACCACCCCTGATTGTCCAGCGAGGACTTGCATTATAACTACAAGCAAATCGCTATAGTAAATAAATATTGTGACCAGGTAGGTAGGGTTGGTTCAAAGTAATATTTCTCAGATCTGAGTATACAGAGAAAATTATCTCTCTTTGCAGAATAGTGAGTGCAGCTCTGGAGTATAATACAGGAGGTAACTCAGGATCAGTAATGTAATATGTACACAGTGACTGCACCAGCAGAATAGTGAGTGCAGCTCTGGAGTATAATACAGGAGGTAACTCAGGATCAGTAATGTAATGTATGTACACAGTGACTGCACCAGCAGAATAGTGAGTGCAGCTCTGGAGTATAATACAGGAGGTAACTCAGGATCAGTAATGTAATGTATGTACACAGTGACTGCACCAGCAGAATAGTGAGTGCAGCTCTGGAGTATAATACAGGAGGTAACTCAGGATCAGTAATGTAATGTATGTACACAGTGACTGCACCAGCAGAATAGTGAGTGCAGCTCTGGTGTATAATACAGGAGGTAACTCAGGATCAGTAATGTAATGTATGGACACAGTGACTGCACCAGCAGAATAGTGAGTGCAGCTCTGGAGTATAATACAGGAGGTAACTCAGGATCAGTAATGTAATGTATGTACACAGTGACCGCACCAGCAGAATAGTGAGTGCAGCTCTGGAGTATAATACAGGAGGTAACTCAGGATCAGTAATGTAATGTATGTACACAGTGACTGCACCAGCAGAATAGTGAGTGCAGCTCTGGAGTATAATACAGGGGTAACTCAGGATCAGTAATGTAATGTATGTACACAGTGACTGCACCAGCAGAATAGTGAGTGCAGCTCTGGAGTATAATACAGGAGGTAACTCAGGATCAGTAATGTAATGTATGTACACAGTGACTGCACCAGCAGAATAGTGAGTGCAGCTCTGGAGTATAATACAGGGGTGACTCAGGATCAGTAGTAATGTATGTACACAGTGACTGCACCAGCAGAATAGTGAGTGCAGCTCTGGAGTATAATACAGGAGGTGACTCAGGATCAGTAATGTAATGTATGTACACAGTGACTGCACCAGCAGAATAGTGAGTGCAGCTCTGGAGTATAATACAGGAGGTGACTCAGGATCAGTAATGTAATGTATGTACACAGTGACTGCACCAGCAGAATAGTGAGTGCAGCTCTGGGGATAATACAGGGGTAACTCAGGATCAGTAATGTAATGTATGTACACAGTGACTGCACACCAGCAGAATAGTGAGTGCAGCTCTGGAGTATAATACAGGAGGTAACTCAGGATCAGTAATGTAATGTATGTACACAGTGACTGCACCAGCAGAATAGTGAGTGCAGCTCTGGAGTATAATACAGGAGGTAACTCAGGATCAGTAATGTAATGTATGTACACAGTGACTGCACCAGCAGAATAGTGAGTGCAGCTCTGGAGTATAATACAGGAGGTAACTCAGGATCAGTAATGTAATGTATGTACACAGTGACTGCACCAGAGAATAGTGAGTGCAGCTCTGGAGTATATGTTGCTGTGTCTGCAGCGCTGTATTAGTTTCCTGTTTTGCTCCTTCTCGTCGTGTCTTTCTATTTCATGGCCGTCAGGAATATGAGCGGATGATGCTGGTAGTCGTCTGCTTTTGATGTAGTTTCCAGAAGTCGTGTCTTTCCTGGGGGATTTTGCCTTTATTTCGGGACGTGCACATTGTCTCTGTCTCTGTAACACAAGGATTTCCTGCTCCTATTTGGGGTCTTGACTCACTAAAAAAGAAAATGATTTGGAGGGACGAGCGCCAGTATTTTGGGAGATGCAGCAGAGCCGACATTTACAGGAGCAGCTCAGTGAATTAGAATTGAAATGAAAACCCAAGCGTCACTATCTCAGAAAATTAAAGTAGGGAGGATGAAGGGTTAAACACCGCGCTGCCGTATTCCACCAGACATCAAATTGTGAATATAATATTGATTTATTAGTCAACACATTTCAGGCCTCCCAGAACATGACAATATGATATGGATTTGTCCTAAGGAAGAGGACGGGGAGCCCTGAAACACGTTGACTAATAAATCAATATGGTGGAATACGGCAGGCGGTGTGTAACCTTCATCCTCCTCCTCTATGTGCACCACGCTGGGGACTGCAGCAGCCGTGATCTGCTTTTATAGTGGTTGTGACTCTCAGCAACCACACAAGGTGAAGCCTCTGATATCTATTTAGGTCATGTTTTATCTCTCAGAAATAATGACCTTTGGGTTTTCATTAATCATCAACATTAACAGAAATAAACACATGACATAGATCCCTCTGTGTGTAATGACTCTATATAATAGATGATATGATCTTCTCATTCATTAGCTCTGTAACGATGATGGTTTCAGCTGAGATCCTGTGATTGATGTGACACACTCGGCTCTGCTGCATCTTGCAGATTCCCCTCGGTCCTGGAGGATACATCTGCAGTATATCGGTTCCAGATGGGGATATTCAGTATCGGCCTCTGTGATCCCGGATTTTCCGTTCAGCGTTTCTTGGCTTCTCCATCTTGGTTTTGGTGACCTGAGGAGACCCCGGTCCTGTTACAGGGGGGCGTCCTTGTCCTCGTCCTGCAGGTTTATGACCCGGGGAGGGGGGGGTCCGCGCTGTCGTCCTGATATTTGGGGCCGGTGACTGTACGAGGCCTCGTGTGTCTGCAGTAAGAGGATTACATGTTCCTGTTATTCTGCGCCTCTGACCTCAGATGAACTCACACAAGAGTCCTGAGGAGCTGAGACACCGGGGATACCCCTCCGTCACCAAGGAGCCTGCTGTATCTAAGCCCATGTGTGGCGATACCATTCTGCTGTATCCAAACCCACTGTGTGTGATACCTCCTGCTGTATCTAAGCCCAGTGTGTGTGATACCTCCTGCTGTATCCAAACCCACTGTGTGTGATACCCCTGCTGTATCTAAGCCCACTGTGTGCGATACCTCCTGCTGTATCTAAGCCCATTGTGTGTGATACTGTCTGCTGTATCCCAAAACCAGTGTGAGATACTGCCTACTGTATCTAAGACCTGTTGTGTGCGGTACCCCGCTGTATCTAAGCCCATTGTGTGCGATACTATCTGCTGTATTCATGCCATTGGTGCGATACTATCTGGCTTTATATATGGTCCACCGAGGGGCGTGATAAACGTCAGGTGGTTTGTAAGCCGACCAGGTCAATACCGTTTAGCTGTATCTAAAGCCCACTGGGTGCAATACCATCTGTGTATCTATGACCACTGTTTGTGATACCGTCAGGCTGTATCTAAGCCCACCAGGTGAAATATCATCTGACTGTATTTGAGCTCACTGGGTGCCATACTGTCTACTGTATCTATGCCCGCTGGGTCCCATACTGTCTACTGTATCTAAGCCCACGGGTGCGATACCGTTGAGCTGTATGTAATCTACGGTGTACATACCGCCTGCTGTATCTAACCCAACAACTGTCTGTTAATCTGTTGATCTGTCGTGTGTATGATACTGTTCTCTCAGTACCTAAGTCCAAATTGGGGCAACCTGGCTGTTGATTGCTGTATTTTATCCTAATGTGTGATACCCTGTGTGAGCTGTTATCTAAGGTATCATGTTTAATACTGCGTCCACTGGCATCTAATCCTACAAGTGTGTACTATCAGCTGAGATAGAACGGTGCTTATCACTTGCCGATGTGATTTTTTTTTTAACATTAATAAAATAATTTTATTGTATTGATGAGATGTTGGATGTATTTTTCTAAACTGTCAGCTGAGATAGTATCCCCCAATTGGCTTAGATACATGTCTGCTGAATGTTGTATCTAAACCTGTGTGATACAGTGTATTGAATCCTGCTATGTGTGATAACTGCTGGTTAAACGACTACATCTAAGCTTTGCACCATGATACAATGTAGGAGACCTGCACAGCACTACAACCCCCAGTGTTACTAATAAGTGACTGCACAGCACTACAACCCCCAGTGTTACTAATAAGTGACTGCACAGCACTACAACCCCCAGCGTTACTAATAAGTGACTGCACAGCACTACAACCCCCAGCGTTACCAATAAGTGACTGCACAGCACTACAACCCCCAGCGTTACTGATAAGGACTGCACAGCACTACAACCCCAGCGTTACTAATAAGTGACTGCACAGCACTACAACCCCCAGCGTTACCAATAAGTGACTGCACAGCACTACAACCCCCAGCGTTACCTAATAAGTGACTGCACAGCACTACAACCCCCAGCGTTACTAATAAGTGACTGCACAGCACTACAACCCCCAGCGTTACCATAAGTGACTGCACAGCACTACAACCCCCAGCTTACTAATAAGTGACTGCACAGCACTACAACCCCCAGCGTTACTAATAAGTGACTGCACAGCACTACAACCCCCAGCATTACAATAAGTGACTGCACAGCACTACAACCCCCATCGTGCCTCGTTACTGATCCAATTTGTTTCTTTTCTCTTCAGATCGACGCACAACGAGTTGGAGAAGAATCGGTGAGTCGCAACGTCTGATACAGGATCGTCTGTCAGGGTTCGGGGAAAGCTGGGTGACAGCCAGCGGAGGAGGGGGGTATGGTGGGGCTGCAACATCAGCAATGACCTTCATCATCCTCACCATCTGAGAGAATGCAGGGACTGTGAGAGAGTGGGGGGCCACAAGGTCAGGACGGGGTCACGGGATTCATTCTACGCTGCAGCCGATAATTAATATCTAGAATAACAGATGGCTAATGAACACCCTGGGGGGAGTTATTATAGGGTGAGGCGACCCCTGACTACTGGGGGAGGGGGAGTCACTTCGTATCTATTTGCAAAATTAATTGTTTCTGTTCCGGAAGCCTTATTTTTCCTAAAACTTTTTGCAACAAAGCATGAAACAATGTGCAGTAATGAGATAGGGAGGGCGGCAGTGGGGGCGGAGCCTGGTACCTCAGGGGTTGGGTTTGTTGCTTATCAATGGATGAGTACTAGTGATGATCAAGCATTACCATGCTCCGGTGCTCTGTACTCACTGGTTAAGCGCAGCGACTGCTAATAAGACATTACCCAGAGTCCCACAAGGTTGTTAGTGAGAGGATACCCTTCGGGAGGAGGAAACTGCAGTAGCCGTATCTATTTGCAAAATTAATTGTTTCTGCTATCAAAAGTTTATTTTTCTAAAATCGTTTTGCATCCAAATCATTAAAAATGTGTAGTAATGATATGGGGAGTGCGTGGTGGTGGTGGGGTTGGTACCTCAGGGGTTGGGTTTGTTGCTTGTGAATGGATGAGCACTAGTGATGATCAAGCATTACCATGCTCTGGTGCTCTGTACTCACTGGTGAAGCGAGCGACTGCTAATAAGACTTACTAGAGTCCCACAAGGTTGTTAGTGAGCCAGGATTACCCTTCAGGAGGGAGGAGCAGCCAGTATGGCTGTCACAAGCACCCGGCCTCAGAGACGAGAGTGACAGAGGAAGCCATGGAGGGTCCTCGCTACTCAAAGCGAGCACCGCTCGTCCCACAACTGAGGATGAGGCACAAAATGAGATAACGGAGGCACTGAGCGGGACAAGAGTCCCAGAAGGGAGGCACGTTGTGTTTGTGCCCGGTACTCGAAACGCGCCAGTTGGACGCTTGGACGGCGCGACTGAGTACTGAGAATAAGTGAAGTCAATGGGGAATGCAAATATTTTTCCAGAAGAGTCTTCCTCGAGTTCCCCTTTGACTTCCATTATACACGGGTAATTGAATCGCACCCGTCTGAGCATCTGACCTGCTCGTTTGAGTACCGGGCACCGAGCATGGCACAAACACAAAGTGCCTCCCTTCTAGGACTCATGTCCCGCCCGGTGCTATGAGTAGCAGGGTCCCTCAGTGGCTTCCTCTATCACTCTTGTCATTTACAATCCCGGGTGCCTCTGGCAGTTTCCTCCATCCTGAAGGGTAATCCTGGCTCACTGACAACCTTGTGGGACTCTAGTAAGTCTCATCAGTAGTTGTTCGCTTCACCAGTCTGTAGTAGAACTCTTTTCTTCACATTTTCTTATTTTCTGTCACTTTAAATGAAGCATCAGCCGCTTATTTAGCCCCGAGAGACACATTTGGCAACATATGATGTGATCCGGACAGGTCAGACGTAGTCCGGCGGCGCGCCAAGCGTGTTCTGTACAGATAGAGACTAGTAGTGAAATTCCTTGGCAGCCGGTGACCACTCTGGAGATAATAAAAATGGAATGAAAATAATCTAATAGTGAGAATAGAGATGAGGCTGCGGGGGGGTCCCGTGTTATGTGATCACATTTTTTTTAATGCTCTTTATAAGTCGGCGTGGATCACATTCCTCAGGGGAGGGGCTTTATGCTGATTTGCATAATTACTTTGTTTCACGCCCCCTTGGAAGAAAGACCCATAAGAGATTGCACTAAATGAGAGAGCCCAAATCTCTGGAGCTGAAATAGGAACGGAATATTCAGGAAAACAGTGGGAATAAAATAATAGAACAAACGGATACATTGTATCGCAGCGGGTTCTAGTGACATTTGGTCTTATAGGGGTTGTCCGCTGCTTTATCCTTTAGCAATGTCTGACCCCCGACACGCCCAATAATCAGCTGTTCCCGCGGCCGGTTGGATGTGATCAGCTGCACAGCGCCGTCAACTGTGTAGTGGCCACAGCTGATACTACACATCTATTCCTATTCATCCAATGGGGCGGATGTGCAGGAGCGGGCCACGACTGTCACATTCACCCATCACCAGGAAGGGAACATTGGAGTGCCGGGGGCCACATTCCCACATGTCTGATATTATGGATAGATCCACAGTATAAAAGTATTGGTTCTCCCCGAGGTATCGGGTCAGCAGTGAATCTTTCTTTTTCAGGAGGGCCCACCTGCGACTCTGTCTAGAACGGCTGAAGGATCTTATACCCCTAGAGCCCGACAGCAACCGGCACACCACCCTGGGGCTGCTAAACAAAGCCAAACTGCACATTAAGGTATGGACTGCGGGCAACAAATCTACACATTGTAATTGTGAATGGAGGACAGATCTGAGTCCTGGGGATGAGACTAAGCAGCTCCCTGAAGGATGGCCACAAGGCAAATGCCAGGGAGCCTAGCCGTCCCCGGCTCGTGACGCGCCTGTCCCTCGCTCGCGCGCGCCTGTCCCTCGCTCGCGCGCGCGCCTGTCCCTCGCCTCGCGCGCGCCTGTCCCTCGCTCGCGCGCCCTGTCCTCGCTCGCGCGCGCCTGTCCCTCGCTCGCGCGCGCCTGTCCCTCGCTCGCTGGCGCCCTGTCCCTCGCTCGCTGGCGCCCTGTCCCTCGCCGCTGGCGCCCCTGTCCCTCGCCCGCTGGCGCCCTGTCCCTCGCCCGCTGGCGCCCTGTCCTCGCCGTGGCGCTCCTGTCCTCGCCCGCTGGCGCTCCTGTCCCTCGCCCGCTGGCGCTCCTGTCCCCTCGCCCGCTGGCGCTCCTGTCCCTCCCTCGCCCGCTGGCGCTCCTGTCCCTCGCCCGCTGGCGCTCCTGTCCCTCGCCCGCTGGCGCTCCTGTCCCTCGCCCGCTCGCGCTCCTGTCCCTCACGCCTCTTTTGAACATCTTTCCAGTCACCAGACTAAGCATGACAGGGGTGTAGCTACAACAGGTGCAGGGGTTCCAATCACACCCCAAAAGTCCCTTTGGCCTATAGAAAAAACTATTGCCATTAAAGATTTGCAATAATTGGGGCCCCATTGGAGCTTTTGCATTGGGGGCCCTGAACTGCAAGTTACTGCATTGATGACAACATTCAAGGATGTGAAATCCTCCCTCCATCTGTTGCACTTTGGACGCACGTGACATGACCGGTCTCTTACTAAAGTCCCAGCCTCGGATATTCACGCCTTCTATACCTAAAGGAACAGTCACCCCCTGGGGTATGAGATCAATGATGTTACTTTGAGGGGTGTAAAGTTAAGTTTATTATGTCCCTGCAGAAACTTGAAGACTCGGCACGAAAGGGCCAACATCAGCTGGAGGTGCTGGAGAGGGAGCAGCGGTTTTTGAAGAGGAGGTTGGAGCAGCTGCAGGGCTGCGGGGAGCCGGAACGCGTGCGGGCGGACAGTGTCGGGTCCAGCATCTCGTCTGATCGGTCCGACTCGGAACGAGGTAAGACTTGTAGACTCACTGGGGGGCCAAACTGATGTAGAGAATGGAGGGGGGCACCACCAGTTTGGCCCGTGAACTTTGCGTGGCTCTAGACGATGACGGACCAGGGTAGACGATGTATAGGAGCGTCTCATCAAAAAGTGACTTTATATCAGTGATTCAATACATAAAGTGACCACATCTATTATATAGAGTCATTACACACAGAGGGATCTATGTCATGGGTTTATTTCTGTTAATGTTGATGATTAATGAAAACCCAAAGATCATTATCTCAGAAAATTAAAGTAGGGAGCCCTGAATATAATAAATCAATTTTGTATTCACCCTTTGATGTTTGGTGGAATACGGCAGCATGGTGTATAACCCTTTATCCTCCCTACTTTGAGAGAATGACCTTTGGGTTTTCATTAATCATCAACATTAACAGAAATAAACACATGAAATGGCTCCCTCTGTGTGTAATGACTCTATATAATAGATGTGGTCACTTTATGTATTGAATTACTGATATAAAGTCACTTTCTGATGATCTTCTAATTCATTGAGATGCTTCTGTAGCATGATCCAGAGGAGCACTGATGAAGGTAGTGAATATTTTCATCCTGATGATCGTTCTTTCTCCCCCACAGAAGAGATCGAGGTAGACATCGAAAGCACAGAGTTCTCCAATTTAGAGGTGGACAGTTCTAGCAGCACCAGCATCAGTGACCTGGACGACCACAGCAGCCGGCAGAGCCTGGGCAGCGACGAGGGATATTCCAGCGCCAGTATCAAGCTGCTGTACCACTGCTGAGAGTCCTGGGCCGCGGTGGCGGACCAGACCTCCCCGCCCGCACTCACCAGCGCTGCACTATTGGATTCAATCAAAATTTTTTTGTTCCTCCGCATCTCCGTTGGGGAGTTGGACCGTTGTAGGGGATTTTCTTCTGTTTTGCTGGACCAAAAAAAAAACAAAAAAAAAAAAACCAAACCAAACCTTTGACCAGCTCGTTCTGTTAATAAGGGCATTCCCTGAAGACCGCACAACTCCCGCGGGTCGGAGCGCGTTCCAGCACACCGGTCACGTTGTCACCTAGAGTCATTGTCACGTGGTCGTTGCCTTAATTCGGCATCTTAGAAGACTTTTCTACAAACTCACCATGGAATGGTGTAAAAGAACTCCCTCGTCGTGGTCCTCGGCGCGGTCTCTGCTGGGTCTTGTAGTACCCCTCATTCCGGAGACCGCTTACAATTCTTTTACTTCATGGTCCTCGATAATCATTCAATCTACCAGCAAAAAAAGTTTTGGGAAGTTTGTCCCAAACTGTCTCTTGATCTCCAAGGATCTGGTGACCCTGTGCGGTGATCAGGGGACGGGGTCACATTTAGAGATGTCACCATTCACTAATTACTTATTTATTTTGATTTTGGATGCATTCAGCAGCACTACAAGCCCAGCATGGCCTTCTGTTATAACATGCGCAGAACCTATGGCGCTTCTCCTGTAACCGCCGGCAGCCTTCACAAGGATTTGGTTGATGGTTTAATGGGGGATCTCTGCCTCCGTTATGCAAAGAATCTGATTACTAAGGCGCGGCCGATCCTGTGACCCTGGGGGCGATCCGACCCACGAGTCCCATCTCCGGCTGCCGGTCACCGCATCGCTCTGAATTACTAATCAGAATTTTGTAAACTTCATATGGTGGAAATGGCCAGAAATTTACCAGAAATGAACCCAAGGCTTAAATCAGGTTTATGTTCACAATGTTTGTTAAACAAAATCTGTAATGTTGCAATTTTCACGTTTTTATATTCTAACCTCCTGTTCAGCAGATGCATTATCTCCAGAGAAAGGATAGCAGATATCACAGGATCCCACCTATCACAACCAGTCCACCTCCACCCCCATGTACAATGACTGAGACCTATATACAAAGCCGATTCACAGCTTATGCCCCCACCACCCTGTACAATGACTGATAACACCTCTACATACAGTAGATAACACAGGATCCACCATTCACAATAGATGATATCACAGCTCACCTCCTCCTGTACAATGAATGATAACACCTCTATATACAGTAGATAACACAGGATCCACCATTCACAATAGGTGATATCACAGCTCACCTTCTCTCTACATGATGATAAACCTAGATACAGTAGATATCACAGGATCCACCATTCACAAGAGTATCACAGCTCACCCCCCATGTACAATGACTGTAACACTCTATATACATACACAGGATCCACATTCACAATAGGTGATATAGCTCACTTCCTCCTGTACAATGACTGATAACACCTCTATATACAGTAGATAACACAGGATCCACCATTCACAATAGGTGATTCACAGCTCACCTCTCCTGTACAATGACTGATAACACCTCTATATACAGTAGATAACACAGGATCACCATTCACAATAGTGATATCACAGCTCACCTCCTCCTCCTGTACAATGACTGATAACACCTCTATATACAGTAGATAACACAGGGTCCACCATTCACAATAGATGATATCACAGCTCACCTCCTCCTCTACAATGACTGATACACCTCTATATACAGTAGATAACACAGGATCACCATTCACAATAGGTGATATCACAGCTCACCTCCTCCTGTACAATGACTGATAACACTCTATATACAGTAGATAACACAGGATCCACCATTCACAATAGGTGATATCACAGCTCACCTCCTCCTCCTGTACAATGACTGATAACACCTCTATATACAGTAGATAACACAGGATCCACCATTCACAATAGGTGATATCACAGCTCACCTCCTCCTCCTGTACAATGACTGATAACACTCTATATACAGTAGATAAACAGGTCCCCATTCACAATAGATGATATCACAGCTCACCTCCTCCTCCTGACAATGACTGATAACACCTCTATATACAGTAGATACACAGGATCCACCATTCACAATAGATGATATCACAGCTCACCTCCTCCCCCTCCCTTCTTATTAATTTTACACGCTTTTGCTTCTACACAATACTGCATCTAATGTACATGTGTATTTCTGAAAACAGGATAGACGCCCTGGTGGCCAGTGTGAGAATTGCAATTTTTTAAATATTTTTTTTATAATACAGATTGTATGGAAAAGAAAAACATGTAAGACAAGAACCTGATTTAACCGTTGTCGCTTTCCGGTGCGGCTTTGCTATTATGTCCGTTCTATACATTTCCATGTAATGGAATCTTCTGTGTCACTGCGTCTCCTACATGTCCGCGAAGCGCCATCCTGAATCCTGAGGACCCCTTTAATTGAATAATGCACTGATCCATTACCCTTTTATAGTAGCCGGCAGTGTGAGCGTCGCCGCTGCCGCGTCACTGTTTGATAGACAAGTAAATGTTCAACTTTGTAAGTTGCGTGACGTTGCGATCCGTTTCTTTGTGCGCCGGGGTTTTTGGGTTTATTGTATGTTTTTCCCTTTTATTGTTTAGGATTTTGTTGCAGGGCGCCCCTAAGCGAATACTTGGCCAACTAATGTAACAAAGTCCGATATTGGAGTACCGTAATCACTTCTTGCAACTTAAGGAAAATGTCCATTAAAATGCATGCTCAGATTGGTTGAGTGTGCATGATTATAGCAATGTATATATATATATATTTTTTATATTGCACCAACGCATTTAATATTTGACCCTGAGTTTTCTTCCTTTGTGTATACAGCTCCGGTGCAGCCACGTGGCTACATGGTAACAGATTGCATAGAAAGCAGTGTAATACTTCCGTGCCCAAAAATAACAAAGTACGCCATTTTCCTGTCTTACTATAATTATGTATCTTATATCAAATGTTACCACACTCGCTACAGAGAAACGGAATTATGTCAGCAGGTTTTTGCTATCTAAACTGAGGATAGCATGATACAAAAATCAGCTGTGACTCTCTTATCAGGCATAGTTTACCTAAACTAAATGCCTTATCACCTGGTGATCACCATTACAGGACTACTTTGTTGTGTCAGGGCTTTTCCTATGTTATGGTAGCAAAACTTGTTGACCGATTCCCTTTAAAGAGACACGCTTCGTCTGGGGCGATGGGATATCTGTCTCTGCATTGGAGCTGCATACATAAATGATAGAGGAGTTAATTTAATTTAATTTATTTTTTTACATCCAGACGAAATGCAAAATTGTTTCATTTCTTTATTCGTACGCATTATGTCTAGAGCAATAAACAAGGTGGTTGCAGAAGTTTACACACCCTTTTGAAAAGGCATCTACAGTGATACCCAGGTGACATATAGCGCCCCCTAATGGCGGGAAGGTTTGTGTCGCTGTTGGTGATTTGCATTTACAGTAATGGTCACATTATCAAGGATGTAGAGAAAAGATAGGAGCAAGAAAACTGCGGAACAGTCCTAAATCTAGATCTCCCCCCCATGTGTTCATGTAATGATGTGCCTTAGCCGTAACTGTATCTAGATGTGATCTGACCCCGTCACGGCTCTGTCCTGAGCCCCCACCAGCACCTTGTGCCCGCCCCCGAGGTACAAGGCTTTCCATACCTCACTAATGGGATTAGTCCTTTAAGAAAACTTGATACATTGGGTCTTGTGTAATGATGAAAGCAGAATACTGATACTTTCCATAAGGGTGGTGGAAGCACACTATGCCAGCTGCATGTGAGTCTCGCATGCATCTCGCATGAGTCACCCGGCCCGACTGCTGCCTCTCTGGATGGGAGCGTGGAGTTGATTGTGTGTCTAAGCAGCTCCGTGGTCCTCTTCAGAGAGGCCGGACGGGTGACTCATGAGAGATGCATGCGAGACAATCACATGTGAGATTGTATAGAGTCAGGGGTCTCACCGTGCCGTAATCCCGGTGTTACCTTTCCCCTTCTTCTGTCTTGGCTGCGATCGTTCCTGCACCGTCCAGGAGCCAAACACAAACATTGTTACTTTTGTTTCATTTATTTACCATTTTGCACTTTTTTTTTTGTTATTTCTAATTATTTACTATTTATAGAGAATGTGCAGTTACTTCACTGCCTGTTAAAGGGGAGCTCCGGGGAGATAACATGATTGTACAGTCCCTGCCCTCCTACATGATGGAGCAGAGCCGTACGCTGCAGTTCTAGGATCTATAGATCTCTTATAAATCAATAAAATCATATCTGCTCCTCAGTTCTCACCCTTTCTGAGAGCAGGAGGTGTGGACCAGGGGGGACTCCTGGATCATCTTGCATTCCTGCCCCCTCATACCTCTGTATGAACAGGGACAGGGTTCGAGGGGGCAGTGAAAATCCACAGTGCTAAAGTGTCAGGGGACAGGAAGCTAACATGTTGATATGGGGGAGGGGAGACCATGATAGTGCTGGATCAATCAATGCAGTACTCTGCCTGTGCTCCTAGCCTGATACATGGCAGCACACATTATGCACCAACATATCAGATCACAGCGGGTATTTATATCTCTTTGGTGACATGATCGCTATTTGAAGCGAGAACACCCTGTTCATACATTACATAGGATGTATATCAAGGGCAGGATTGTGGTGTGACCATGGGGCTGGTGTCCATTCGCCCTGTTCATGTAGAAGTGTGAGGGGGCAGGAATGTAAGATGATCCTGGGGCTCCCAGGGTTCATGCCCCCTGCTCATACATTCTTGCCTCCTCTTGCTTGTGTAAGATGGTCCTGGAGCCCCTAGGGTCCATGCCCCTGCTCATACAGAAGTATGAGGGGGCAGGAATGTAAGATGATCCTGGGGCCCCTAGGGTCCATGCCCCCTGCTCATACAGAAGTATGAGGGGGCAGGAATGTAAGATGATCCTGGGGCCCCTAGGGTCCATGCCCCTGCTCATACAGAAGTATGAGGGGGCAGGAATGTAAGATGATCCTGGAGCCTCCAGTGTCTACGCCGCCGACACCTCCTGTCACTTCTGCAGCATGAGACTGAATTTCTCTGTCCCCTGAGGGCAGGGTGAGAGCTGAGGAGCAGATATGATTTTATTGAATTATAAGTGATCTATAGATCCTAGAACTGCAGTGTACGGCTCTGCTTCATCATATAGGAGAGCAGGGATAGGACAAAAGTGTTTGATCTCCCCAGAGTTCCCCTTTAAAGGGGCTGCTCTGACTGAGGGTGCAGGGGTTGCAATTCCACTGGGGCCCTGTAGCCTAGGGGGCACCAAAAGTCCCTTTGGCCTATTGCTATTAAAGATTTGCATTCATTGGGGGCCCCGTTGGAGCTTTTTGCATCAGGGCCCATGCACTTCAAGTTACACCACTGGTTGCACTGTATTGCAGGCTGTAGAATGAGCTAACTAAGAAATCATCAGCGAGCTTTATTTCACAATTTGTACATTATCGGTCTTTTATGAACCCTCTCAGCTGATTTTATCACAGCTAACCTTTGCAGGTCCTAAAATATTCAATAAAAAGATATAAACTCCAATCAGAGCCCGCTCACTTCTGCAGCCAAAAATTATCCGAATGTTGCCATTTTTTTAATGAAACCCAATTGCAAAAAATATTTTTAGCCCGTAGTACAAATTCCCCGTAGGTGCCCATGACCTTTATATGCAGCATTATAACAATCAATTACATAGGAATATGCCGCCCCGATGCAACTACACCGAAACGTCACACTCCAAGAGTGCCAGCATTTAAATAGAGGTACAGTGGCATGCAAAAGATTGTGGATTTCATTGAATCCATCCTTCCCGCTGCCCGTGAAATGTTCCTTGCTCCATTGGCTTCAACACAATCCCAAAGCATGATTAATCCACATTCATGCTTAATGGTTGGCGAGATGTTCTTTTCCTGAAATTGTGTGCCTTTTTTTTCCTCCACTCATACCTTTTGACCACTGTGGCCAAAAAGTTCTATTTTACCCTCATTAGTTCACAGGACCGGGCATGTTTAGATGTTCTTTTGCATACTCCTGAGGCTGATTTTATGCGGAGGACGCAGGAGAGATTTTCTTCTGATAACTATTCCTTGAAGGCCATATTTGTTCAGGTATTTCTGAACAGTATAACAAAGTACCACAACTCCAGAGTCTTGATAAATCTTCCTGAAGGTCTTTTGCCATTAAGCCGAGGTTCTGATTTGTCTCTCTAGCAATCCCACCAGCAGCTCTCTCTGACATTTTGCTTGGTCTTGCAGACCTTATCTTGACCTCACTGTTCCAAGTAATTGCCGTTTCTTAATTACATTTCAAACTAAGGGAAAGGCAACTTGAAAACACTTTGCTATCTTCTTATAGCCGCCTTCTACTTTGTAGGCCTCCACCATTTTCATTTTCAGAGCTCGGCAGCTGCTTAGAAGAACCCATGGCTGCTGTTTTTTTTGGCACAAGGTTAGAGGAGGTTTTTTATAAAGTTGTGAAATTTGCATTACATGAACTCTTAGAACGCTTTTGGTCACAAAGATCAGTTATGTGTGGAGAAAAAAGGGCACAGAATTTCAGGAAGAATTTCAGGAAAAGAACATCTCGCCAACCATTAAGCATGAAGGTAGATCAATCATGCTTTGGGATTGTGTTGCAGCCAATGGCACAGGGAACATTTTACAGATAGAGGGAAGGATGGATTCAATGAAATTTCAACAGATTCTTGATGCAATCCATAACCCTAACAGGCTAATTAAGGTCTGAAACCTCGGTCAAAGTTATCCGAGCACACACATCTTCAAGGGTGCACAAACTTTTGCATGTCACTGTATAGTGAGGCCCTTTAATTTTTTACAGGGAAATTCATTGTGATTTCAACCTATTTATTATCCATGATTATCTTGTATCAATCTTCTAATCATTTCTTATATTTTTTATTAACAAACTGGATCGTGAGTTAATATTCCGTCTGAGAGCAAACGCCCATGTTAGCACATCGTACCCCACCGCTCCCTTACACTGATACAATCCCCAATATAGTGTCAGATACTGGATTTATCAGATAAGTCTTATGCTTAAAGGGATCCTTCATATGTCATAGGATGTGTCTGGTTTTTGCAGCTCCGTCCCGTTTACGTCAATGGAGCTGAGCTGCAATACCAGACATGGCCACTATACAGTAGTGGCGCTGTTTTAAAAATGTGAAATGAGAGACGCCATTTTTTTCGTGCTTTTACAAATAGTTTTTTTTTGTTAATTTTTTAAGATTTTTTTAAATTTAAGTAAAATCTAGTGCACTTTTTATTTTACCCGCCCCTCTCTTAGCATGTTGTGTGTGGTGGTGCTGAAGCAATTTCTACAGTTTATTTGATTGCAAACATTTTTTTAAAGGGGAATTCCAGTCTCCACTGAAATTTTCCTGCTACATCAGGTTCCATATTTTATCCCATAGGGGGCAGTGTTCAAGTATTTGGCACACAGATAACCGGTCGGTGGCACTACAGAACGGGAGAATGACACACTATAGGATGCAGAAATGTGCACACACATTTTGTTACTGTCCACCCCCAACTACTTTTTGTTAATGTATGTGTATGACCCATTTGAGGGTGACGGTTTAGGACAGGGGTGAGAATTCCAGGATTCGAGGGCTACTAACATTGCAGATTTTCAGGATTTCCTTAGCATTACACAGGGGTTGAAATCATCATCATCTGTATGTGTGTGACCCATTTGAGGGTGACTGTTAAGACAGGAGTGAGAACTCCAGGCCTCAATGGCCACCAAAAGTGCAGGTTTTCAGGATTTCCTTAGCATTGCTCAGGGGTTGGAATCATCACCTGTATGTGTATGAGCCATCTTGGGGCAACGGTTCAGGGCAGGGGTGGGGAACTCGACTTCGAGGGCCACCAACATTGCAGGTTTTCAGGATTTCCTTAGCATTACAAAGAAGTTGGAATCATCATCTGTATGTGTATGACCTATCTGGGGGTGACAGTTTAGGTCAGGGGTGAGAACTCGAGGGCCACCAACATTGCAGATTTTCAGGATTTCCTTAGCATTACACAGGGGCTGGAATCATCACCTGTATGTGTATGACCCATCTGTGGGTGAGTTTAGGGCAGGGGTGCAGGTGATTATATTATCATCTGTGCGATGCTAAGTAAATCCTAAAAACATGACCTGTTGATGGCCCTCGAGGCCTGGAGTGTGGTGTGCACACGGCCTAACAAAGTCCCTTCCAGGTGTATCATCCCTGCTCCCTCCTGAAGCGGGCGCTGTATTATGGATTAACCCTTTGCTGTGTCGCTGAGGTCAATAGCTGCCCCTTATTATCACTAGGCGATGTTCACACACAGAATTTTGCACTTCCCTAAATCCCTAAAATAGTTTTTTAAAGGGTCCAGATCAAAGAAACAACCCAACCCCCCCCCCCCGGATATACAGCATTAATGACTTACCGTAACCCCTATAATGGCGCGTGCGCGGTGACAGTCGCCTCTCGCTTTGATTTCACGTCTGTCGTTTTCTTTCTTCCCCTTTGTAACTTTCCCTGTTGATAAAGACATTCTTTATAGAAATGCCTAAATTATTGCCCAACTTATTTTATTTCATTTTTGTAGTTTTTTTTTTAATGTATTATGTAAACTGTTGCGAAACCAAGAAAGGAACAATAAAAACAAAACAACCAACCTTTTGTATCGTTTTATTTTCTTGCTCATAATTATCAGTAGGTGTGGCTACTTTGTGATCACTCCCATCCCCTTTATAGTATCACATGGTTCTAGCATCCTTTGCTGGTGATTGAACGTATTCCTGGCCAAGCTTCCCGAGGTGAAGGAAGTTCTCTGGAGAGCTGACTACTGCTAAGCTGTCTGCTGTCAAGGAGCGAGCAGTAGGTGTGAAGTTGTTTTGCTGTTTCCATGTCTGTCTCCTCTTCAGTCTTGCCTTCTTTATTGCAGTGGTTGGGACTAGTGATTCTGCCGGCCGTCTCCCTATTGAGGGCTAACATCAGGGCCAGGTATCCGCTTGGCTATGACTTGAAAGAACCCGTATAGGGATGGTTTGGGAGATCAGGGTACCTCTTCCTTGTTCCCTATGAGAACAGCCCTCTGCTGTCTTTCCCCTCCAGTATCTCGTCTGTAGCCTTATGTAGTGCGCCGGACATCGTTGGTCCATGCGTCCACTGTCATGCACTGTTAAGGAATGCTTCCTGCGCCCAGCGTGACCGTGTGGAGGATACCCGGTGGAACAACGTAATCCCTGAGGTGCGGGGACTCTGCTAACCCTATGTAGTCACCAGCGGTGTGATCAGGATGGATTTCTGTCCTCCTTCCTTGCAGTGATTTTACAATTAGGAATTGATACATTGTGTTCACATTTACTAATGTGTTTCTGCCTCTTTTTTTGGAGCAATTCAGTGCAAAATGTCTAATCTGCTCCATAACTGGAGGGAAAAGTGGGGACAGAATTCTGCTGTGCTGTATGTGAATTCCCACAGGCGGGTCCAATGGGCGCCGCTGGTCTGAGCTCGGGCGGCGCCTTCTATCTCTGCAGTAACTGTTATTGCTTTGATGTTTGTGGATGATCATCCTCAGACTGCTGCAAATCCAGAGCTTGTGCAATAGAAGCACAGATCTGCGGCGGTGGCTTTGCTCTATCCTGAGGGAGTGGATGACCTAGAAGTAAAGCTGGAACATGTGTATTATAGGAGTTTACTCTGCACTCAGCAGGAGAGAGCAAAGCACACAGGTCTGTGCTTGGATAGCCGAGATCTGTGATTGAGCTGTACTGGTCTGTGATTGAATGGCTGAGGTCTGTGCTTGAGCTGTACTGGTCTGTGATTGAATGGCTGAGGTCTGTGCTTGAGCTGTACTGGTCTGTGATTGAATGGCTGAGGTCTGTGCTTGAGCTGTACTGGTCTGTGATTGAATAGCTGAGATCTGTGCTTGAGCTGTACTGGTCTGTGATTGGCTGAGGTCTGTGCTTGAGCTGTACTGGTCTGTGATTGATGGCTGAGGTCTGTTGCTTGAGCTGTTACTGGTCTGTGATTGAATGGCTGAGGTCTGTGCTTGAGCTGTACTGGTCTGTGATTGAATGGCTGAGGTCTGTGCTTGAGCTGTACTGTTCTGTGATTGAATAGCTGAGTCTGTGACTTGAGCTGTACTGGTCTGTGATTGGCTGAGGTCTGTGCTTGAGCTGTACTGGTCTGTGATTGAATGGCTGAGGTCTGTGCTTGAGCTGTACTGGTCTGCGATTTGGCTGAGGTCTGTGCTTGAGCTGTACTGGTATGTGATTGAATGGCTGAGGTCTGTGCTTGAGCTGTACTGGTCTGTGATTGAAGGCTGAGGTCTGTGCTTGAGCTGTACTGTTCTGTGATTGAAAAGCTGAGGTCTGTGATTGAGCTGTACTGGTCTGCGATTGGCTGAGGTCTGTGCTTGAGCTGTACCTGGTCCTGTGATTGAATGGCTGAGGTCTGTGCTTGAGCTGTACTGGTCTGTGCATGAATTTAACTGTACTGGTGTCACTAATGCTGTAACTTGAAGCACCATTCAAAAGCTCCAACAGCGCCCCCAATTATTGCAAATGTTTCATGGCAATAGTCTTTTTCAATAGAAAAAAGCTTTTGGAGCCCCCTAAGCTCCAGGACCCAGGTGTGATTGCAATCCTTGCACCTGTTGTATGTGACACCTCTGGGTGTCACATACAGACTAGCATGTGTCCGAAAACTATGTTTGACAGAAGCACATGGACCTACCGTTGTCCGGTGCACGACATGATAAACAAGGGAACACCGAGAACACAATAATTAAGTGGTGGGCCTTGTCTGTAGGGAAGGGACCCCCTCCTGCACTCACCTGCAGATGTACCCTGATCTCCCTATACAGGTTCTTTCACCCCATTGCTGAGCAGTATACCTAGTCCCTTGCTGGCCCTGCTCTTATTCCAGACTGGACAGCTGGCCGGCAAGAGCAGTAGTACCACCAATGAGCTAATACAACAAGAAGGGAATGAAAGACTGATACGGGGGAAACTCCAAAGGATAAAGCACCGTCACAGCTGCGGCCAAACTCCGAGCCAGTAGCTGGCTTAGCACCAGTCAGTTCACTACCAGCTCCTTCCACCAGGGCGGCTTGCAATGAATAGACTTTAATCGCCAGCTCTG
>JARQOC010000006.1:7261411-7293251 GCA_033576535.1 Allobates femoralis | reverse complement strand
GGTCACAGAGGTACAAATGTCCTATTTACAAGAGAGAAGTCCGGGCCCTGCTGACCTGGATGTGAGGAGCCCATGCCGTCCACTACATATATACAGGACGTATCTACAGGACACGGGGGCTTCACTTCTGAACTTTGCTCTTGGTGTCACACCTGGTCCTCCGGCCACATCCAGAGCTGCATCCACAATTCTTCAGGATGGTCTTTGGACTCACCCGGCCGTGCCCTGAGCTCAGAGGCTGAACCGGCAGTGAGAGGAGACAAGACCACAGCTCTGGAGGACACCAGAGCAATAAAGAGCGGGGACCCAACACTAAAAAAATATTCATAAGTGAATTGAATTTTTTTTTTTTTGCATCAATAACTCTGCAGCCTTCTAATGCGCTCCATGAAATGCCAGCATCTCTGCTTGCTGTCAGTGAATGGGAACATTTGTCACAATAACGAGAGGCTCGAACACACCTACAGATTCAATAACACATTTTCCTTTTAATAAAACGCACCAATGTAGAGAAAGAAAAAATGTAAAAAAAATTGTTATTTGCAAATGGGGTCAGTCTTATAAACTGGTTGTAGCTTTTGAGGCAGTGAAGGTAGAGAGGGGTAACAAGAGGCAGGAGTAGGGCAATGCTGCAGGCCCTGGGCTGGGAGGAAGGGGGTGTCCCGGCGATGCTGTGGCCCCTGGGCTGTGTCCTGGCGATGCCACGAGTTTTAGGTTCGGAGAAGGGGGATGCCCCAGCGATGCCACAATCTCTGGGTTCGAAGGGTGGTGCCCTGGCAATGCATGATACTCTGGGTTCTGGGTTAGAAGGATGGGGGGGTGCCCCGGCAATGCTGTGGGCCCAGGGCTGGGAGGAGGGGGATGTCCCGGCGGTACAGCGGGCCCCAGCCTGGGAGGAAGGGGAGCACCCAGCGATGCTGCGGGCCCCGGTCTGGAAGGGGAGCGCCCAGCGATGCTGCGGGCCCCAGGCTCGGAGGAAGAGGAACTCACAACAATGCTGTGGGGCCCGGGCTGGGAGGAAGGGGATCTCCAGGTGATACTGCGGTTCCCGGGCTGGGAGGAAGGGGATATCCCGACAATGCTGCGGGCCCTGGGGTGGGGAAGAAGGGGATGTCCTGGTGATGCCGTAGACCCTAGGCTGGGAGGAAGGAGATATCCCAGCAATGCTGTGGGCCCGGGAGGAAGGGGATGTCCTGGAGATGCCGCAGACCTCGGCTGGGTGGAAGTGGGTTCGAGTCTGTGTGTGTCCCAGTGATGCTGCAGGCCCTTAGCTGGAAGAAAGGAATGGTTCCGGCATTGCTGTGGGCCCCAGGCTTTGGAGGAAGGGGTGTACCGGCGGTGGCAGGATTGTGGCCGGGATGGCTTCTGCCTCATATTTCGATTGTGTTCAGGTAAATGTCAGCAGCGGGCTTCAGAAAAAGGGCACCGGAGGTGACACATCCACACATTGATGAATCGAGACTTCATTGCGCAGAGGTCTCGTCTGCGCATGCACCACATCCGATGCCATTTCCATCAGGCCACACTACAGACATTTTCCTAAACACATCCCCAGGGATGGCTCCTGCCTCCCACCGCCCCAGTCCTGCCACTGCTGGCAGCTTCCATGGAGCGGTGACCCTGCCACCTGTGTCACCCGCTCTACCGCACCACCCAAGTGAGTTACAACCAGATTACAAAGAAGCATCTCCCATAATTTTGGAAGAAAAAGTGCATTTTATAATCTGTAAAATCTGATTACACTTTCCATCAGGACTGGAGAGATTTGTGTTGAGCCTTCATATCACCTACAAAGGACACAACTGTAGAAACCCTAAATTGTGAAATGTGTCGTTCACTGAAAGCAAGCATCGGCCCTGACAATTGTTACTAACTGAACGCTAAAGTATGTAGAAAAATTGCTAATATTTCATTCTATGTGCATTAAAGGGGCTAGGCGCTTTCTTGCCGATATTTCTAAGAAGCCTTTAGATTGGGTGCAGCAAGCGATCGTGAATATCTGCAATGCTGCACAACAATACAGGACTCTGTAGAAATTGTTCCACAATGTGGCCAACCCCTTTAAACTTGATTTACTTAAGACAACGATCCCTTTAAGTGGCGGCCGCAGTCCATCGTGCTGTGCGGATTGTTAATCGTTCATTATTCCACCGCTGATTCCTGATTTCTACAGATCTGGCGCTCGTCTCCGGCCTTGTCCATCTCATACACATCTCAATGTGGCCCCCTCCAACCTCACCTGGTTCTACACGGACCCCCTGAATCGTAGAGGTCCCGGCCCCCGGCTGTCCAGAGGCCTCCAATAATGAATGCAGAGTCGCGCTATTCCTCAGACGACAACAAATAATTTAGTTTTAGAAAAATAGAACAATAAAAAGGAAGATGCTGCCTAAGGGAGTCCGGGGCGTTACTGGGGCATCAGGTGCCGTACGTTGTATTTGGAGGTGTCTTGATATTGTGTCATTGGTTTGTCCGCAATGCCGCAGGTGCCGACTCCAACCTTGCCGGTGACGCTCTCGGGGGAGGCGAAAATACTTCTCTTCACCTAGAATAAAAAACAACAATATCTTTGTCACTATTTTACAGTTCACCGTTTAGGTCATGGCTCCCCACGCCAGTCTCTGCTCTGTCTACTTTCCGGTGATCTTGTGATCAGTCACGTGACCGTTGGAATCTACTGTATAGTTTTCTGGCCACAACCCGTGGATGGGGCAGAGGTCATTGTGCAGGGAGAGGGAAGGAAGAGGTGAATTAGGACATCACTCATTGACTTGTATGCAACAGCATGCTCTGTACAGAGGTCACTGGGTCGGAAGGGAGGGGGAAGAGGTGAGCTATGACATCCTTACTGACTTGAATGGGAGAAAGTTGTGCACATGCTCTAGGACCCAAGCAGAGGTCATTGTGCAGAGGGGGTGAAGATAAATTGAATGACTGATGTCCTAATTCACCTTAACATGTGAGTGTTGTGGGCATGATCTATGACCTGTGCAGAGAGGAGGAAGAGGTGACATTACTTATTGAATTCTATGTTGGAGTGTTGTGGGCATGCACTGTGACCTGTGCAGACATCATTGTGCAGAGGAGGAAGAGGTGACATCACGTATTGACTTCTATGTGGGAGTGTTGTGGGCATGCTCTGTGACCTGTACAGACATCATTGTGCAGAGAGGAGGCATCACAAGTAAATGATGGCTTGGAGGGATTATTCCAAAATAATATCTTTCTGGTAAAACGTATTCTTTGCTTATAATAAGATTACAGGTGATGTTATCAACCCTAAATCAAAGAATAATTACATATGATTGAATATTGGTATTTTATTTTTTCCAATCCTGCCTGTAATCATAATTATAATTATAGAATAGGAGGTGTCCGCCTTTTATGAGGCTCAATGATCGGTGTGAAAATTAAAAAATGTATAAGATAAAAAAAAAAAAATCTTTTTCTCCTTAAATTTGATTTAAGCTGCCACTGCATTGTACAAATGTTGTTTGCTACAATTTATGAAGTTGATGTAGATCTGATCTGGATCCAGTCTACAGCCGACCCGGTCTGGTTAATGTTGGTCGCCTGCAGACGAGGGAACACGACCCATTCATTCACATGCGAGTCAACATTTCATGCTGCATTTTTCGTCCTGACATTCACAGCTCCTCTGCCAGGACAGGGTGTACGCAGCTATTACAGTATAAACAGGGAAGGGGGGTTGAAAAGACGAATACCAATACCAAAGCTCAGGACAGCGCCGGCCAAAAATACACCCACTCTACAAATAGATTTTACACCAGATTAGTAGATGTTCTGGACTAATGGGAGGATTTTCAAACTCAAATTCCAGGCAAATTTTAAATTAAAAAAGGTAGAAAAAAAAATATTGCATGAAATATACAATCCCAGATATCAAGGTAATACGAAATACCCAGAGTTGTGCTCAGTCTGTAATAAACTCCCAAACATCCATGAACTCTTTATTTCTAATAAACTCTCATTCCTTGGCATCACAGAGACCCGGCTCACCCCCTCCGACACGGCCTTCCCTGCTGCACTATCCTATGGCGGATTCAATCTTTCCCACACTCCCCGCCCCTCTGACAAACATGGCGGATGTGTCGGCATCCTGCTATCCGACACCTGTTCCTTCGCCCCTATTCCATTACCCCCCTCTGCTACTCTCCCATCTTTCGAAGCCCACTCTGTCCGCATCTTCTCTCCCTGTAACCTTCAGCTAGCCGTCATCTACCGCCCCCCCTGGAGCCATCCTCACCTTCCTCAACCACTTCACCACCTGGCTACTTCATTTCCTCTCTACTGACATCCCCACCATCATTGTGGGCGATTTCAATATCCCCATTGACACCGCCCACCAAACCGCCTCTCAACTTCTTTCCCTGACCTCCTCCTTCGGGCTCTCTCAATGGTCCTCCTCTGCCACCCACAAAGATGGCCACACGCTGGATCTCATCTTTACCCGTCTTTGTTCCCTTAATAACCTCACAAACTCAACCCTCCCCCTGTCTGACCACAATCTGCTGACCTTCTCCTCCCTCACCTCCCCTACTACACCACCTCCTCTCCGCAAACTTGATCATCGCCGCAGAAACCTAAAACACATTGATCTACACTCACTCTATGAATCCCTCCTCCCTCTCACCAACATAACATCTATACGTGACACATACACTGCCACCACCCTCTACAACACCACATTAACCAAGGCCCTCGACCTAGCCGCCTCCCTCACGTACCACGCTCCACGCACTAATAGGCAACCCTGGCACACCACCCTCACTAAAGACCTGAGACGGGCATCCAGGGTCGCCGAGAGGCGATGGAAAAAAAATCACGTTCCACTGAGCACTTTGCATTGTTCAAACAGTCCCTCATCGCCTTCAAGCCTGCACTTACTGCCGCCAAACAAACCACCTTCTCATCCCGAATACCCTCCCTGGCCCACAATCCCAAACAACTCTTCAAAACCTTCAAATCCTTACTCCGCCCGCCTGCTCCCACTCCCTCTCCCTCTCCCCTAAAGGCCACTTTGCACACACCAACTTATCTGTCCAACGTCTGAACAACTTACTGGTTGCAGTGAAATCATGGACACATTGTTCCATTTGTACACAGCCACAAAATGGAGCAATGTGTCCATGATTTCACTGCAACCAGTAAGTTGTTCAGAAGTTGGACAGATAAGTTGGTGTGTGTAAAGTGGCCCTTATCTCTGCTGAAGACTTTGCCTCCTTCTTCAAAGAAAAGATTGATAGAATCAGAGACAGCTTTGACCCACTGTCCCCACAGCCTCCACTCTCACCTATACTGCCCTCTCCTTCCATCAACTGCTTCCCCCCCATAACTGAAGACCAGCTCTCCTCCCTCCTGTCAAAATCACACCTCACCACCAGCGCCCACGACCCACTCCCATCCCACCTCATTCCCAACCTCACCTCCGTTATCATCCCAGCCCTAACTCATGTTTTCAACCTATCACTCACCACCGCCACCTTCCCCTCAGCCTTCAAACACGCCTTGATCACACCCATCCTCAAAAAACCCTCCCTCGACCCCACAACTGTCTCCCACTACCGCCCTATATCTCTCCTCCCTTTCGCCTCTAAACTACTTGAACAGCATGTCCACTCTGAGCTGTCCTCTCACCTCTCCTCCTGCTCCCTCTTTGACCGCTTGTAATCCGGCTTCCGACCCCTCCACTCCACTGAAACAGCCCTGACCAAAGTCACCAACGACCTACTGACTGCCAAAAGCAAGCGCCACTACTCTGTTCTCCTCCTCCTCGACCTGTCCGCCGCCTTCGACACTGTTGACCACTCCCTTCTACTTCAGATCCTGGAATCTATTGGCATCACGGACCTTGCCCTCTCTTGGATCTCCTCATACTTAACGGATAGGACCTTCAGCGTCACCCACTCCCACGCATCCTCCTCGCCCTACCCCCTATCTGTCGAGGTCCCTCAGGGCTCAGTTCTTGGACCGTTACTCTTCTCAATCTACACTCTCGGCCTAGGGCAACTCATTGAGTCCCATGGCCTCCAGTACCACCTCTACGCCGACGACACCCAAATCTACCTGTCTGGTCCTGACATCTCCTCCTTCTATCCAAAATTCCACACTGCCTGTCCGCCATCTCATCCTTCTTCTCTGCTCGCTTCCTTAAGCTGAACATGGACAAAACCGAGTTCATAGTCTTCCCCCCCAAGACGCTTCCCCTCACTACCTGACCTATCCATCGTCAACGACTGCTCTCTCGCTCTCCAGTCCCCCACGCCAAGTGCCTTGGGGTTATCCTTGACTCTTCCCTCTCCTTCAAGCTCCACATCCAGGCCCTCGCCACCTCCTGCCGACTCCAGCTCAAAAAACATCTATAGGATCCACACGTTCCTTGACCACGAGACTGCTAAAACCCTTATTCACGCTCTCATCATCTCCCGCCTCGATTACTGCAACCTCCTGCTCACCGGCCTCCTCAATACCTTCCTTGCACCTCTCCAATCTATCCTGAACTCTGCTGCCCCCCAAATCCATCTGACTCCCCGCTACTCCCCCGTCTCCTGCCTCTGCCAAGCCCTTCACTGGCTCCCTACTTTCCAGAGATCCCGATTTAAAACATTAACCATGACATACAAAGCCATTCACAACCTGTTCCCTCTATACATCTCTGACATGGTCTCCAGATACCTACCCTCACGCAACCTGCGATCCTCCGCATACAGGACTTCTCCCGTGCTTCACCCAGACTCTGGAACTCACTGCCCCAACACATCAGACATTCTCCTACCCTGGGAACCTTCAAGAGAAGCCTGAAGACCCAGCTGTTCCGCCAAGCCTACCACCTGCAATGAGTCCCGGTCCACCACACCGCTTCACGACTGGAACTTCCCCCTCCCACTGTATCTCCACCCGCCCCTCGTAGACTGTGAGCCCTCGCGGACAGGATTTTCTCCCCTCTTGTATCTGTACGACCGAATTGTCCACATTTATTGTTACTTGTATTGTTACTATCCTAGTCTACCCCTTTTAGCATGTAAAGCGCAATGGAATAGAATGGCACTATATAAAATAAATAATAATGATAATAATATGAAGGCTGCTGTATGTCAACCACCTAAATATTCTCTGACATCTCTGCATCCTTCCTTGGCCGGGAGGGACAGCTGCTGGGCAGGGGCACGGCCCCCCATGTCTGTCCTTCATAAGTGCACCATGTCTCCAGTTTACCTCCCCTCCTCTTGGAGAGCGAACTCCTGTAGTCTCCAACACCCTCCACCCCCGAGACCAAGTTACTTTAGGCTGGTTTTACACTGCAGTTTTTTTTCCTGATCAGGTTCCATCAGGTTTCTGTGCCAAAACCAGGAGAGGAACTTGCAGAGAAAAACTATAATTGAAAGATTGACACCTGTTCTGAGTTTTGGAGACACTCCTGGTTTTGACACACAAACCTGATGGACACTGATCAGTGAAAAAACTGCAGTGTGAAACCAGCCTTAGGCCCCATTCACACACTGCTTTTTTGCTGCGTATTGTTACGCACAAGCTCAAAAAAAAGCCAGGAGTGGAACAATCAAAACCGGGAGTGGCACACTCAGAGGCAAGGTCTAAGGGCCACTTTACACACACCAACTTATCTGTCCAACTTCTGACCAACTTGCTGGTTGCAGTGAAATCATGGAGACATTGTTCCATTTGTACACAGCCACAAAAAGGAGCAATATGTCCATGATTTCACTGCAACCAGTGAGTTGTTCAGAAGCTGGACAGATAAGTTGGTGTGTGTAAAGTGGCCTTAATAGAAACAAGTGCTCCACTTAGATGTTTAATCACCCACTCCTGGTTTGTGATGAGCTAGTGCTTACAAATACGCAGCAAAAATAACAGCGTGTGAATGGGGCCTAAGTCTTCCTCATCCCCCCCACCAATCCAGAGAGCAAGCTCCCTTAGCCTTCCTCCCACACACCCCCTTTCCTCCCCGAGAATTCCAATGGTCCCCCCCCCTCAGACTTCTCCTTTAGTTTCCTCCCCCACTCTGGAGGTCTCCTTTAAAATACCGTTACGCGCTTCAATGTCGTTAAGATATCACCAACAATCTTGGTCGTTAGGACATCTTTTTGACATCGTTGCTGAGATGTCGCACGTCTAGATATCGTGTACGATGCCCCAACCATCTGGTGAGCAGGTATCGTACGCACAACCCAGCGAATGATACTTGTTCACTCATGTGAGTAGTAGAAGTCGTTAACGACATGGTTATCGCGGTGTCACACACAACGATGCAGCAGGTTGCCTGATCGAGGCTCGTTTGATTTGAGAACATGTTCTAAAATCAGCAATCAACGATCCAACGAGTTATCGTAGTCATATCTCAGTGTCACACGAAACGACTCCAAACCCGTGACGTTTCAGCGATATCGCTCATGATATCGTACCGTGTAACGGGGCATTTTTCTCCTTTCCCCCTGGAGAACTCCTTTAGTCTCCTCCTCCTCCCCCCCTGGAGAACTCCTATAGTCGTCTCCTCCTCTGCCCCCTGTAGGAATCCCCCCACCCTCCCAAGAACTCCTTTAGTCGCCCCCCCCCCCCCTCTGGAGCGCTCCTTTATTCTCCCCCTCCTCGGAGAAATCCTTCGGTTCTCCCCCACCCCCGGAGAACTCCTTCAGTCCCCCCCCCCCTCTCTAGAGAACTCCCTTCGTCACTTCCTCCGCCTCCATTCCCAGAGAACTCCTTTAGTCACCTCCACCCCTCCCTCCGGAGATCTCCTTTATTCTCCTCCTCGCCCCCTGTAAAAAAAAAAAAAAAAAAAGTCCTTTAGTCTCTTCCCCTCCAGAGAACTCCTTTAGTCACCTCCACACCTCCTCTCTGGAGAACTTCTTTAGTCTCCTCCTACACCCATGTAAAAATCCTTTAGTCTTACCTACCCCCTCACCTCGAAGAACTGCAGAAGTCCTTTTGTCTCCTTCACCTGCAAAACTTAAGAGCCTATAACACATGATCGGCAGGGATGTTGGACCCTGACAATCCGATATCGATGATCTACCCTGAGGATTCTTCATCAATGCCACATGACTGGTCAACCACTTTAATATGATGGGACAACCAATGGTTGTTCTTGGGAAAGTTAGAGAACAGCCAACGTGCCCCATTATGGCAGCTGCTCCCATAGGGGTTACTACAATGTTTCCAAAGATTTTTTGGAGAGGAGGGGGTTGATGTTTTGTCACTACTTTACCTGTCCTTTCTTGTTTTTAGAGTACGCCTTGTTATTGAATTGCTGCCATTTCACTTTTTGATCCTCTCGTTCCTGCTCCAATTCCTTTATTCTCTGCGCCTTCTTCAACGCTTTCTTCTTTTTATATTCTCTCTGTTGTGCGATCATTTCTTTTCTGGAGAGAGAAGAGCACAATGTGAAGTACAGAGCAGCACTGCACCCCCTGATGAGACACACCAGACATTGGCGGGCAGAGGAATGCGGAGCAGTACGCACTTAGACATGGGCAAGCTGCCGCTGTCCTCCTTCGTCTTTCTGCCTTCCTCCACTGGTTTCAGGTTCAGTAGAGATGTAACTTCAGCATTTCCATAACCGAGGAAAGTGATGGCTGCCGTCCCATTCTCCTCATCTATCTCCTCGATCTCCGCTTCGTAAAGCCTGTAAAGAGATCAGGGCTGTAAGCGTGTGAGTAATTGCTGGTAACACAGCGCAGTGCTAACATCAAACAGTGCAATCAGTCTGAACACAATGCGAGCAAAGACAATGCAAGCACAACGGCCGAGGAGACCCCGACCCGAGACGACGGGAGCACGGCAGCCGAGGAGACCACGAGCCGAGACGACGCCAGTGGCCGAGAAGACCACAATCCGAGATGACGCAAGCAGGGTGGCAGCTGTGGGGATCATGATCCGAAACGATGTGAGACCGGCGGGCTAGGCGACCACAACCTGAGTAGACATAAATGCGGCGACTGAGGAGACCACGAGCAGAGACGACGCGAGTGGCCAAAGAGACCACGAGCAGAGACGACCACAAGCGGCCAAGGAGACCACAAGCAGAGACTATGCGAGCGGCTGAGGAGACCACGAGCAGAGACAACGAGCCGAGACGACGCCAGTGGCCGAGGAGACCACGAGCAGAGACGACGCGAGTACGGCGGCCGAATTAAGATTTTTTTTCCCATGATGTCATAATACCCCCTTCAGTCTTTTCATATACAATAAAATAGAATAGGCCCCTGTAAGGGTACCGTTACATGCCGCGGCGAGAAATCTGACAGGCAATCTGTAGCCCCGTCACCATCGCCGTGAAATTGCCTCGCAGTTGCGGCGTGTAATTGGGGAATTTGGCAGCGATCAAAAAGGTTGCGCCTGGTTCCGATTTCACAGCACTGCTCCAAAATCAGAGGCAATCATGAAGGCGACATTCCCGGCTTTTGGCATGTGAAGGGGCGATAGGGATGGAATCTGCATCACCTACTGATTTCCCGAAGTCGTACCACAGCGTGCTGGAGACAGCACCCAGTCAGCGATGATTGGTGGTGGCTACTGTCTTCCCATTGGCTGTCAGTTGACAGGGCGCCATATTTGAGTGTGTATTGGTGCCAAACTCAGAAAGAAAATGGAGTCATGTATTAGCCAGCCTTCCAGCGCAGGCTCCCAATCATAGCGCTATTGCGTTGTCAAATGAGCGTATTTGGGGCGCGGTGTAGACTAGTCTGGCACGCCTATGTTCTCGCCGCTCTGCACATGTACGCCCACATTCCTTTGGGGATTGCGGCGTGTGAAGCAGCGAGGGAAGGCGACCGGATGTTTCCCTCTGTTGGTGTGGCAACTTTCGGGGCGATATGTCGCCTTAGGTTGAGGGCGAAATTGCGGCGTGTAAAAGCGCCTTCGGAGGCAGCCATAAGAAATGTGCACGCACACGTTAGATTGCCTCTGATCGCCGCCAAAAGTGGCGGCGTGTAAAGGTACTCTAATAGGTTTTCTTGCCTGACCAGATGTTGCAGTAGCTGCCGTCTTTGTGGTAATAACACTACAGTGAAATAATTTAGCCGATTACATGCTCCAACGTATATGTCTCGGGGTCTGCAGCCCCCCCCACTCTTACCATCATACTGAAATGATTCATTGTAAATGTAAACAATTTCTCGTTGGCCACTTACTGTCCATCTTCTGTCCACACGGACATACATCTGTCCCCCACCTTCCATGTGAGGCTGCCGCTGGCTGTTGTGAGCTCGTCAGAGCTGTCAGGGGCTTCTGATGGTTGTGATGACAGGAGGTCTTTAGTCAACTCGATGACTTCCTGAAAACAAGAAACTAAAATGTGAATATTGTATGTGGTTCTATGGGATAAATGGACTGCATACAGAATCACCTCCGAGATGAACATGGTTACCACAGATGAGGAAGACATGCCAGAGCATTTCGCTGCAGAGCTCACATCTACACAAGGTCTCAGCTGACCAGCGGCTGGTTTTGCATCGTGTTATTTAGGTTGCCGTCTGCTATCTTCCAGTAGACTATACACAACTATCCTGCTTCCGAGAATGCAAGGAAGGACATTGCTGGCTCATTGTAACACATTCGACATCTCGCTGCTTTTTAATGCCTCAATCAAACCTCCAAATTACCGCCATAAGGCTGCTTTCACATTGCAATTTAGTGGCTGTCCGTGGAATCAGTGTTTAGGTCGGAACCCCCGGACTGCCATGGAGCCACACGGATCCCTGCAATCGGATGGCAAATAGCCATCTGATCCAACTCTATGCAGGATCCGTGTGGATCCTGTAGTCCCCTGTCTCTCCCTGCTCCTGCCTCCTCCATCTTCTTCCCCCCGCTATTCTATGCTGTCTCCCCGCTCCTCTATCCTCCCGGAGGATACATCTTCTTGTCATCTCCTGGAATGTGACACCATCGGGGCTGAAGGATCTGCGATGATGTCAGAGAGCCGGTTACATGACACGTCAGCTGTCCAGCTCTCTGACATCACCACAGGCTCTTCTGCAATCCCCGGAGATGACAAGGTGATGTATCCTCCGGGAGGAGTGCTTTTTTTTTTTTTTTTTTAAACACACAGGGAAGGTAACAGGGGACAGCTCAAAATAGAGTAGCGGGGGGACAGCATAGAATAGCGGGGAACAGAACACAGGAGATGGGGAGGAGAAGATGGGGGAAGGAAGATGAAGAAAAAGACAGGGAGAGGCAGGGAACACTGAGCCGACATCAGATCTGAGGTGAACTCAGATCCGATGTACATAGGCTCCCATGTTATCGACGGTCGGACCGGCACTGATCCGATGCTGTCCGATTTGAGTCACAGACACAAAATCGCAGCAGACTACGATTTTGTGCCCGTGATTAAAATGGACAGCATCGGATGGTGCCAAAATCAGATGCCAATAGTGGCACATCCAATCTTACCCGATTACCATAGGGAGACATGGGATCCGAGTGTATCCGTTTTGAAACGGATACACTGGGATGACTGAAAATCGCAATGTGAAAGTAGCCTAAGGTGTTTTGTAATCGGCAACACAATCTGGCATTTGCCTCCTTCATCAGGTCAGAAGTGGCAATTTTTTGTTTTGCATTTATTTCTGCTGCATTGTGTATATATATTTATTTTTAGATCGACATATGATACCAAAGATTTGGGCTTTGTTATTTAGGACGTACAATATGCGAATGTTAATGGCCCATACCAAATCTGAGCTTGAACTTTGTTATATATCATACATGTATTCTGCAGACGTGCTGAAGGAAGAGGAAAGAGCCGTGTCTTAAAGGCTTTACCTGCTAATAGGAGGCCACAGCTGCTTGTAAAGGGTTAATCTGCCAATAGGAGGCCACAGCTGCTTGTAAAAGGTTACTTTATGTCACAAACAATAGCAGCCCCACAACCCAGATGTGGGGTGTACCTCGCTGCTGCCTCTATCATTCTGCTCCATAATATACAGGGATACATCTTACATTGCCACATGTAGAACCACTTTCAGAAGGAAGCAAAGCAACTCGTATCATTAACATGCTTATCTCTGCTGTAATCCCTACCCACACAACCATGGTACCTTTACACAGATATTACCCCATAGCGAGACTCCAGACTGGAGCTAAATTCAGTCTCCTTTTAAAAGGGACAGAGCTATTAGTAATAAATTAGAGAGGAAACATTTTATATTCGGTCTTCTTTTACTGGTTTCCCAATAGGTGATCAGCGCCATCTTAATGATTGAAGTCGACCTAAGCTGCTGGATGGGAAGTCCCTGTGAAGAAATCCACTAGGAGGTCAGCACTGCGGCCCACACAGTCTGGGGATTGGCAGGAGGTCAGCACTGCGGCCCTCACAGTCTGGGGATCAGTGGGGTGGGGGGCGCAGAGGCTGGATTAAGTTATGTTGTTTCTCTAAACTCCTGGAGTGTGATGACCCGGCTCGGAGCTGCACTCCCCGATCACACACAGGAGCGGCTCTGCTGCACTCGCACAGCGCTCATCTCACCTGTAAATCCTTCCTCAGCTTCAGTAAATCTTCATTCTCTCCGTTGGCAGCTAACGCCGTCTCCACCTGCTGCAGTTGGGCCTTATAGCCAGCGAGCTGCTTTGCAAGTTCTTCTGCCATCTGCAAAAGAAATCATTATTATTGATTTATATAGCGCCATTATATTCCACGGCGCTTTAGGCTGCTTTCACACTACGATTTTGTTAAATCCGATGCTGTCCGATAAAAATTGGACATCGGATCCAAACTGATCCCTGCAATTGGATGCCAAATAGGCATCCGATTCCGACATTTTGCAGGATCAGTTTGGTCTGTCACCTAGCTCCCCCTCCTCTCTGCCTCCTGTCATCTCACTGTCCCTCTGTTCTCCCCGCTCCTCTTGTCATTCCAACATAAAAAAAAATCTTTATTCTCACCTGCCAGCGCTCCCCCGGCGTCTCCATAGAGCTCCCGATCAGTTTTACAGGACCTGAGATGATGTCAGAAGCGTCATCCGGTCACATGAGCGGTTACCGCTCATGTGACCTGATCAGCTGATCGGGTTGTGACATTATCCCAGGTTACCGAGTGGGAAGCTGAGACGCCGGGGGAGCGCTGTCAGGTGAGAATAATATTTATTTTAAACACTTGATTTTAGTTATATTTCACTTCCGCAATGTATGTATATAGTGTGTATGTATATACATTGCGGAAGTGAAATTAGGCAGCACACAATAGGTTTAGTGTACAGAGCATGTAGGGAGCATGCTCAGTACACTAAAATCGGGTCTGAGGAGACATCAGATGTTTCCTCGGACCCGGCCCCATGTTTAAAGTCATCAGATTGGATTTGGCATAATTGCCACCTGATTTGCCTCCTATCCGATTCTGTCTGATTTTTTTCAGGAGCCCAAATCGCAGCAGTCCGCAAATCGCAGCAGTCTATGATTTTGGCTCCTGCAAAAAATCAGACCGAATCGGATTGGAGGCAAATTGGATGGCAATTATGCCAAATCCGATCTGATGCCCATTGGAGAACATGTGGGCTAAATCGGATCCGATGCTGTTCGGTTTTTATCAGACAGCATCAGATTTATCTAAGGCTGCTTTCACATAACGTTTTTATCAGTTCCGATGCTGTCCGATAAAAATCGGACAGCATCGGACCGATTTTGGGCCCCATGCAGCCCTATGGGCATCGGACCGAATCGGATGTGCACTAAATGCCATCCGATTTGGTCCGATCCGATTCTGTCCGATTTTATTATCGGTGCTAAAATCGGAGCCTGCTAATTCGGACAGCATCGGCTCCCTTCTGATGCCTGGAATCGGGTGCCAAATAGGCACCCGATTCCGGCATAAAATCGCTCCCTGCGGGGTGAAAAAAAAAAAAATAATAATGTTATTCTCACCTCTCCACGAGCCCCCGCCATCTTCTTGGAGCTCCCGGTGGCTCCCGCAGGCTGCCGGTGTCAGCAGAGGGCTTCCTCTGCCTTATAGGACCTGCGGTGATGTCACAGTCATGTGACCGCGGGTTACCATGGTGAACCCGCGGTCACGTGACTTTATTCTCACCTCTCCACGAGCCCCCGCCATCTTCTTGGAGCTCCCGGTGGCTCCCGCAGGCTGCCGGTGTCAGCAGAGGGCTTCCTCTGCCTTATAGGACCTGCGGTGATGTCAAAGTCACATGACCGCGGGTTCACCATGGTAACCCGCAGTCACATGACTGTGACATCACCGCAGGTCCTATAAGGCAGAGGAAGCCCTCTGCTGACACCGGCAGCCTGCGGGAGCCACCGGGAGCTCCAAGAAGATGGCGGAAGACGGCGGGGGCTCGGGGGGAGGTGAGAATAACCTTTATTTTTTTTTTTTTAACCCTTGTGCTCCTAGTTAGGAGCAGTTTTACTGTACTGAGCATGCTTCTCCATAGGGCCCCATGTTATAGGGATCGGACCTAATCGGATGTGCACTAAATGCCATCCGATTTGGTCCGATCCGAATCTGTCAGATTTTATTTTCGGTGCAAAAATCGGACAGAATCGGATCGGACCAAATCAGATGGCATTTAGTGCACATCCGATTCGGTCCGATGCGGTCCGATTTTTATCGGACAGCATCGGAAATGATAAAATCGTTATGTGAAAGCAGCCTAAGTCGTAATGGGAAACCAAACCAGCCTCACATGCTAAAAGGGGCAGACTAGGCCAAGTAACATAGTAACAATACAAGTAACAATAAATGTGGACAATTCAGTCATACAGATACAAGAGGGGAGAAAATCAGAGGACAAAAGCGACCGGTGTCATCACATCACAGAACCGCAGCCGAGAAAAGGGCCCACACTGAGGGGGAACACGTGAGGGGGGGCACCAGCAACACCACCGAGGGGGAAACAATGGCCTCACACCGGGGGGGAGGGGTTTTACCGGCCCTACACCGAGTGGGGGAGGAACACCGAGGGCCTCAGTCACTCACAGCTGAGGCCTAGACCGGGGGAGGCGGGAGTTTCCTGGGAGGATCCGGCCCCGCTCAGCCCTGGCTCCCCTGTCACCTCCGGTCTCCAGGCCTCCTCTTCCTCGGACTCCCCTCTCTTTCCTCCTCGGCCTCCCGCCGTCACTCACCCTCTTTCTCTCTTTCCTCCGCGGCTTCTTCTCGCGAGATTTTGTCTTCCCGCGAGACTTCAGGACGTGAGGTCGCGCTGTGCGGCGTCACGTGGTGTGGAGGAGGCGCGGTTGTCATGGTGACGGGCTGCACACAGCACGTGACCGCTCGGTGCCGCCTCTCTGGGGTTCATTTATCCACGTTTTCACCTGATTTTGTGTTTTTTCTGTCTTTCTCTCCCGCATTGTGTATGTGTGTGTATATATGTGTGTGTACAGTATGTATACAGTGTGTACAGTATGTGTGTGTGTATACAGTGTGTGTGTGTGTATATGTATGTGGTGTATGTATGTGTGTGTATACAGTGTGTGTACAGTATGTGTGTGTGTATGTATACAGTGTGTGTGTATACAGTGTGTATACAGTGTGTACAGTATGTCTGTGTGTATATGTATGTATGTGTATGTGTGTACAGTATGTGTGTGTACAGTATGTGTGTATGTGTGTGTACAGTATGTGTGTGTATGTGTGTGTACAGTATGTGTGTGTATGTGTGTGTACAGTATGTGTGTGTACAGTATGTGTGTGTGTGTACAGTATGTGTGTGTACAGTATGTGTGTATGTGTGTACAGTATGTGTGTGTATGTGTGTGTACAGTATGTGTGTGTGTGTACAGTATGTGTGTGTGTGTACAGTATGTGTGTGTGTATGTGTGTGTACAGTATGTGTGTGTATGTATACAGTGTGTGTGTATACAGTGTGTATACAGTGTGTACAGTATGTCTGTGTGTATATGTATGTATGTGTATGTGTGTACAGTATGTGTGTATATGTGTATGTGTACAGTATGTGTGTATATGTATGTGTGGTGTGTGTATGTGTGTGTGTACAGTATGTGTGTGTGGTGTGTATGTGTGTGTACAGTATGTGTGGTGTGTGTGTACAGTATTGTGTGTGTGTATGTGTGTGTACAGTATGTGTGTGTGGTGTGTATGTGTGTGTACAGTATGTGTGGTGTGTGTGTATGTGTGTGTACAGTATGTGTGTGTACAGTATGTGTGGTGTGTGTACAGTATGTGTGGTGTGTGTACAGTATGTGTGTGTGTGTGTACAGTATGTGTGTATGTGTGTGTACAGTATGTGTGTGTATGTGTGTGTACAGTATGTGTGTGTGTGTACAGTATGTGTGTGTACAGTATGTGTGTGTGTATGTGTGTGTACAGTATGTGTGTGTATGTATACAGTGTGTGTGTATACAGTGTGTATACAGTGTGTACAGTATGTCTGTGTGTATATGTATGTATGTGTATGTGTGTACAGTATGTGTGTATATGTGTACAGTATGTGTGTATATGTATGTGTGGTGTGTGTATGTGTGTGTGTACAGTATGTGTGTGTGGGTGTGTATGTGTGGGTACAGTATGTGTGTGTATATATGTGTGTGTACAGTATGTATACAGTGTGTACAGTATGTGTGTGTGTATACAGTGTGTGTGTGTGTATATGTATGTGGTGTATGTATGTGTGTGTATACAGTGTGTGTACAGTATGTGTGTGTGTATGTATACAGTGTGTGTGTATACAGTGTGTATACAGTGTGTACAGTATGTGTGTGTGTATACAGTGTGTGTGTGTGTATATGTATGTGGTGTATGTATGTGTGTGTATACAGTGTGTGTACAGTATGTGTGTGTGTATGTATACAGTGTGTGTGTATACAGTGTGTATACAGTGTGTACAGTATGTCTGTGTGTATATGTATGTGTATGTGTGTACAGTATGTGTGTGTACAGTATGTGTGTATGTGTGTGTACAGTATGTGTGTGTACAGTATGTGTGTGTATGTGTGTGTACAGTATGTGTGTGTACAGTATGTGTGTGTACAGTATGTGTGTGTGTGTGTTACAGTAGGGTGTGTGTACAGTATGTGTGTATGTGTGTTACAGTATGTGTGTGTATGTGTGTGTACAGTAGTGTGTGTGTGTACAGTATGTGTGTGTACAGTATGTGTGTGTATGTGTGTGTACAGTATGTGTGTGTATGTATACAGTGTGTGTGTATACAGTGTGTATACAGTGTTTTACAGTATGTCTGTGTGTATATGTATGTATGTGTATGTGTGTACAGTATGTGTGTATATGTGTATGTGTACAGTATGTGTGTATATGTATGTGTGGTGTGTGTATGTGTGTGTGTACAGTATGTGTGTGTGGTGTGTATGTGTGTGTACAGTATGTGTGGTGTGTGTACAGTATGTGTGTGTGTATGTGTGTGTACAGTATGTACTTGTTTTGCTATACTTGTGGGGACATGGACCTGAATACACACCAACAGTGTGGGGACCTCTGTCTTCGTGGGGACCAAAAATGAGGTCCCCACGAAGCTGACAATGCTAATCAATGGAGAAGACCTTGTTTATACACCTAGCATCAAAATCTCAAGTGTCCCCTTTATACACATATATAAGAGACAGTGTGTATGAGTGTGTGTGCTCAATTGCTCAATGTGTGTATACTCCCTCTCTGGTGCCTTTGTGGTACTGCAAGCTGATACACACTTCAGAAAAGCCTCAAGATTCCACCTCTGGCAAACAGAGGTACTGCAGGCTCTCACACAAATTTGTTTAAAGTGTGTTGTGGGGACACAGATACAGTCTGGCAAACCGAGGTACTGCAGGCTCTCACATAAATTTGTTTAAAGTGTGTTGTAGGGACACAGATACAGTCTTGGTCATGTGACTTAGTGGGAGTGGTGTACAGGGTCTTAGCAGTAAAGAGTATTCCATATTTCTGCCAGATACCCACAGAGATATTGAAATCTGAAAAAAAGGACTTCTGCTCATTGAAGGTAAGAAACTGCTCACATAGGGTTCAACTCCACAGCAAACAACTCTATTTTATGCTGTATGTTGCTCTCTATATGTTTGGGGTGACTGCACATAGGGTTGCATAATGTGGATTATGAATGTAAGTGTACACAAGGTTCGTAATGTGGATGATGAGGGATAGATATCCCACATACCCAGCTTTCCAGTAACTGTACTGAGCAAGAGAGATGGGGAATGAACATGATATATGTACAGTATACAGTGTAATGGATACAGTATATCCCACATACCCAGCTTTCCAGTAACTGTACTGAGCAAGAGAGATGGGGAATGAACATGATATATGTACAGTATACAGTGTAATGGATACAGTATATCCCACATACCCAGCTTTCCAGTAACTGTACTGAGCAAGAGAGATGGGGAATGAACATAATATATGTACAGTATGCAGTGTAATGGAGATATATCCCACACACCCAGCTTTCCAGTAACTTTCCTATGCAAGAGAGATGGGGAATGGACATGATAAATGTACAGTATACAGTGTAATGGAGATATATCCCACACACCCAGCTTTCCAGTAACTTTCCTAAGCGATTAAATAGTTGGTGAATAAACATGATCTATGTGTAATATATAAAGGATAAGGGGACCTCTTAAGCGGACCCTAAATCTGAGTTGAGTCTAAGGGTACGTCCACACGCTGCGGGTGTTTGGCGTCTGGAATCCGTATGGAATCTGTACAGATTCCGTAAGGACTTTGACCGCTAAATGCGGCGGTATTCCGGAGTATATATACCAATTGGTTGGCGTATATATGGCAGTAATAGGGTGGAATAGCGGCGGTAGTTCCTTACCACCACCAATTCCCGCAAGAAACCGCGGCTGATATTTAGCCACGGTTTCTGCCATTTTAGCATGTCAAATTATCAGACGGATCCTGTCCGTCAAATTGACATGATGCGGTTGAGAATAACAGCAGGCCAGATCAATTTCCGGACGAAAATAATCCGACCAATGACATCAGTACTGGTTTTGCTGGCGACTACGGATCAGCCGCCACAAATCCGGCATGTGTGGACGAGCCATGATTCTCATCTGTTAGGTAATTCTGTCACAGACTTCATGCTTTTTATTGCAATTGGCAAAATTAATTCCATCTTTTCTGCAGGTTTTAAGGTGCTTTTTTGGCGCTCTTATGTGCGGCAAAAGCGCCAAAAATACGCTGCTAAGATGCTGCAAGAGCAGTCTGACTGCGATTCAATTCTAACCTATAAGCAATTTACGTTTGTATTCCGCAAGAAATCCGAGCGGCAAATTGACAAGATGCGGTTGAAGATTGCCGCACTGCGACCTGCTTTCCGCGGCGGCAATTTTTCTGTCCTGTGTGAGCTGCTTTTTGCAGTTCACACAGGGTATAATGGAGGGCGTGGCCGCAGCGGTATTTCCGTGCAAAAACCTTCTGGAAAATCCACCACGTCTGAATGTACCCTTAAATGACATCAAATTTACTATTTGCGCTTCATTCACACTGCCGCCGTTTTTGTGGCCGCATTTGTGGTCCGTTCTTGCGACCCCCGAGTTTGCAAAAGTGGGCCGCGATTGCGGCTGCTCGAAAGTGGAGTATGTGGAATATATATATATATATATATATATATATATATATATATATATATGGGATATCCCTAAGGCTGCGTTCACACGCAGCGTATTTATTGCGTTTTTTTATGTGCGTCTTTTTAAGGGGAAAAACGTGCTTAAAAGTGCGAGAGAAGAACTTCAATTGCGCTTTTTTACGCGCGTTTTTTCCAGTGCTTATAATGGGGCCTATGGAAGAAACGCGCGTAAAAAAATGGAAAGAATTGACATGTTCATTCTTTTTACGCGCCCATTTTTTGCTCCAAAAACGCTGCGTAAAATTACGCGACGTCTGAATGGCACAAAGTGAATGTCCATTCATTTTGCTGGGAAACGCAGACGCACATGCATTTTTGGATTTTTGTCCGCTAACAATTTGAGCTCATTTTCCATTCAAATTGAAAAGAAAGGAAATGACATCAATGTTTTTTTTTTTTTCTTTTTTTTTTTAACAAACTTTTTTTCTATGTGCTTGCAGTACACATGCAGAAAAATACGCGTCCGTAAAAAAACGCATCAAAAAAACGCATGTGTGTGAACACACATGCGTTTTTTTACGTGCGTAAAAAAACGCACGTATTTCTTTAGAAGACTGCATGCGTAAAATTACGCGACAAAACACGCACTGTGTGAACGCAGCCTTACACTATATAGATATCATGTTCATTCCCCATCTATCTTGCTCAGGAGAGCATCTCCCTCCCCGACACCAAGAGCAGCTAATACTGAATTGTTACATTGACTAGTAACACAGCACACAGAAATGCACCTTAATATTCCACTGTTAACCCTTTCCTCCCAGCAGTAACACACTCCTCACCTTGATATCATGGTGATTTATGGTCAGAATGACTTCAATGCGATCAGTGATTTCTATTCTAGCTCTGCTCACATAGATTTTATATCCACACTCAACTATAGGCCGTTCTTCATATTTTGGGGGCTTTTAGTCAGATATACTAGTTTGTGCCTGTATAGTATTGGTGGGTTACATGGCACTGTGGGGGGATACTGATGCTGTGTTTGATGCTTCTACTGGGTATTTTCCTACAAATCCTGTAGCAGCTCACTGCTTAGAACGACCCTTCCCAGCTCTATAATAGATCTATACCCCACAATGCAGGCTCACACACACATTTGTCTAAAGTGTGTTGTAGGGACACAGATACAGTCTTGGTCATGTGACTTAGTGGGAGTGGTGTGCAGGGTCTTAGCAGTAAAGAGTATTCGATATTTCTGCCAGATACCCACAGAGATATTGAAATCTGAAAAAAAGGACTTCTGCTCATTGAAGGTAAGAAACTGCTCACATAGGGCTCAACTCCACAGCAAACGAGTGCTGTAGCACTGGCATCTCAGCAGGGAGATTCCCCTACTGCACATGTGTGTCTGGGTCACTGTGACAGTTTACAGGACATAACAAAGGGCACCCAGACAGAAGGCAGAGGGGAGACTTAGCAGCTGAGCCTATATCTTGGCTTGTGAGCATTAGAACAGGCCGGCGATTACAGGGTAACATGAAAAATGTCCGGCTTGCATTATGACTAGAACATGACAATATCCTTTTAAGTACTAACCCAATGGCGTAACATTCACGGTCACAGGGGGCACAGCTGCGACGGGGCCCGGGCCTATAGGGGGCCCGCGTCGCCACCCGCCACCCTGTGCCCGCTGATCCAAGCGCCCTGCGCCCGTCAATGCCGGCGCCGGGCGCAGCACACACTGCACAGTCAGGCAGCTGAAAATCACAGTTGCACCTTGCCCTCTGGCCTCCTCCTCAGTCTCCCGCCCGGTGTCCCGGCGGCCGTGCATCAGGTCCTGGCCGCTCATTATCATGAAGTGAGGACACGCCCCCCAGCTACTGCCGAACAGAGAAGAGAAAAGTGGAGACACAGGTGAGAGGAGGAAAGCCGGGAACAGAGGAGGAGGATGAGAGCGGGGGACAGAGGAGGAAGATGAGAGCGAGGGACAGTGGAAGAGGACAGCAGGGGACACAGGAAGAGGATTTGAGCTGGGGGACAGAAGAGGAGGATGAGAGCTGGTGGACAGAGGAGGAGGAGAGCAGGGGACAGAGGAGGAGGATGAGAGCTGGTGGACAGAGGAGGAGGATGAGAGCAGGGGACAGAGGAGGAGAATGAGAGCGGGAGACAGAGGAGAAGAATGAGAGCGGGGTACAGAAGAGGAGAATGAGAGCAGGGGACACAGGAAGAGGATGAGAGCAGGGGACACAGGAAGAAGATGAAAGCGGGGGACAGAGGAGGAGGAGAGCAGGGGACAGAGGAAGAGGATGAAAGCAGGGGACAGATGAGGAGAATGAGAGCAGGGGACACAGGAAGAGGATGAGAGCGGGGGACAGAGGAGGAGAGCAGGGGACAGAGGAAGAGGATGAGAGCAGGGGACAGGAAGAGGATGAGAGCAGGGGACAGAGGAAGAGGATGAGAGTAGGGGTGCGAGGGGCACAGGAGAAGGTGGAAAGCGGGTTGACAGAGGAGGAGAGCGGGGCAAAGAGTAGGCTATGAGGCTGCATATATAAGGCTGCACTTAATGAAGAGCTATGAGGCTGCATATATGAGGCTGCACATATAAGGCTGCACTATATGGAGAGCTATGAGGCTGCACCATATAGAGAGGTTATGAGGCTGCATATATAATACACTATATAGGGAGATATAAGGCTGCACTACATGGAGAGCTATGAGGCTGTATATATAACGCTGCACTATATGAGGCTGTACTATATGGAGAGCTATGAGGCTGCATATATAAGGCTGTACTATAGAGGCTGCACTACATGCAGAACTTAGTCTGCATTATAATGTATAGAGGGCTGTGAGGCTGCATTATACTATATGGAGGGCTGTTAGGCTGCATTATATTATATGGAGGGCTGTGAGACTGTATTACACTATATGGAGGACTATGAGGCTACTATATGTAGGATAGTAGGGGTGCATTATAATAATTGGATGACTATTGGGGCTACCTTATTAATGGGGTACTATGGGATGCATTATAATACATGGAGGACTATGGGGGTCTATTGTAATATATGGAGGAATATGGGGATGCATTATAATAATTGGAGGACTATTGTGGCGGGAGGAAGACCATATATACCAGGACGGGGGACATATATACCACAATAAGGGCCATATTCCAAAAGGGAGACCACATATAGCAGGATGGGAGACATATATAAAAGGATAAGCTCCATATTCCAGTAGGATGACCATATATAGCAGAATAAGGGACATTAATACATAGAGGGGTCATTTGTGAGTCTTTATAGAGCTTAGAACGTTACACGGGGCCCATGCATCCGACCAACGTGTGCGTGGAGGGGGGCCCAGGTCTGAATTTCGCACCGGGGCCCACCAGACTCTAGTTACGCCACTGTACTAACCTATGATGCGTTCCTAAGCAATTCATGTTATATGTTCTACATTTCATTTTCTGCATACTTTACAAGTACCGTATATACTCGTGTATAAGCCGAGTTTTTCAGCCCAAAAATTGGGCTGAAAAGTCACCCCTTCGGCTTATACACGGGTCAATACGGTACTTTACTATGATTTTAACAGGCCGGGTGCTGGGGAGGCTGGAGAAGGCGGGGGGGAGGCTGCTGACAGCGGCCCATCACGTGGGGCCGCTCATTAGATATGCACGGCTCCCCCCGCCCATCACAGCGGCAGGGGGAGCCGTGCATACAGCCCCCCATGTATACAGCAGCCTCCCAGTGGCACTAGCCCCCCCAGCATGTTTAGAGCCCCCCACACTTTGCAGAGCCCCTCCCCTGCTGCATTATCTTACCATCCAGGGTCTTCTTCACCGGAGGTTCTGCAGTCATCATCGCGCTCTGTGTCCCGGTCTCACGTGACCCGGCGCGATGACGTCATTCCACTGCGACCGCCGGGTCACCAGAGACCGGAACACAGCGCGCGAGGATGGACTGCAGGACCCGCCGTGAAGAAGACCCTGGATGGTAAGATAATGCAGTGGGGGGCAGTTCTCATGATGGGGGGGGCGAGTGCCACTGGGGCTTCTGTATATACCCCTGGGGGCCTGCTTACACCCCTGGGGGTCTGCTGTATACCCCTGGGAGCCTGCTGTATACCCCTGGGGGCCTACTGTATTCCCCTGGGGGCCTGCTGTATATACCCCTGGGGGCCTGCTTACACCCCTGGGGGCCTACTGTATACCCTTGGGGGCCTGCTTACACCCCTGGGGGCCTGCTGTATATACCCCTGGGGGCCTGCTTACACCCCTGGGGGCCTGCTGTATATACCCCTGGGGGCCTGCTGTATACCCCTGGGGGCCTGCTTACACCCCTGGGGGCCTGCTGTATACCCCTGGGGGCCTGCTTACACCCCTGGGGGCCTGCTGTATACCCCTGGGGGCCTGCTGTATTCCCCTGGGGGCCTGCTGTATATACCCCTGGGGGCCTGCTTACACCCCTGGGGGCCTGCTGTATATACCCCTGGGGGCCTGCTGTATATACCCCTGGGAGCCTGCTGTATATACCCCTGGGGGCCTGCTGTATATACCCCTGGGGGCCTGCTGTATATACCCCTGGGGGCCTGCTGTATACCCCTGGGGGCCTGCTGTATACCCCTGGGGGCCTGCTGTATTCCCCTGGGGGCCTGCTGTATATACCCCTGGGAGCCTGCTTACACCCCTGGGGGCCTGCTTACACCCTTGGGGGCCTGCTGTATACCCCACTGCTGGGGCCTGCTGTATACCCCACTGCTGGGGCCTGCTGTATACCCCACTGCTGGGGCCTGCTGTATACCCCACTGCTGGGGCCTGCTGTATACCCCACTGCTGGGGCCTGCTGTATACCCCACTGCTGGGGCCTGCTGTATACCCCACTGCTGGGGTCTGCTGTATACCCCACTGCTGGGGCCTGCTGTATACCCCACTGCTGGGGCCTGCTGTATACCCCTGGGGGCCTGCTGTATACCCCTGGGGGCCTGCTGTATATACCCCTGGGAGCCTGCTTACACCCCTGGGGGCCTGCTTACACCCCTGGGGGCCTGCTGTATACTCCACTGCTGGGGCCTGCTGTATACCCCACTGCTGGGGCCTGCTGTATACCCCACTGCTGGGGCCTGCTGTATACCCCACTGCTGGGGCCTGCTGTATACCCCACTGCTGGGGCCTGCTGTATACCCCACTGCTGGGGCCTGCTGTATACCCCACTGCTGGGGCCTGCTGTATACCCCACTGCTGGGGCCTGTATACCTGTGCTGGAGTCCACCCTCGGCTTATACGCGAGTCAATAAGTTTTAACAATTTTTGGGGGCAAAAGTAGGGGGGTCGGCTTATACACGGGTCGGCTTATACACGAGTATATACGGTAGTAGAATTTGCTTTGATATACGCAACTGGATTTTCACAATGAAAAGGCGACGGATAATCCCGAAAAAGCCGCCATACATTATGTCAGTGCCATCACTGACAAACCTGGATTGACCATGAAATACATCAATCCCCTTAGGCTATGTGCACATATGCCGGCGGGTTGGTCGGCGGCGGCTGGGCGGACCCGCCAGGAAGCTCTGGAGCCGTCCACCGGCATCCTGGCGGGTATGTGCCGCGAGCGTGCGGCGGGCTACGGGCGGGTGCACAGCGGGTTAGCGCCGGCGGTGTTGCAGCGGCTGGAAGCAGTACATGATTCTGCTTGCAGCCGCTGCATAACCGGCCGGTTTATAGAACATGCTCATTCGTTGCTAACCCGCTGGGAACCCAGCGGTTTAGCAACAGATGATCATGTGGAAACCGCCGGTGTGTGCACAGCGGCTGTCGGTTTCCATAGGTTTTAATGTTAACGCAAAAGCCACTTTTGGATTAACATAAATTTACATAAAACTCATGGAAACCGACCGGCGGTTTCCGCTGCTAAACCTGCAGTAAAACTACCAGTGTGCACATACCCTTAAAGGTGAGTTAAAACAAGTTTTAACTAAATTGCCTTAGTATTGTCATGCATTAGAATGACTGTCTTAGGTAATGATAAATATTTTCTACAGGAAGAGGAGTGTTTGCTGAAACTGAAATAGAAAAAGGGAGTTTTGTTGCAGAATATCGAGGTCAGCTCATCAATTTGGATGAGAGCCAGAAAAGGTCCATAAAGGACCCCAATTTTAAGAACTTCGTGTATGAATTTCAGTGGAATGAAAAAATATGGTGGTAAGTAATCATTTTTTTAAATGCATTTTAGGCTGGGTTCACATTGGCGTTCCCCTCCGCAGCGTTCTGCGGAGGGGAACCGCCTTGTGAGCGCAGCCAGCAGAAGCCCCTATCTTTATAATGAGAGCGCACGGTGCTGCACTTGACTGCGCATGACCGTGTGCTCCCATTCACTCACTCCCATATGTGATTTGTACGCAGGTGGATGCCTGCGCACAAATCACACACTCTCCTCCGTACCTGGAATGCAACATGTCGCGCCCCTGGTGCGGACGAGACTGGGTGATTTGTGCGCAGGCATCCACCTGTGTACAAATCACATATGGGAGTGAGTGAATGGGAGCGCACGGTCATGCGCAGTCAAGCGCAGCACCGTGCTCTCTCATTATAATGATAGGGGCTTCTGCTGGCTGCGCTCACATTGCGCTTCCCCTCCGCAGAACGCTGCGGAGGGGAACGCCAATGTGAACCCAGCCTTAAAGGGTATTCATCTTTCCCCAGTTGATAGCCAGTCCTGATTATGTCCTGTCTCTGCTGATCATGTGAATCCACTGCAGTCAGTTACTGAGGCAGCACCATTTTTGAAACATCAGGTAACATAAAGAAGCGCCCTTAGGGCTAAGACACAGATCGAATAAAATTTCAGATCCGAAATTCGGGTCTGAATTTGCGCAATTTCGGATCCGAAATTTTTTTTGGACATCCGAAATTCGGATGTAAATTAAATGGGAAAATGAAAAAAAATAAATAAAAATTTCGGCCTGAAATTCGGTTCCGTGTACAAGTACAACCGAATTTCGGACCGAAAATCTTTTTCACATTTATTATAATGGGGCTGAAATTCAGTCTGAAAATGAATATTCGGACATTCATACGAATTTTTTTTACGGATCGGCCGATCCGAAAAAAATTCGGACGTGTGTTTTACCCCATTGAAATCAATGCATTTCAATGGGGTCTGAATTTCGGATCCGAAATCCGAAATTTTTTCGGACGTATTTTAGCCCTTAAGAGGGCAATATGAATAGGGGTTAGTTTGCTATTTAATAGCTATATCAGGTAGATTTAGGACTTTTAAACATATTGGTGTACCCAGAAATCTCTCATTACAGTGAAGATGTAGCCTCTCTGACTTTACCAGCACAACAAAGGCAGCAAAATGTCTAAATTAAAAGCAGAGATGTATACTCTCCCTTTCCATGGCCGTTGGCAGTTTAGCTAGCATCAAACTGGTGACAAATTCCTTTAATAGATGTCAACCAGTGTCATTTGTTATGTTAAGATGACTGTAACAAGGGAATTTTGTCACCAGTTTTTCAGTGTGGAGTCCTCTCACTGTTTGATAGGCACGGTGGTCAGACAGCAGAAACCAACTTATGTTATTTAATTATAGAGATTTAAAGGAGTTCTGTCAGGGCAAAAAAAGAAATTATACTCCCCTGCTCCTGCAGACGCTGCCAGCAGTCCATGGGTCCGTCCGCCTGTCACTTTCCTGACACTACCCGGCCTGGAGTGCTTCCGGGTCGGGCTGTGTGCAGCTTCTTTTTGCGTCATATGACGCGTCGGGGGGCAGGCTCCATCCCCCTGATGACACACTGTTGTTCCCACCCACCAGCGCCTCACAAATGTGAGCAGAGACTACTAAATTTAAAGTCCCTGTTCTTCCCACCCACTTTGACGTGCTGGTGGGTGGGAACACATGGAAACTCCATGTGCGTCAATGTGGGAAGTGACACTGTAGGAGTGATCCCAGGCTGTCCCCGCCCACCGTGTCTCCATGGAGTGTATCCTTGGGTTTGCCTTCCATCCGGCACTTTGGCCTGTACGCTAGAGGGCAGGGATACCTTGAGGCAGGCTGTTCCCTGCTAGTAGTATTATCCGGACACCTTCCCCTCTTCTGAGCACTTTGGTGCTTGCTCATCACAATTTATATGCAAATGAGCTCCACAAGTAGGATTAGTCCCCATTGTTATGAGGGGGGCTATTCCCATTCCTTACTGGAGTTTCCCAGTGCTGAAGGGCTGCATAATGCCCCTCATTACCATGAGAACTCCTGCTCATTTTCATAAAACATTTTATAGCTTAGATTAAATAAGATGTTGCCTTCCTCTGCACTCTGCCCACTGTTCCATGGCTTACCTATCTTAGGGCCCTTTCACATCAGCGTTTTTCGTAATTCGCGGCAGATGCGGTGAAAAAACTGCATCTGCCGCGTTTGCCGCATAACCGTTCCACTTGCGGCGCGGTTGCGGTTTTTCCCATAGGAAGTATAGGGGGACTTGTGGCAGATGCGGCAAGTGCGGTTTTGCACTTGCCGCAGGTGCGGCAGCGAAAAAAACCGCGGCTGACCGCGGTTTTTTTCGCTGCCGCACCTGCCGCAAGTGCAAAACCGCACTTGCCGCATCTGCCGCAAGTCCCCCTATACTTCCTATGGGAAAAACCGCAACCGCGCCGCAAGTGGAACGGTTATGCGGCAAACGCGGCAGATGCAGTTTTTTCACCGCATCTGCTGCGAATTACGAAAAACGCTGATGTGAAAGGGCCCTTAGGGCCCTTTCACATCAGCGTTTTTTTTCAAATCGCGGCAGATGCGGTGAAAAAAACGCATACTGCACTTGCGGCACGGTTGCGGTAAACGCCATACAAGGTATAGGCGGACTTGCGGCAGGTGCGGCAAGTGCGGTTTTGGCACTTGCGGCAGGTCGGGCCGCGAAAAAAAATGCTGTCAGCCGCGTTTTTTTTCGCAGCCGCACCTGCCGCAAGTGCCAAAACCGCATTTGCCGCACCTGCCGCAAGTCCGCCTATACTTTGTATTGCGTTTACCGCAACCGCGCCGCAACCGTGCCGCAAGTGCAGCCGGTATGCGGTAATCGCGGCAGATGCGTTTTTTTCACCGCATCTGCCGCGATTTGAAAAAACCGCTGATGTGAAAGGGCCCTTAGTAAAAGTCCATGCTAAAAAACTAGTGACAGACTCCCTTTAAATACATTTGTATTATCTTGGTTATATTATAACTAGCTGGGTGCCCGATGCAGATGCATCGGGATTCTAGCAGAGCGAGTCTCTGACTCGCAATGGCCGCTTCGCGGCCAATGCTTCGCGCTGCTAAGGCGACTCGCCATGCCCGCTGCGCGGGCATAGCGAGTCGCCTTAGAACTGCTCGCAATGGCCGCTGCGCGGCCAATGCTTCGGGCGTATCCACATGACGACATTGACTCGCAGCGCGAGCGGACTCAAAAGGGGCAAAAAACCCATTCGTGATTACCGTATATACTCGCGTATAAGCCGAGTTTTTCAGCCCAAAAATTGGGCTGAAAAGTACCCCCCTCGGCTTATACGCGAGTCAGTGCTGTATACCGATGTATACATCGGTACATACCGATGTATACATCGGTATACAGCAGCCCCCGCATCCCCAGTAATCCAGGGCCCCCCCAGCGTCTCTCCGGTCACCTGAAAAGCAAACTATACTTATCAGTGTCCGCTGTCCGCGCCAGCTCGCCTCTGCCGTGACAGTGCCGTCTGCGATCCTCCTTCTTCATGCGGCGTCTTCCGGTTTCCTGTGCTCGTTGCAGGGAATGACGTCATTCCCTGCGACGAGCACAGGAAACCGGAAGACGCCGCATGAAGAAGGAGGATCGCAGACGGCACTGTCACGGCAGAGGCGAGCTGGCGCAGACAGCGGACACTGATAAGTATAGTTTGCTTTTCAGGTGACCGGAGAGACGCTGGGGGGGCCCTGGATTACTGGGGCCCTGTATACTACCGCTGGGGCTGCAATCTACTACCACTGGGGCTGTATATACTACCACTGGGGCTGTATATACTACCACTGGGGCTGTATATACTACCACTGGGGCTGTATATACTACCACTGGGGCTGTATATACTACCACTGGGGCTGTATATACCACTGGGGCTGTATATACTGCTGGGGCCCTGTATACTACCGCTGGGGCTGCAATCTACTACCACTGGGGCTGTATATACTACCACTGGGGCTGTATATACTACCACTGGGGCTGAATATACCTGTGGGGCTGCTGTATACTACACTGGGGCTGTATATACCTGTGGGGCTGCTGTATACTACACACTGGGGCTGTATATACCTGTGGGGCTGCTGTATACTACACTGGGGCTGTATATACCTCTGGGGCTGCTGTATACTACACTGGGGCTGTATATACCTTGGGCTGCTGCTGTATACTACCACATGGGGCTGTATATACCTGTGGGGCTGCTGTATACTACCACTGGGGCTGTATATACCTCTGGGGCTGCTGGATGCTACCACTGGGGCTGTATATACCTGTGGGCTGCTGTATACTACCACTGGGGCTGTATATACCTTGGGGCTGCTGTATACTACCACTGGGGCTGTATATACTTCTGGGGCTGCTGTATACTACCACTGGGGCTGTATATACCTGTGGGGCTGCTGTATACTACCACTGGGGCTGTATATACCTCTGGGGCTGCTGGATGCTACCACTGGGGCTGTATATACCTGTGGGGCTGCTGTATACTACCACTGGGGCTGTATATACCTCTGGGGCTGCTGGATGCTACCACTGGGGCTGTATATACCTGTGGGGCTGCTGTATACTACCACTGGGGCTGTATATACCTCTGGGGCTGCTGGATACTACCACTGGGGCTGTATATACCTCTGGGGCTGCTGGATGCTACCACTGGGGCTATATATACCTCTGGGGCTGCTGTATACTACCAATGGGGCTGTATATACCTCTGAGGCTGCTGTATACTACCACTGGGGCTGCTGTATACTACCACTGGGGCTGCTGTATACTACCACTGGGGCTGCTGTATACTACCACTGGGGCTGCTGTATATACCTCTGGGGCTGCTGTATACTACCTCTGGGGCTGCTGTATACTACCTCTGGGGATGCTGTATACTACCACTGGGGCTGTATATACCTCTGGGGATGCTGTATACTACCACTGGGGCTGTATATACCTCTGGGGCTGCTGTATACTAACTACTGGAGCTGCTGCTGTATATACCACTGGGAAGGCTGCTGTATACTACCATTGGGGGGCCTGTATACCACACTGCTGGGGGCTGTATACCTGTG